>JAGXJF010001545.1:600000-1014970 GCA_019208055.1 Stipa capillata | reverse complement strand
GTAGGGGGTGGAGTAGACGTATATGGTGGTATATATACAATAAAGATTTAAGCAAGAATCTATCAGCTGTTAGATAGGTGTTGAAAGGATGTTGTGAGTAGGGTAGAAAGAGAGGAGTTGAGGTGGAGTATAGGTAGGAAAGAATGACAATGAAGACATAGGTGGAGTAGGGCATAGGATTATAGGGACTGGAATTGGGGGTATATTGAGACACAGACGATAGCATGGAAGGTAATGGCTGATAGGGGTGCAGAATGGGCAGGCAGCGAAAGAAGAGGAGTGGAGGAGCAAAAGGATTCTGACGCTATGTATAACGTCAGCGTGGAGAGAGAAGAGCCAAAGTCAACCCCAGCCCCGCGCGTACCACATCCACATGGGGACTCGCCGAGCGTTACAGAGCCGCCACTGTTTATGACGTAGCTACGGTTTCATCTATCGTAAGCTCGTATTTCTCTTGTATTTTCACTACTACATGATGTAAAGTTGAAGTCAAGCAGCCAGTCCACAACCACCGAGCTTGTAGTCTCGTTGCCACCTATTTGTGTAAACTTAAGAAGTTCATTCCATGCTCCTTAATTATGTCCCTAGTTCAAATGCATCGACTAAAAGACCGTTCACTTTATACCCTGGATTCTCAAACCCGTCCATTATTCATCCAATGGTGATTTCATAAATGGTTTTGGTGACATGAATCTATGCATGTTCGTCACTAAATGCCCTCCAACATGCACCTGCACTGACACAAATCGCAGAGCCAACATTTAAGTGGCAAGAAAAATAAAATAACCGAAATATATGACCAATCCTCATCTCATTTTTCTTCTTTCAATGGACGATATGTTGGCTAGTGATTAAGCGCCGAGCTTGATATCATGGCGGTTCTCGAAAAACACTTACTTTTTTTCTTTTAGGTTGTTGTAGTCAGTTGCATTGCATAGGTGCATTGCATGCCACCAGTATAAAAGCTCAAGCCAATAAAAAAGAGACGTGCATTAATATATTTAACACTTTTCTTCATGTTAAGCTCCTCTAAATTTTAGACATGGGATCGATGTCGGCTGCAAATATTTTGTATTAGTACTGCGTTGGACCGGGGTCTTAAACTCGATACCTCTTAACTCTGTTACCATATTGTAAGTGAATTGTATGCACCAACTAGTTCATCCAAAAAACTCAAGCCGATGGAAAAGGTCGGCAATATATTTCAACACGATTGAAATAATCTTTTATTTAATGTAAGAATTAGCAGGATTAAGAAAGATTGTGCAACTAATGAGATTTCATAGTTTAGTGAGTACGATGAGCTTAAGTGGTAAAGGCTAGTTAGGTCAGCTTCCACATAAAATCTATGACACAGAATGAGGGGAAATTCAACCGTCTTTGAGAGTTTAAGTCGTCGCTGAACAGTTTTTGAGTTGACAGTGCAAAATTTGGACTCGGAATAGTTGAGAGGGTGAGTTTTTCTTTAAAACTACGTTGTCGAACAGGATGATTAGGGGATTTTGGTGAGGATGGTTCAGCACTCAAACTCATGAGCTTCGATATAAGTACTCAATTACACTACCAGAGAAGATGGCATCGATCACAGTCGGTTCAAAGTTGTCGTCACATATCCTTTTCTGAACGTTTGTGACCATTGGTCAGTGACAATATTGGGTAATCTAAGAAGATTTCTTACTGTCTATGGTTTGCTACAACACAGGAGGTTCTTCAAAATGAACCGTCTATGATTCTAATTAGGAAATTTAAAAAATGATGGCAGCCTCTGCTCGTGGCCTCCTCAGCGGCTAATCGACAATGAATTGCACGAATTAACAGAAGATTCAACACAAGCATTGCACCAGAATGACAAGAGAAAATACATGGTTAGTCCATATGTGCAAACACATGACATATGTACAAGCATCTCATCATTGTACCATATACACAAAAGGAAATGAGATCAACGACAAAAATTGATATGCTGAGCTCCTTCTTTGCGTTAGCATACATGCTTTGAGTTATTTGAACCACATAAACACCATGGAAATGATGAGAAAAACGAGCCGGAGCACATGAATGAAGGAATTCAAGTCATAGGAGGACGAGCGTTACTGTTCTTGGCCATCTCGTTGAGGAAAGGGAGCAGCTGCCGGTACATAAACGAGCCACGGGTCGTGCATGAGCTTGGACTATGCCTCGTCCTAGTGTTGCTACTGCCTCGCGCTCGGGTGCCCAACGACGCCAGGAAGCCCTACGGCACTACCCCATCCCGGCAGTGAAGAAGGGGAGCAGAACAACAACAGAAGGAGGGGACCAATGGCCCTAGATCCCAGCAACGGTAAAATTAGGGATGTCAGATGTAGCCACGGCACACTCGACGGAACCCCGACCCAGCAACAGAGGAGCACGCCCAGGGATGCCGATCCGATAGTGGGACACTCGGATCCATAGAAGCACGCCCAAGGGCGCTGGATTATGCGGTAGGTGTAACATCCGAATTAAGAAAAAAAAATCCCCCGCGCTCGCCCCGCTCCCCGCTGCCACGCGGCGCCCGCGGCGTGGCCGCCCGCGCCGAGCCGCTCCCCGCCCCGCCACGTGGTGCCCGGCCGTCCGCCTCCCACCCCGGGGCCCCCGGTCGTCGCGCCTCCTCCGCCCGCCACGGCGCCGGCGCCCATGCCGCCGCCGCGTCTCCTCCCATGCCCTCGGCTTCCCCTCTCCTCCTCCCCCATTTGCTCCTCCCTCGCCCGCGCTATCCTCTCCCCGCGTCCCGCTCGCCGCCGTCGCCGGACGAGCTCGCCGCCGCCGGAGCTCCGCCACCGCCGCTTCTCCTCCAACGTCGGCGCCGCCGCCCGGTCATCGTCCCCGCCCCCGGTCTCCTCTTCCTCCCCTCCGGCCACCCGCCGCCGCCGGAGCCCCGACCCCGCCGCCTTCTCCCCCGCGTCCGGCGCCGCCCCGCCGCCCCGCCGCCCCGTCTTCCTCGGCTCCAGCCGCGCCCCGCGACCGCTTCGTCGTCGCCGCCACCGTCCCCGGCCCGCTCGGTGAGCCCCGCCGCCCTCCTCTCACCTCCCCCGCGCGGCCCACCGAGGCCGCCAGCCCGCTCCTCTCTCCCGCCGGCCGTGGCCACGGCCCGGCCCGCCTTCCTCGCAGCCCGCAAGGCCGGCCTCGTCGGCCGGCCCGCCCCCTCCGCCTGCGGCCCACCTTCTTCGAGCCCGAGAACAAAAAAAGAACAAGAAAAGAAAATAAAAGAAAAGAAAGAAAATAAATAAAGAAAAATAAAAATTAAAATTGGCCTAGGGCCCACTGTCAATGACTTAGGCTAAATGGCCCTGGGTATAAAATGTAATTAGGGTATTATTGTATTTAGGAATTTTAGAAAATCATTTAAATTGCTGAAAGCTTCAAAAATTCACCAAAAATTCATATGAACTCAGAAAAATATGAAATTTTTATATTTGGAGTCAGTGCAACTTGTAGTATCCATTAAAAATAATTTTGACCATAGATTTATACTGGAAATTTTCAGAATTTAATTAAATGCTTTAAATCTTCCATAAATTGCTATAAATTCACATATTGCTCAAAAATTATGAAACTTTATCCATATGACCAATATAGCAGTACCTACCACTGAAAAATAACTCTATATTATTTTGATATCCAGAAAACTAATCAATTAATAAAAATGATCAGTTAGGGTTTAATCGATCGCCGGAAACCATTTAAAGCCCGATTTCCGGCCCTCGCCCCAAAAGGAACCGAACCTTATCCCCAAATAGTTTTAATTGTAATGATTAATATCGTTGTGCGTTTCATATAAAGTCCATGAAATGTCATGCTGAATTCTTATCCTGTATTGTCCGTTCTCTTCGTCGCCGTTTTGCAAAATCCCAGAAACCGTCGACGAGGGAGTGGAGCCTCAGCAGCTCGAGTTCCAGGAACCCGAGGAATTTTCCAGTGCAGGCAAGCAGAGCTTGCGGCATTGCCATGCTACTTTTGTCATTGTCATTCCATTATCGCATATTCTGCTAAAACTTACTTTCCAGTTCAACATGTTGTGATGCTATTATCTTGATGAGTTTTAACTGGATGATTAACCAACCTGAACCTTAATAAGTGAGATGAGAGACGAGGGAGCATGGCTGGGAGAGCGTCTGTACATTGTTGGGGTCGCTCGAGCCCTACGTCGAGTTTTCTGGAGGTACAGTATGTGAACTCTCCCTCTATGTTCCCTGGAAAGCCGTAAGTCAGCTGGTTGTATCGGGGACCATAGTTGATGTCTGGTTGGGGCCTGCTCATGGTGGACTAGCTATCCTCATGAGCCAGACCAAGAGAATCTTTATGGGGTCATCGGTCAATCATGGGCTCTTTTAGTGAATGGATCTGAATAATGATGATCTGCGGATTAATGTTGTTATTGTGGTCATGAATCATGGAAAACTTACAATATTCTGCTGTTGTTCAAATCTACTAGCATGGTAGGGCTGATGTTTATTTTCCTGTAAATCTTAAATGAATATCATGTCCAAGCACTACTAAGTCTTGCAAGTACTTTTGTACTCATTGGTAGTTGTTGTTGCATGCTTAGGAACAGGTGAACCCTCCCTCGGTGATTATTTCCCGGACGATGCTTGATCCGGTTGCCTCTTCAGCTTTTCGAACCTGTGAACTAATGTAGGGTATTTTGGGTTCTTTTGGAGATACTGGCTTGTATCTCAGGGTAACTGCATACTTCTGTTGTTTATCTTTCGTACTTAAGGCCTTCGAGCCAGTTGTGTGTAAGTTAAGTATTTGCCCAAAAGTAAGGGATGTGAACTATTATCTGGTAATCCTCCCTGTAGAGTTCGTGTAATGGTATTCAGAGTTGGTTACCACGTCTCTTTGTGCACAGTGCATGTATGGTTGAAGTGTGCGAAGGGACGGTAGTGAGTTGATATGAATCTTCTGTGCGAGGTTCGTGATTACGAGTCGAGTGACTCGCCAGTTGTGATGCGACTGCCGGCTGGGCAGGGTGTGGACATCAGTGTCGGGCCTTCGGGTGACCCACCAATCGGCGCTTCGGCCGATTGGGTTAGGGTGTGGACACAAACGTCGGGCTCTCCTCGTGATTGCGAATCAAGTGACCCGCCAGCTGTAGCTGGGCAGGGTGTGGACGTCAGTTTCGGGCCTTCGGGTGACCCACCAATCCGTGCTTCAACTGATTGGGTTAGGGTGTGGACACAAACGTCGGGCTCATCTCGCAGTAAGTCGAGTATTAACCCGCTACAGGGTTTCGGAACTATATCTGGCTCATTGAATGATGTCCGCTTCTGGCCGGCTGTTCCAGCAAATTGTATGCAGTGCTGGTCGGTGTCGGACCCTTAACGGCGTGTGCACGCGAGGTAACGTGTATTCACCTTAAGTGGTTGCTCGGTCTTTGACGGTGTGTCGTTCGTGAGTCAGGTACTGTTCCGGGTCCCGGCAGTAGGGGGCTCGGCCTTGGTTGCCGTCGCATGTAGGACTCGATCAGAGTTGGCTAGAGCTTGATCCAATGAAGTCAAGGCTACGTGGCGTCAACATTGCCTTTTCCACCAGCCACACATCCACCCGCACACCACGAGTACTCACTCACCGTCGCTGTGGTCGGTCGCGGAGGTTGCGGTTTGGTGAGCAGCCAGAGGTTGGGGAGAGGAAGAGAGTGAGAGATGGATTAGGAGGGGGTGGCAAGCGAAGAGAGCGAGAATGTGACTGGGAGGAAGCAGCGAAGAGAGTGAGAGAGGGACTAGGAGGAGGCGGCACACGGTACATTAGGGTTGAGCCATGCGCCCTAAATATCAGCCTTTATGGCTCTATATGGGTCAGATCTAATATAAACAGCTCTTTCTAAAAGACCGGCTGGGATTGTAAAACCATTTGATATAGCCTATTTATTATACATGGTTGTTGAAAAAAAACTATTTAAGATATACAATTTAATAAAGCCCGAATGAGATAAATCTTATCTTAAAATGATTTCTGTAAACCGTTTATAATCGAAGGTATAGAATAAGCTTTTATATAATAGTGTCGTGTCATTTATCTGCAGTAGTGTACAACAGCGTCCATTCATGAGAGGACAATATCATGTTCGAGCAGATTCTGAATTAGCGGTGTGCTCGAAAACAATCCTTATCACCACCTGCACATCCAGGTTGTTGCACAGTGCCGAGTCCGAGAGTCATTCATACACTGTGTATGCCAAACTCCCGAATCTTTGTCTTAAAAAAAAATGCCAAACTGCCGAGTGTCAGAAGTCTATAGGCCAGATGTTTCAAAATTGCCATTTAATATGGTTCTTTAAGCTGCCTAGGATAATATGTCACGGATAATATGTCCATGTATGTGACAGTTTTACTTCGATATAAAAGAAAGGGGCAGTGATTTTACTTCTATCCAAGATGTACTCAACGAGGAGGCAAATAAAAAGGACCCAATCTTTCTAATAAACTTAATTTCCCGGTATAATCTATACTACGTTCGTATAGCATACTGTGGACCAATTAGGGTATTAGAAAGTAATTAATAAATTTCAATATTTTACAGTGCAAACAAGAACCACCGGCTACCAATCTCTGTAAATTTTTTGCTTGCTACCACATGCACCTGATCATATATTTCATGACTAAGAACAAATATTTACATATTTATATGCAATAAAACATTCATATTTAATTAATTAGCTAGGTTTTGGTATTTTTCTTGCATAATATAATTTGAGATGTATTAAGGTGATCTTTCTCTTAGCAACAGGTTTGGAGATGCAAAGATAATCTCTTGAAAAGAGGTGAACTCAAGCGGATTCGTGAAACTATTGCCTCTTTCCTATTCTCGGATGTCATCAATGAAAATAGTGAGTTCCACTGTCCAAATTATTGCTTGAGAGTGAGATATTGCAAAACTTATATATGTTACAATTTGTTCTTCTGAGATGAATGATTGTTCCATGTACAATCGAAATTTGAGTTTAGTTGTGATATCAATATCGATGAGATGTGATATAACTTCAATTGTGACATGAATAATTGTCATGTGAATGTTTGATCCGAGTTGAATTGTCATATGTGTGTATGTTGTGCTATTTTTCAAAGGGCGTGACTAGCATTCCTGAGGCTAGCTCCAGATCAGGAAAAAGCCATGCCCTCTGAAAGAGTATCACAGACGATTCTAATGGATAAGCTGTCTGAGATGTCACTATACTCATAGACAATTAGGTAGATGCACTTGTCTATGATGGCAGTTACCTTAGACGGTTCGCTCTTAAGAAACCGTCTGAGATGACTATTATCTTAGACGGTTCGAGCTTAGTCACCCATCTGAGGCGGGAGTTATCTTAGATGGGTAAACATTATTTAACTGTTTGTAATGGTCTTTATGTCATATGGGGTTTGCGTCGTCTATTTTAACCTAGATCATCACGGGTAGAGACCGATAGATGGTAGGCTTAACCGTCTATAATGTAGATTTTTGTCTGACTATGACAATCATATATGTAGCAGTGTACATGCATCGCAGGCAAAGTATGTAAACGGAAAGGTTAAACCTATATGCGGGTATCTAAGCAACATGAATATTGAACACTATAATTAAGGGTCTGTTTGGATCGAACACATAAATTTCTCTGCTGAGGCTGGAAGGTTTCCTTCCGTTATCTAAAAATATCTTCTGCTAGTATTTCATAGGATTAGTCTTCCTGTTCCAAACGGACCTAATTAAACTCTAGCGACGGTATGTTTGGTCCGAACTCGATCTTAAACTTCCATCGGCCAGGCCAAGTTGCAAACTACCCAACCTAAATTTCTGGAGTCGTCTGCTGTGCAGGGTGGTTAGTCACGCCAGTATCAGAATGTTACATGTAACTTTCATGTCAGAGTAGTAGTTGTGTAGTAATAAAGCGGAGAAAGAGACTGGAGGACAGCGAAAGGTAACTTTCAAGAAGAAGATCGAGCTCATGTGCAAGGGCAAGCTAAGCCTGTGTGGTTGTCTCCAAGTGACAGCAATTAGTTGTGCCAATGGTAAACAGACATTGTTTCAATTTGATCTTACAGTAATATATCCGTGGTCCGATAGTTTATGAAACCACGACATCCTAAAAAAGTACTTTTCTAGAATGAAATATCTTATTCTTATATTTTTCATGTCTGTACTCTCTTTGTTGATTCTTTTTGTAGTTCGTGGTCTGGGTCTCTTGTTGATAGTTACGAAATCGTAATTATAAAAAATGTTTATTAATATCATATCATGTAATTCACATATTATTACACTGGTTATTGGTCAATGTTTGCACTATTAAACCTTGAAACTCGTGAATGCCTTAAAAATCAATAAGAGTTTACTTTTACAAACATAAGAATGTTAAACTTGCTAAAATCGGCCTAGCACATTAAGGGTATTCGCATAATTCAAAGAATGCAGGAACAAAAAAAAATGCAATATAGCACAGGCAAAACCTCCTCGACCATGATACGTAGAAATTTTTTAAGAGGTTAAACTAAATAAAAACTTTATATAGAATTAAATACAAAGTGAACCATAGGAAAAAAATCCTAAAGTTTCTAATCTTACAAATCAAACAACATCTATAAAAATATTTCTATGAACTGGAACACTACAAAATTTCTTTGAATCAAATAAATCCTAACGAAACAATAAAAAGAGAACTGACCACCTCAACTGCCTAGGTGCGCTCGTTACGGCCTTAATTCGGTCCGACGTTGATGCTCATCTCTTTCTAATGGAAGTGCTCCTGGCCAAATTTTAACAAAACAAAAAGTAATAATAAAGTCCAGAGTAGACAATATAGTAATAGTAATCATAGTAAAATTACTTCGAAATTTTTATTTTACAAAAATAAGGAAAAGGTGCACACACGCTACATCACATACCCACACAGTGTCATTCCTAATGAGACGCTAGAATATAACCGGCACACCAATATAAAACATTGCTAGATATTTTCTTACGATTGTCAGATATTTGAATTTATGCCGTGGAGTATAACCAGCGTAATAACTTCAAACTACAACTATCTAGTTGCAAAATCTTCTAGCCACGCGTGCAATTATACACTTGTCTATAAATTGCAAGAGACAAGCGAAAAATTGCAATTCTTGTGTTTATCTTCCTCCAGTGTGCCGCTGATGTGACAATACTTCAGTATCTCAGCTATAGCCTAGGCCTAGCTAGGAATCTATGCCCCGCTCAACCCATTCCTTGCCACAGTCCAAGGGCAGCCACCAGATCCTCCTAGCTGGTGAGTGAAGTGTGTGTGTGTGTGTGTGAAAGAGAGAGAGAGAGAGCGGTCAAAGCCAAGTGATTGACTGTACCTTGGCTTAGCAAAAGAGAGCTAGCGATTCCAGAAAGAAAGGTTTCGCTTGCCCAGCGTGCTCCTGGCGTGTTCTTGTTTATGCCTCCCAATGCGAGCCTTGTTTGTTTGCAGATCTGGCCCAGGGCTTCTTCAAAAATCATTGTCTTCTCTATGGAGATTCGACAGGATGGGAAACAAGCACGCATTTTCTCTTTTCCTTCTCCCGATCTTGTATAACTAATCAGATCCTGGATGTTAGAAGTCGCCTGTCATAGCAAATTTGCAAAGTCGATCCATTGTTCATGCAACATAGCATGCATGCCACACTTTGGCCCATGCTCTTGACAATTCGCTTTTCCTGCACATTCATCGAAAGGAAGACAATACAACAGCTTGCTTTAAAAACGTATATCAGGATAATACATGTAGCAATTGTATGCGAAGTAACATGTACACTAGCTATTCCCTTAAAAAGAAGACATCAGGACATGCCATATGGAGCTACAGGAAAAAGATGGTATAATTGTATTGGCCACATGGCTAAGCAGCTACAGCCAAGCTAGCCAAGCCCCTTGCATATATGAACATATAAATGTAATCCAAGTATTAGCAGAGATAATCTAAAAGAACATATTACAGAGATGAACCTCAAACTGTGATAGCTAACAGAACACTAGTGTTGAGGGCCTCTTTGCTCCAAAGGATATTTTCATGATCGCAATCTTTAGAATCTTTTCGTAAATGGGTTGGTTGTCTAGCCTGTAGGACACTCTCGGCCGAATTTCATATGAATGTTGTAGCACTCGGTGAGATCAAAGGAATTTCGTACTACCTTTGTGTCACAATATAGGTCGTTTTAGATATTGACACAATTTGCAAGGTGACATCTGATTATCATTTTTTATGAAAATATATTGCTTCAAATAAAGTAAATATATATTATGAAAGTTTATTCCACGATGAATATAGTACTATCAATTTAACGTTTCAGATATTGGTAAGTTTTTCTATATCAATGATCAAATCTCAAAATGCTTAACTTTTCATGATATTCTAAAACTATGTATATTATGATTAGCAACATAAATATCAACCACAACCTCAAGTCACAAGTCATGTGTTTCTCAATAATATGCCGAATCAAAGATGCCCTTGATATCTGAGAAGGCACTTGATATCTGGAAAAGATACTTTAGGATCAGTTTATTTGAATCTGCTTAAAATTCGTGATGTCTTTGTAAGATGGAATAGATACTGTAGGAGTACTAATGTAGTAAATGTAGTATGACAAAAGTAAGCAGGGATGAGGCATTAAATTGCGTGTAATTAATCAGATCTTTCCTAGTAGGTGGCAGTCCATGGCACACCGGCACTAACATGCTCTCTTATGACACAACTAAGCATACACTACAACACATGCAAAATATTTACACCAAAGCAGTGACAATAGATAGTTCAATTGTCCAGACTAAAGGCAGAAATGAATAGCTAGTATCATGCTATCATGAGAGTTTTGTTGTATCTCTATGGTTGCTATATTTGTTTCCATCAACAGAGACAATGGCAGGCATGCAGCAAATTTTGTAGTACTACGTAGCAACCTAGCTGCGGCTGAAATGCACACAGGCTAGTCTACAGAAGAGAGTGGAGATGAACACAGCCATGCTGCTAGCTTGATTAGGCATATCACATGCACTTTGAATCTACTTTCTCTGATCTAGATTTAAATACACGCATGCCTGCCTATGGTCCTATCTAGTACGTACTCCACTGTCCAAGAGTACCATCACATTTCTTCCCTTTACAAAAACTATACATAAATAAACAAGCTCAGTTAAAGCACCGTGCAGATGCAGCACTGCATGCACTGATCGATCTAGATCTCTTTACAAGCAGGTGCAGGCCTAGAGATGCTTAGCTAGCTGCTTTGGTCATCTTAGGCATGTATGCACGCGTACTTGTGCTCCTCCTCACCCCTCACATCCAAAGCCTACATAACAAACAGTAATATAAAATCAAAGGAAAGGGCAAATAAAGGCCACTGTACTACTACTAGTACTCTGCTCGCCCAGATGGGCCGGACTTTTGCACTCGCATTTCATTTCCTTGCCTTTAGAGGAGGGAAATGTGACGTGAAGAACAGATGAGACAATATCGTGCAACCTGTTTTTCCCCTGTGCTTGGACATGACTAGAGGATGCAACACACACGGTTAATTTGGAAGGAAGTCTGGATCGGTGCAAGATGGAAGGAGTAATTAATAATTGTTATTTTTCCATACGAAACAAGCTTGCTCCGGGTTCCACGATCAGAAAGATAAAGGAACAGAGTTTTCAGTCGATCCTACGTCCAGAACGCATCCTAGGTCATCACAAAAGGTAACACAAACACAAAAGCCAGCATTGGCAAGTCCTAAACCAGACGAATATCTTATAAGCATAACAACCATTGGAAAGCTACCACTGTAGATAAGCACAATCCATCAGAGTCCGTCAAACTCAATGCTGCGCTGCTTCAGAAGAACTTTCATCGCCCGACACCAATACCACCGCATCACCAGGAGCTGAAAGTAGTGCAGCCTGAGGGATCGACGTGTTGAAGTAATTAGCAATTTTCGAATTAATCTAATCCAGAAAAGTATCATGACACATACGCAGATGATATAAACCAACTCAGGCGAACTAGACATACAACTCCAAACTAAACAACAGACTAGCATGTCTATCTCACTCGCATCAAAAGCAAAACAGAACCACAGAAGGCTTAGGAGCACATACGTGGGAATAGCAGCAGCGAACGATCCAGTGTTGGCGTCAGTAGCCATGGCGATGAAGTCCTCGTAGTCGAAGCAGTCGCCCGACGACAAGGAAGCAGTCGAGGCAGCCGTGCAGTTATCGATCGTAGCCAAAGTAGTCGTCCGACGGTGAGGAAGCAGCGAGCAGTCGCGCCGAGACGCTCCCCAAAAATCTTATCGCCCCTCACCCGGTACAGGTTCTCGAGAGGCGGGGTTCCGGAGGCCTGCTCTCTCGTGCAGCCGTATACGCAGTCGCCGGGATGTGAAAAATCTGAAGACAGCGGCAGCAAAAGGAACGGAGACGGCGGCGGTGGAAAGCGTGCATGAGGAAGCAGCAGATGCAATCTGAGCGCAACGGCTAGGGTTGCTGCTCCTCCTCTTATAGCCGCTCGGGCTCGAACTTAGCTCGGCTCGGCTCGATCACGAAACACGACGCGCGCGCGACGTGGCGAGGCGGGCGGCGGAGGAGGAGTGCGCGTAAACTAGTCCTCTTCTCAAGCCTCAAGGAGGTGGGCAACACAACTCCTTACAAGTTGGTCTCCCTCCACCTCCACTAGCAATATGGGACTAAACTTCCACTCATGCCATCCAACCAAATGGGCCTTTGAGATTTTCCAGAAATTAATTGGAACATGGGCTTTAGGCCCATTAATTCTAACAATCCCCCACCAGATCTCGGAGGCACATTGATTGCCTTTTGTTCCAATACACTGCTTCGATATACCAGTATTTTCAGTAGAGACCGATTAAGATTGAACATCCACCTAGAATATAAAGATACGCTTGCTCACAACTGAACAATGGACTATGCCTTGAATTATCAGTTTTGCGTGAACAAGTTTCACCTAATGTCCTACCAGTACTAGGCTGTCGTAGGCTATCCCGCGGATGGAGCATATAAGTCTCACTCTTAGCCTATTCATGAGCTTGCTAAAGATCACCCTCATCTCATAGACTATGACCAGCAGTCAGGCTCACATAGGTGCGTTCTTTTTAAGACTGCTCTGTAGGACAGCGTCTTTGCTTGTAAAAGCCACAGAACACATTAAGACAAAGTCAACCTGCCATACAGATTGTGAGAGTGTTGCATCTTCAGTGGAGTAGGTTAGTAGGTCACTCTCCTCCAGTTAACCAATAGTTTGTTTTTCCAGGTTCTAATTCACGGGATCTCCGATCACATAGATTGGGTTCCCTCAAGCTGCACTACTTTCAGCTACTGGTGATGCGGTGGTATTGGTGTCCATTTGTAAACCTGCACAATAGTCGAGGAAAGAGCAAGCATAACAGATGATCTCAGCAGGCGATTTTATCAATTAGTATCTATTAAAACTGGGCAGCCTCCGAGCGATCTCAGGCCATCATGCCTCGGATAACGTCCGTTTATCAATTTACTATCAAAACAAGCCCTGCTACAGAACTTCCAGAGTGCCCAGCACATAGCAGAAATACCCATAACATGCAAATTAGTCCCTCTAATATAACTACTAATCCACCTAAAGTATCGCAGAAAATTGGTGGGTCTATCTGGAGCACCAATAGAAATGCTAACAATACTCCACATGTATTTAGCAGCCGGGTATGTGAAAAACAAATGATGAATGGACTCAGGTGTATTACAGAAACTGCATATCAAATCCCCAGTTCATCCCCCTTTAGCCATATTATCCTTAGTAGATATGACATTGTGCCAAATCAACCAAAGTCAAATCTGAATCTTATGCGTCACTTTAGCTTGCCACAAATGCTTAAAAGGTCGACTACACCAAACCTGAGCCGAATTTTTGTAACAAGACTTGACAGAGCACATCCCAGATGGCCAGATCTGGAACCTATCCATTTGGGTAGATCCCAGTCTACCCCTAGGGCCACGGTCAAAAGCTTATTTGTTAACAAATTATGTTGGTGTTGCAAATTCTCATTCAGCCATCTCCTAAAAGGAATGTGCCAACCTCTTGTAGCCAGATAGGCAACAGAGCACGATTGCACCTCACTTAGAGCAAACAAATCGGAGAATGAACATTTAAAGGCTGGGATCCACGACAAGCATCATCCCAGAAACTGGTGGCTTGCCCATTCCCAATTAACATCGACCTCTTATTTGTGTAAACGTGTTAAATTCTCAAAAGATCAGTCCAACAGGCAGAATAAGACTGCCTATGCTGGACCAAAGATACTGGCTGGCCCCTTAAATATGTATGCTGACCAAGCTTTGCCACATGCTTTCCTCATTTTCCAAACGACACCATCGTTTACATAAAAGACTAACGTCCATTTTGTCCAAGTCTTTGATGCCTAGACCCCCTTTGTCCTTAGGATTACAAAGCAGAGCCCATTTAACCATATGGTATTTCTTTTTACTGCTCCTACCTTTCGAGAAAAATCTTCTCCTAGACTTATCCAACCATTCAATCAGAGTCTTTGGCAACCTATACATAGACATGTGATTGATGGGAATTAATAATGTCAACACGTCACATATAATCAGATCGTTTTAGTTCTTGACAAATGTAAATTCTCTGATCCACTTTCTCTGCACTGTGTACAGGGCCAGGTGCGTAGAATAGATAGGTAGACTTATGCATGCGTTTCTTTGGAACAGTGGAGAACGAAGTATTTGCGTGCGATTCCTTTTTCCCGTGGCCAACGGCGTGCATGCGTCGTCGTCGTCGTCGTCGCGCGTGCTGTGGCCGTGGCGTGGCGTGGCGTGGCGTGTGATTCTGTGCCTACCACGGTTGCGAGGATATAGCTGCGCTGCATCGAGGGAGCGCATGAACAGCCTGTGCACGCGCGCGCGCGCGTCCATCAGTGCATTTTATGTGTGATCGGACAAACGAGTTGGGCTATACGGTAGCTTGGTTTCGCACGACCGCCCGAGGATGTATACGTATACAGCTATAGATCAACAGGTTTGTGTACCAGATGCTGTTGTTTTCACCCGACACTTGGAACCCAAAACTCAAACAAATTGACAAAAAATTCGCGTGATGGTTTTCTGATGATGGAGAAAATTCAGAAAACGCACATCTAGTAGGGTGTCGGTGGTTTCTCCATCGCGCGGGCGCCGTTGCCGGCGACCTACTGCGAAACGGCGCAGCACGGAGCGTGCTGGCCGTTGCCCCCGAGATCGGGACACGGGCGGCTACGCCTTTAACCCCGCACAACCGGGACGGGTCGCCGCACCGGCCTGTCTTCGCCTCTGCCCGCGTGGCCCGACGCTGGCCGTTGGTTGCACCGCGCAGGGGGGGACGGACGCACGCACGATTTGCATCTAGCCACCTGCACACTCCGCTGTCGATGGAAAAATAGGCTCACATCCAGCGGCCCAAGCGTGCGGGTCGCCGCACCGCTGGAGGGGTTCACTTCGGACTAGGAAATCGTGGGCCGGGTTGGCTGGTGGTTGCAGGCCAGCGCACCTCGCCGCGTGCGATTCTCCCGACCCGCGAGCACGGTGCATGCATGTGCCACGGTCAGGCACGGGCACGGACACGGACACGGACATGGGCACGGAGCGGGGTACGCGTGGGGGGTGCAAGTGGATCGACTACGCCGCTGGGTGAAGGCTCGGCCTGCCACAGGTCATAAGCGAGCTCCGGAGCTTGGTGGCTTTGACGGGTCAGCCCACCCAACCATGATGACGACGTACGACAAGGTCATCATGGCCTTGCCTCGCCGAAGACCAGAAGCGGGCTGCAAAGATGCGGCACCTGTGGTCATTCTCTCTTCTACATGTGTTAGATTATTTCTTAAGTATAAGAAATTACTTGTTTCATTCATCCTTATTATCTCTTTTTTCACTTCTCTTCTCTATATCACCTTTAAAAAATGATTGACATGACCTTGTTAGAGATGGCCTAAACTTGGCGGATATTTCTACACAACGCGTTTTCAGCTTGATCGAACGGATAAGACTTCCCATCCTCACAGATTTTAACCTGAGTTACATAGCCCATCAACCATGGTGCTAAGTGCTACATCCTCACTGGCATATGATACCTGACTGCCGATGTAGGTCAAGTAAAGGTGAGCATTTATTCTATACAGTATTTTGGTTCGGTCTATTCATGTTGTATCTATTTCGGTTTTTCTAAAGTAATACCCAACATTATCACTGCCCAAAATCAAACCCAGACCCAAAAAAAATCAAAATATTTCGTTTCGGTCTATTTGGTTAAACGCTAAACCAAAAAAGGGCTATGTCATTGCCCCCTCCAACATCATGCTCTCTTTCTCGGTATCGTGGGCTCGTCGGCCATGGCACTAGGGTTGTCTTGTCCTCATCGTTCCTGCTCATGTCCGGCATCACACTGCCCATATGCCCAAGATCCGATCAAGACCGCTGGCGAGAAGGACCAGAACCACAACCACTAGTCAAGGCAACTCTTGCCTAACCAGTGGCTAGGTCCAGAGAGGTAAAAGACGGAGGCAATTGGTTGCCAACGCCATCGAGTGGGGAGGATATCTTTGGCATGTGGCAGCCAGCGAGGGTCGGGCGAGACGGAAACAAGGGGTGGGGATTAGAGGAGGTGGGCTAGGTATTAGGCATGGATCAATCGGTGGACAGGGTGGCTAGATGGGCTAGGTCTCACGTGATGTGCAAAACAATGCCCAACGGGTATACTTTGTTTCAGGTCATATGATCTATTTGAGTTCTTTATAGTGAAACCTGTTTAAAACCCTACAAATCGAATAGCACTAAAATTAAAACTGAACTCGAAACCCATAATCCGAATTACCCAACTATTCGGTCAAATCTGGTCGGGTCGGTTTAAGTTTTTAGGTTTCGATGGGAGCGTGCGCACCCTGAAAGGTGCAGTGCCACCGGAAATCATACTCCGTGGTCGACCGCGCCCAACGGTCAATTCCGACAGTTGATTAAATGTTGATTATTTATGGTTGAAAACTGGTATTTTCAAGGTTAAAAGCTTTTTTTTCGTTAGTTGAAACCTAACTGTTTTGATAGTTTTACTGTAGCTGTTGGAATTGACCGTTCGGGACAGTCGCCCGTAAATTACAAACTCCCCGGTGCCACCTCCCGCTTCGCACCTGGTTGTGCATGCTATCCTCCCGAATTCTGAGATTACAACGCGTTTGCCCGTGTGGCCCCACGGTAGCACCTGGCCTCGTAGCGCGCGATTGGGGGTGGGAGTGCGCCTTGTCTTACGAGCAACACAGCACGGGCGCGTCGGCGCGGCACGGCAGCTCTTCCGTAAGGGCAAATTCAAGCCAAATCACACCGGACGTGATAAAAACAGGTTGTTTCCGCACCTCTGAACGAACAACCGATTAAGGGTGGAAAAAGACTAGGGCGGTAGTTCAATCCAGTACCACAGAAATAAAATAATTCAACTATTTTAATATTATTTTTCTACTAACAATTGTAATATAGAAATATTATTTTCTAAAAGTTTTCATATAACAAATTTGGAGCGATGTTTTGGTTGTGATGAAAACATTGTTTTTACGCAATAGAAACTACTCGTGCCGGTGAATATAGGTAAATCTGTGGTGTTTATTCGTTCACCTCTCTATGGCCTCTATCAACTCTGGATCGTTTGTGCTCAGCGCGTGCACAATATGACTGTCATGTTTTCTCCTTTCGAAACTCAGCCTTGTCATGTTGACATCCAATATGTTGAAAGAGAGTAAGAGACCGCGGGACATGTACTGCAGTGCGGCATCCAGCACCCGACAGATTGTTAGTTTTAATTGGACTTGACCTATTATAAACAATTAAATTAAGAAAATCTTAAAGGCCAATATTTTTAAAGAAGTATAATTATTTTAAACCTACATGAAAAGTTGAAATAAAAATGCATCGACTTAAAACGTGAAACTGGCATTGGAAAAATGCAGGAGCTCGAGCTTGATCTCGAGACATAGCAAGAGACGTGTTACTAAAATATAATTATTCGGAAATGAAATGGTGAAAACTGTAAAAGTTCGCGCTACACTCTCCATATACAGCGCAGTACATATGAGCCTTTTCATTTGATCTACTGTTCCCCATGCCTTGAGATCATACATTGAGAGAGAGCAAATAAGGTTTTATTTTATAGAAACATGTATGTGAATAATATGTTGACTAGTCTATTTGAAAGTATTTTGGTAATTAAATTAGAATAATATTCCTGTTGTATGTTTCTCTAGATTTATTTAATTTAAAAATTACCATTTTTCCAAAGATGATGCTAAACTAGTTGTACAAAACAACGGTCTTTTAAGACGGAGATGTCCTGTCACACCTGGTGGTTGTGTCACTCCGGCAAATACGGGCTACAGTCCAAGGCGCATGGCAAGAAGGCGTTTTCAAGTGGGTGAAGTCGTGTGGTGTGACTTGAGTGGTTGGCTGTGTCCGGTTGTGTGGCTGAGCTATATTAATATGGTAATCGAACTTGAGAGGCAAGAAATGAAAAAGTAGAATTTCGTGGTGCTCTTTCTCTCTTGCTTTGTTCTCCCCTTCCTCCCTTCGGTTTCGTTGTTCTCCACAAGCAGTGCTTATCCGCTCACGTCATGGCACTCACCGACGGCAATGGGCACGGGCATTACACCTGGTATCAGAGGTCACGTCGGTCGCTCGCATCGCACGATTTGCTTCGCTTTCACGCTGAACATCGAGAGGTGTCTGGTATTGGTTGGATCCTGACACAAATTCGATCTCGAAAGAGTTTGGCCTCGCGATCTTGTAAATCCAACTCCAGTTGGCTGGGCTACAAAAGCGATTGCAACGGCGCCGCCCAAACCATTCCCGCAAACACAGTACGTCCTGACTGCCATGGCCGAGCTCGCGCAGCGCTTCGATACGATGCTCGAATCGTTGAGGGAGAGCATCGCGCGGCTCACGATGAAGATCAACTCCGTCGACAACACACAGCAGCAGATGAAGGTCCAGATGGATCTCCAGGCTCAAGCTGCAGCAGATCACCGGCGTGCCGTTGAGGCATTGGAGCGTGGCAACACGCTAATCACCTCCCAGCTGACAACCACTAGGCAGACGGTTGCTCGCCTCACGCTCGGGCTCCCAGTTGACACCGACACCTCCACCGCCCTGCGTGGATTCGTTCCTCGTGCCCAGGATCCAACCGCGGCTCGCCATGTGGAGGATTTGGCAGCAGACGATGCGCACGCCAGTCGTTTGACGGAAGGCCCACGAGACAACCACATGATCCTTGACCAGCATCCTCGTGCCCGTGACGATGTCATGCCACGCGACCGGCCGCGTCGTGCTAAGGATCTATGGCGTACCCGATTTTGAAGCTGGATAAACCCCTGTGTCTACTGTATCGGTCCCTGGATCAGTAGCCGATACACACAAGCACTTGATAGCATAGACATGTAATACATCGTTCATTACACACTTAGCCATAATTGGTTTTTATTTAGTACAAGCCAGGCCTATTGGCCGAATTTAAAACAGCAGCGGAAATAAACGCACGGTAGATAACCCATCAATATACTCAACCACAGGCAACTGACTGGGAGAGAAACCCTACGCCTCGAAATCACTGTCGCTTTCTCTGGACTGGTACTCCTCCTCCTTGTCTGGCCACATAACAAGCCAGATGAGTACATAAGTTTGCATTTGAAATATGTAAATAGATATTAAAACAGTTTTAGCAAGGTATCTCGACGCAGCGAGATAAGGTACCTGCTTTTATCACTCTTCCCGTTACAACGGGGAATCATCTCTGTGCTTTCCATGATGACGGCAAAGCATGGTAATCGCCCGATTCCTCAGGGAGACATAGCTCACCCGGTACATACGGGGATACCAATGAAAACACGGTAATCGCCCGATTCCTCGGGGAGACTTAGCTCACCCGGTACCTACGGGGATATCAACGGTTGCCGCTATGACGGGAACCCTTTTCTTCATTCCTCCCGCTACTGCGGGGATCTTGCATGTCACCCTGCGAACTCGGCGGATCGCGTCTTCAACCCACAACCACATCTCAGGTTTTGAAACCCAGTCTACTTTAGTGTGGCCTAACTAAGTTCGTCCTTGACCGTGGACACGGCTATTCGAATAGTTTTAATCCTCTGCAGAGGTGGTACGGCTTTACCCACACGATGTAGGTCATCCTGGGCATACTGTGCACCGCATACTACCAGAGCTAGTATAACGAGACTCTTCGCCGGTGTGAACCCAGCCGTGAACCCGCCAGAAGGACATATCCCAAACCTAGCTTGAGTCAGTATCATCGCTTGCAAGGAGGTTGGTGTTTCAACTTTGTGGCGAACAAGCCATCGCTTTCCCGCGGAAAATTTTCTCTACAGAGGCTACAACCTTATCTGCATGCTACATACTGCCTACGGGTTCATGTAGTTCAGGCCGGGTACTAGATCAGGTCTTTCCCATAAAGGACATGTGGACGTACGGTAAGACTTGGCCAAACAGCACTTAAGCTCGTTCCTTATGTGATCCGAGAGGGACTTCACACCACTCCCGTAAACGGGCAGCAAGAATCACGCCGGGCATTACCTCGCACTTTAGCAAGTTCCCTGCTTTCCCCCTTCATTTCCGACCCGGATCAAAATCATCTCCATTTTGTTTTTAGGTTTTAACAAAACCTCTTTGCGGTAAAACATCTCACCCATGGATATACTACCTTCATACACCTCCAGACACGACGGTCCGTTTCCCAGTTTTCACCACATGAAATATGGGAGTATTTCACTTTTTATTTTGAAAACCTAATTTGCTACTGCAGGGCTAAGCATACATACATACTCTACCCTAGGCTTCCGATAACTTTTTCCGGAATAGGTAGTCCTTAGGGTGACAAGGAATACAGGGTCGTGCTAGGATTTTCTAAGTGTCGGACATAACTAGGCTACATAAAATAACGGGTATAAAACATAGCATGCATGTTTGATAAAACAAAATATATTTCATAAACTTGGGATCCAACATGATCAAGGGTGGAGAGCTTGCCTGGTAGTTCTTGGCTTTGATCCGGACGCGGGGATGCTTCGGGTTCCTCCTGACGAACGTACCTCACACCGTCAACTACACGTTCGGGAAAAACTTCGGATAAGAAACCAAGCAAGGTAAAAGCCAACCAAGAAGTTCACAGGGGTCAGCATGCATGCACGTGTTCTGGTTCTCATAATATTCTTGGAAAGATTCAACATGCTTAGTTATTGTTTAAAACATATGTATGCATGAAATCTAGGGTTTACGGTTTTTGCGAACTTCATCTTCTTATATTGGGGAAACCCTAGCTTAACATGTCAGAGGGAGAGTCCAGAGACTTGGCACTTCAAGGGAAGTTAGGAAAAATACTTGGAAGGAATTTTGGAATGAGGTTACAAGTTCAAGGGTTTTTAAAATGGCTTGGAATTCAAATGGATGTTTGAATTACTTTCTGTACAGCAAGGAAAATTTGAATTTTTGAAAAAAAATTTGAACCAAAAGATGGGAAATAATTTTGGGAGCAACTTTTGTTTTGGAAGTTTTTCAAAAACCGAAAGTTTTGGGGGTGAACCGGCTGAACCAAGATCTGGACTGGTTCTGGAATAAAAACCGGCTCTGGAAAGGGGTGACGTCGAAGGCGGAAAGGCTGGAGGTGCCTTCGGAGATGGAATGCGTGGAAACAGAGAAGCCTATTTGGGGTCACGTGTTTAAAGGGAAGGCATATTTAGGAGGGAGGCGTTTCCACTTAATCTGACAACGGGGTCCCGTTCGCCAGTGTCCCGATGCCGAAGCGGTACGCGGCTTATATCCGCAGCTCGGGCCCTGCGTGTCAGTGACAGGGAGTTGGCACGCGAGAGGGAGAGGGTTTCGGCAAGAAATCCTTCAGCCCCGGTGATGCTCCGGCGAGAGCGACGGTGAGCAATTGCGGCCTATTCAAAGGGAGATAAAAGGATCGGTTGCTACCTTCGGGATCAGAGAGATTAGGTGAGCTCGCTTTCGTGGTTAGTGAGCTTGGACGGTTGCTGGAGGTAGGATCGCGTTGGGGTCTAGAACGGAGAAGGTGGGGGCAGAGGTGATTGAGGAGCTCTGGCGAATGGCAGCTGCAGAGAGCACGTGAGAGGTTATAGGGAAGCTCCAGAAGGATTCTAGGATGGAGAAGGAGGGAAGAACTCCACTGGAGGGAGCGGATTTGTTTGCGCGAGTATTGGCAGAAGGGTTGGCCGAGGAGAGAAAAGAGAAGCCAATGCGGGCTTGGCTCAGCTTGGGAGTGCTTTGAAGTGGTCTAGGGAAGTCTGCTGAGAGAGGAAGGGCTCGGAGCGTCACCTTTACAGCCGCGAGGACATAGGTTTGTGAGGTATGTTGCTCGGGCTTGCTGGTTGATGCCGCGTGTGGGGTTGAGAGGACATGAAGTCCATACCGTGGCGCGAAGGGGTTTCTGAAGATCAGAGGAGTGTGACAGCGTGCGGGATTGGGTTGATCAGCGACTGGTTTGTGGGTGGCGTGTGGGGATTGCCGCTGGTCGGCATTGTCGTGTCCGGGGCGCGTCCAGAGCGAGGCCAGAGCGTGTCCGAGTGGCATGCGCGTGCCCAAGTCAGTTCTGGAGTGTTGGGGAGGTGTCCGAGTGAGTCTACGGTGTGGAGGTGACCAGAGGGAAGGAAGGTAGCAAGGAATTGGTTTGGAAACCGTGGGGAGCAAGGCTGCCAATGGCTTGCCACAGCCGGCATGAAATGACAAGGAGGCTGAATCCCTGTAGATTGGACTCTATGCTGAGGTGAGAAAAGAATGGGGAGGGAGTTTGAGTGTGGTAAAAACTGTGGAACAACCTTGGAGCAAAAGGATGGAGTGAGAGCCTTGAATTCATGAAGAGAAAGGAGTTGGGGCAAAGTGTTCGACAGAAGTTATGCAAAATTTATGAACTGGAGGTGTACATGCTTTTGCACATTTGAAACATTGGTACTGAGGTGAGCATTGCAGGATTTTTCTGGAATTTCTGAGCAAGATTTAGAAGGGTGTAGTTCATGGGGAAGATTTGACCTAATTCCAAATTTGGATGTAGTCAAATATTTTTGAACTGGACCTTCAAATTTTATTTCATAAATGGGTGATAAAGTTTTAGATATTTATGAAACTTTTCCAGGATTTTTGGGTGGGAGAAAACACATGGAATATGGATTTTAGGGTTTCCGCCCGATAAAAGGGTTATTAGGAATTAGGGCGACAGATTAGGTTTTAGGGTTTCGGGCGACGGCACGACTGAGGCAGGGTATGGGGGAGGTTGGGGTTTGTATTTGGAGGGTCGAGAGCAAGGATGGGCAGGTTGCCACCTAGGGTTTGGGTTTGGAAGGTGTCGTGCGTATACAGTGCGTGTGTCCGATTAGGGTTTAGGGTTTATGAATGCACATACGATGATAGGGTGGCGACTCGAGTTCGTTGCATGATAGAGCAACCTAACTCAAGTGCTTCCCATGAAATGTCATGTTCGAGAAAAACTGAAATCCAAATATGCATGGTAACTTTAGTCGAAGAACATATACGCATATACGCGTCTTAAGGTTTAGGTTTTCGAAAATCGGAACGCTTAAAAACAGGGTGTGACAGGATCACCATGGCTTTGGCCGGCAACCTCTTCCCAAGATGTCGTTCCCACGCTTCGATGGTGAACAACCCAGGGTGTGGCGAGATAAGTGTCTGGATACTTCACTCTCTATAATATCCATGATTCGTTGTGGGTTACTTCAGCCACGTTGCATCTGGATGGGAATGCAGCGCTATGGTATCAAGCCTATAAACTGCGTCATACTGTTGGTGATTGGGATCAATTTATGACGGTGGTTGAGGAAGTGTTTGGAGCAGTAGAGTACCGGGAGGCCATGACTGAATTGCTGACACTGAAACAGCGCGTCACTGTTCAAGAATACAACGTGCAATTCTAGGAATTGATGTACAAGATTTCTGCTCACAATCCCTATTATGACGAGACCTTCTTTGTCTCTCGGTTCCTTAAGGGACTCAAAAATGAGTTGCATGGAATGGTTGAATCACAAATGATCTCTGGAAAGACAGGCAGCTGCGTGATTATCGCCGTGCCAACAATCTCTGTCATAAGTGTGGCGATAAATTTGATCCTACACATGTGTGTGCCAGGAAAGCCACAGCAGAGGTCCATGCCATAGAGTTAGAAAACACCTCAACAATTCTCTCTGATGAATTCTCGGACAGGTTAGAGCGAGCTGATTTAGCTGAGGCGGAGCAGATGAGTATGTCTATTCATGCCATTTCAGGAACTGACTCAGCTGAAACATTGCGCCTACGTGCTCTGGTGGGCAATCAAGTCATGTTAATTCTGCTGGATTCAGGTAGCAGTCATTGTTTCCTAGCTAGCAAATTTCCTTATCCAGCTCAGTCGTGCAAAGCTTCCACAGTTAAGGTGGCCAATGGGGAAATCATTACTTGTGACAAATGGATTCCTAACATGTCATGGTGGACTCAGGGTTTTACCTTCCAATCTGATATGAGAATTGTTGAACTTGGGGCTTATGATGCCATTTTGGGTGTTGATTGACTGAAGCAGCACAGTCCCATGCTCTGCAACTGGAGGACTAAAACAATAGGGTTTCAATATAAGGGCGCTCAGATTACTCTGCAAGGGGTTACCACAGCATCTTCTGTCATACTATCTGAAATGCATGTGGAACAATTTATTAAATGGGGTCAAGGGAATGAGATTTGGGCGTTGGCTGTCATCCATGAAGATACTTCTCTACCGCCAAGTGAAATACCTACACCGGTGCTACCACTGCTAGAAGAGTATGCTGATGTTTTTCAGGAACCACAGGGTCTTCCTCCGGTAAGAGAATATGACCATGCTATTACTCTGAAACCCAATTCAGCACCTGTGAATGCAAGACCCTATCGATATTCTCCAATGCACAAAGATGAAATAGAAAGGCAGGTTGCAGCGATGCTTGAGTCAGGCGTAATCATACCTAGTATGAGCACATTTGCTTCAGCAGTACTATTAGTGCAGAAAAAGGATGGTTCGTGGAGGTTTTGTGTTGATTACCATCGCTTGAATGATTTGACAGTGAAAAATAAGTTTCCAATGCCTATCATTGATGAATTATTAGATGAGCTCGCTGGTACAAAATACTTCTCTAAGCTTGACCTGCGTGCCGGGTACCACCAGATAAGAATGCGCAAGGAGGATGAAGATAAAACTGCATTTAAAACACATCAGGGCCACTATCACTTCAGGGTAATGCCATTTGGGTTGACCAATGCCCCTGCCACTTTTCAGTGTGTTATGAACTTTGTTTTGCAACCCTGCTTGCGTCGCTTTGCACTTGTGTTCATGGATGATATTTTAGTATACATTCCTTCTCTAGAGCAACACATGGAACACCTCAAAACTGTGCTGGACATTCTCAGGGAACACAAACTGTTTGTTAAGCATTCCAAGTGTATTTTTGCACAGACTAGTTTGGAATATCTGGGCCACATTATATCTGATACAAGAGTTGCCACAGACCCCAAGAAGACTCAGGCAATGCATTCTTGGCATGTTCCTACCTCTGTGACTGAATTGAGAGGATTTTTGGGTTTGACTGGCTACTACAGAAAATTTGTAAAGAATTATGCCATCATAGCTAAACCATTGACTAATTTGCTGAAGAAGAAAGCCTTTGAGTGGACTTCTCTAGCCACTGTAGCATTTAATTAGCTCAAGCAAGCGATGACACAAACTCCAGTTCTTGCTCTTCCAGAATTCACTAAATAGTTTGAGATAGAGACTGACGCTTTTGATACTAGTGTAGGTGCTGTCTTAATGCAATCAGCACATCCCATTGCTTTTTTAAGCAAAGCACTCAGTGTGAAGAACCAGCAACTATCCATATATGAAAAGGAGTTTCTTGCTCTCATCATGGCGGTTGACAAGTGGCGAACCTATTTACAACGTGGTGAATTTCTCATCAAAACAGACCACCACAGCCTCACATACCTTGATGCTCAGTTACTTGATTCTCCAATGCAGAAAAAAGGCTATGACTAAACTCATGGGTCTACATTTTAAAATAATTTACAAAAAAGGCTTGGACAACTTGGCAGCAAATTCACTGTCCAGGGTAGCCCATTTAATGGCAATGCACACAGTGTCCTCTGTCAAACCATCCTGGGTATAGGAAGTGTTCAATTCCTATGCTACTGATCCAGAGGCTCAGCGCAAACTGCAGCAGTTAGCTTTGGCTAGTCCCGATGAGAATGGCTTCAGTCTGCATGGCGGCTTGATCAAGAAGGGCTCGATGTGGATAGGAAACAATTCAGCCCTGCAAACAAAGTTAATTTCAGCATTCCATGCAAGTGCAATAGGAGGACATTCTGGTATCAAGGCAACATATCAAAGGGTGAAACGTTTGTTCACCTGGAATGGTTTGAAAGTCGATGTTGAAAATTTTGTTAAACGATGCCTTATCTGTTAACAAGCAAAGCATGAGCATTGTCGTTCCCCAGGACTGCTACAACCTTTACCAATCCTAAAAACTATCTGGCAGGACCTCACAATGGATTTTATCACAGGCTTGCCCATGTCTAAAGGGGCCAATGTTATCACGGTGGTGGTCAATCGGTTCTCAAAGTATGCACATTTTGTCCCTTTGAAGCATCCATTTACAACTCCCTCAGTGGCCAAACTTTTCATGGATTACATTGTCAAGCTGCATGGTATGCCTCTCTCCATCGTTTCTGATCGTGACCGAATATTCACTAGTACCTTCTGGAGGGATTTGTTTAAGTCACTGGGTACAAAGCTCAATTTCACCACGGCATATCACCCTGAAACTGATGGTCAGAGTGAAAGAGTGAACTAGTGTCTGGAAATGTATTTATGTTGTGCTGTTCAAGATTCACCAATAAAATGGTGTTCTTGGCTTCCTCTTGCTGAACTGTGGTATAACACCAACTACCATTCATCCTTGGGCTGCTCACCTTTCAAGGCGTTGTATGGTGTAGAGCCACGCGTCGACACTGACATTGCAATTCCGGACCCTGGACCATCTTCTGTATCAGAGATGTTAGCTGACCGTGCGGCACATTTGGACCTTCTCAAGCAGCAATTGGTTACTGCTCAAAATAGGATGAAAAATGCAAGCTGATAAGAAACGTTCAAAACGCACATTCCAAGTGGGTGAACAAGTCCTGCTGAAGTTGCAGCCATATGCACAGTCCTCGGTGGTCAACCGTCCCTTTCCAAAGTTGGCTTTCAAATATTTTGGGCCTTACAAGATACTGGAGAAAATTGGGTCAGCTGCCTATCTCCTTGACTTACCTGAGCGCAACATGATACACCCGGTATTTCACGTTTCTCAGCTGAAACCATTCACTCCAGACTACACCCCTGTATTTCTTGAGCTACCAAAATTGGCTGAATTGGACCAAATGGCACCTCTGCCGGAAGCAATTTTGGATCATCGCTTGGTGAAAAAGGGTAATGCAGCGATTCCATAGGGACTAGTGAAGTGGTCCGGTTTGGCCACTGAAGCAGCAACTTGGGAGGATATCCCGGTGCTGCAAAAACGTTTTCCTGAGTTCAGTGCTTGTGGACAAGCCTATTCTCTAGAGGAGGGCACTGTCACACCTGGTGGTTGTGTCACTCCGGCAAATGACGGGCTATAGTCCAAGGCGCATGACAAGAAGGCATTTTCAAGTGGGTGAAGTCGTGTGGTGTGGCGTGAGTGGTTGGCTATGTCCGGTTGTGTGGCTGAGCTATATTAACGTATGGTAATCGAACTTGAGAGGCAAGAAATGAAAAGGTAGAATTTCGTGGTGTTCTTTCTCTCCCGCTTTGTTCTCCCTTCCTCCCTTCGATTTCGTTGTTCTCCACAAGCAACACTTATCCACTCACATCACGGCGCTCGCCAATGACAACGGGCACGGGCATTACACGTCCATAACTGCATCGGAATAACAAAAAGATTCACGCCAAAATCTGTCATGTTAAGCTTAAACCTCCCCTCTAATGTCCGTGAGGATAGCTCAAACACTTGGACACAACTTAAAAAGAAAAACTGAACCGAAGCTTAAGCGAAGTATCATGGCCCTGAAGCAAGCTGTCTCCACCCTAAATCATGGTCTCCGGATCAAAACCAGCATTAGTAGGCTGTTTTTGTAGGAAATCATTTGTTTTTTCAGAAGATACCAGTACACCAGGTACACGTGCTGATGCGCAATACTCCACGAAACCGGCAGGGGCAGCCCAACCGCGCGCGCCCCTGCTCTCTCTTCGGCCGACCCGCGCGCCTCGGGAACTCGCTGGATCTCACGACGGAGGCGGCGCGTCAAGTGCGCATGAAACGAACAAAGGACGCGTCTTTTTATTGAAGCAAAAATATTTTACAGCGCGTTTTGGTAGCCATCAGGGTCACTGCGATTACACGAAGGGAGGCGGGACGTCCGTCGGCTGCGGCGGGACGACCTCGGGCGGCGCCCGTGGCGGGTCCATCTCCGGCGGCGGCGGCGGGACGTCGGGGTTGGGCGGCACGGTCGGGACCTCCGGCCTCGGCGGCGACGGCACCGACGGGCCCGGCTGCTCCGGGCCGGGCGGCGGCCCCGGCACCGGCGCGCCGGGCATCGGCATGTCCACGCCTGGGGGCGCGTCGAACTCCGGCGGCGTGTCGATTCCCGGCAGCTCCTCCGGGGGGCGGGTCGTGCCCGGCAGCTCGGCCGGCGGCGGGCCCGGGACCTCCGGCGGCGTCGTGGCGTTGCACCGGACGCCGACGCGCCGAGCGGAGGACGCCGGCTGGCGCAGGCAAGAACGCAGACTATGCGCCGCCGCCGCCGCCGTGCCGGTGCCGCAGCACCAAGGCAATGACGCCCTCACCAGGCTCGCCGGCATCGTCGCGCTACGCACGTCGGCCGGCCGGCGCGAGCGCCGGCAATCTTTGCGTGCTCCCGAGAAGCTAAGGCCGGAACCACGAATTAAGGCTACAAAAGTGGCAAGTGAGCAAGGACCACTGAGCAGAACGAATGGTACGGGCGACGTACTTAAACTGCTTTCGAGCTGACACGTTAGTTCGCTAGAACTCGTGCTTCAATGCGCGCACGTGTCACGGGTTTCCGGCACGAGTGCCACGTGCCGTGGTCCAGCCCCACACGCTCCGTTCGTCTCGTCGCCGCTTGATGCACAGCACAGGTCGGTGGCCTCGATAGTTAATAGGGAAACTGAGACACGAGGAGTAAATAATCTGTGGACAGATTTCCCTTTACATTTACAAGAAATAAAACGATCACGAATTCAGGACAGACAAGGCAGGAGGAGGACAAACAGCAGATTCCATTTCTCTACGTCGACGCCGATGCACAAGATGGAGAAAAAATGTTTTCCTTTCTTTCAAAAAAAAAGGTCCACATTATTTCGCAACACCCCTGTGTTCGGAGGAGTTGGAGACCTCGAGCAATCATCGGCAATGCCCTGCCGCCGGTCGCCGGAGAACGCTAGTAGAACGGATCATTTTCAGGAACAGAGGAGGTGCCTGAGCTGGAGCAGGTGCTCCTCGTTGGATATGTTGAGCGACAGCCGCAGGTTCGTCAGCAGCGACTCCTGCTCCCACGTCAGGGGCCCCGACGCGTGCAGCGCCCGCACCGTCGACTGGTACGCCTCCAGCTCCAGCTCGTGGACATCGACGACGGCCCGCGGCCCGTCGCTGAGCACGCCGTCGCTCTCTCTCCCCGACGTCGTGCATGCCGCGGACATAGCGTCGCCGCCGCACACGACGGAGCAGCGTCGCCGGTTGCTGCTGACGCCGTTGGCGAGGTGCTCCGCCGCGCCGTCGTTCACGCTGCAGCTGGCCACCGAGCATTCGGCCTCTTCTTCTCTGAACTGCGGATGCCTGTGCTGCAAGGAGGCTGGTCCAGCCGCCTTGTGAGGCTGTGTGGATCTTCTTGGTCTTGGCTGAGGTGATTCAAGAACTGCTGGTGATTTTCTCTTCTTGCCAGATCTTCTGAGCAGATCAGCAGGTAATTGTCTTCCCTTTCGGGTGGCCTGAAAAAGAAAGATAAATAGTCAAAACGTTTGCTTTTGCGAAGTGAAATATGATGGAAAAGACAGTTGGATGCTTCAGTACAATTCATGGCTGTAACATTGTTGTAGTAATTATCATCAGTACTTGTATGGCTCTCAGAACTTCTGGAAGCTCAACAATGAAATGAGATAGGAGGTCAAATGCTTCAACTGACTTACTTCTTCTTTTTTGCAAAAATGATAATTGCTTCAATGGATGAAGTAGTACAACACCTCCATTATTCAAAATACTAAAATCATACAACTATAACTTGAAGCAGAGCATGCCATGACATTCTTCTGACGCTGGATAAGTTGAGTTGCTTCATCTTAGCATTGCTAGTTTCCATCCTCTAAATTACCCATGAAGTATGGAGTATGGAGTATGGAGTATGGACCAGCATGGCATTTCTGTAGTCCCAAATCAGAATAAAGGCTGATAAAGCATGTGGAAAATAATATTTTTCCAGGCAATAATTGGAGTCTGAAGGCTCCCAGTGATGTCTACTGGATAGTACTCCTGTTCTAAGGATACTGAAATCAGAGGCAATGCAAAGGTTGCTTGATGGGTTTTAAACTAGCAAAGATAATCTAAAACAGCAATGCCTAAGTAGTAATTCCACAAGAAAGCAAATAATCATGTAAGAGATCTGAGCATGTAATATCTAAATAAAGCGACTGTTGATTTGATTTGTCTCATTTGAGAAATGACCATGTCTATACTGAAAAGCACCTTCGACATGCTCCAGGAACAGGTTGTTACCTTGTCTGCTGCAGGAAACTGCTTGCTGTGAGGAGCTGTAGGAGCATTTGGAAGTGGAACCCTCAAGCTAGAAATGTGGAACTCTTTCAATTGGACGCAATCGGCGAGCCTGATGACAAAGTAGTTGTTCTTTACCATCTTCGCAATTTTGCCGAGTTTCCATGTGTTATGATCGAACACCTCAGTTACATCTCCAATAATCCATTTGCATCTTGTCTGAACAATAGCTGGTTGATTTGACCTAACACCATAATGCCTTTGCACCATAATCGGATCTGTCTCCCTAAAAATTTCCGATGTCCTGTTTTTCAGCTTCATGATTCTACTCCTGAAGTACGAAAGTCAAAGATTGCTTTAGCACCACAGGAAGAAAGGGAGATCTAGAGTTCGTAACAATAAGCAAGACATATTCTGATAAAAATATAATCCAATCTTTTTCTCCATATTGGATCCAAGCAAAAACAGAATGTTTGTGCCTGATCATACGCAAAGATCTGTTATCTGAATATATCATAGCAAAAGATATAACTATTGAGCAAGTTAAAAAACCAGTCCACTGCTATTCAATTTTAGCATAACAAAAGATCCTAAGATCTACAAAAGAAATCTCCTTGATCTACACATGCACTAAAAATGAATTAAAACAGATAGTCAACACCAATCAGAAATAGATCCATCTCCCGATTACGAGCTTAGAACTAAGGAACAGTGCCTCATATTCAGAAGTTTCAACGTAGGGAAAACATCGAATTTGACAGAACAGAAGTCAAGATTTTCATACAAGATAGACCATCCCCCCATCTAGATCCAATGGCATATTAATGAAACCTCAAGAATCAGGAACACAAGAACTAAAGAGAGATCCAACTTGGGACCATGCTATTACATACAACGATGGAGATCTCAACGCAAGAACACCCAATAAACCAAGTCTAAAAAAAGGGATTAGTTTTCATGAACATGCAGCATTTAAGAGTTACCAACTTGACTTGGTTTCAGTCGTAATTACCAGAATACTCGATTGAGATTTTCAGCTAAAAAACCAAAGCACAACGTGGAAAAGAAGAGCAATCCATGGAACTATGAACACTTCCAACCTGACACAACTCAAACATTGGGCATTAGCGATCCAAAAAACATCAAAGAAATGCCCACAAAAACAACAACACTTCGGAGAAACCAGATTGAGATTCGAACTTCAAACTGATAGCAGCAGCTCAAATTGGAATCAAGAACACCAGGAACCAGAACCCCAAAGATCTAACTTTACCAAACAATCTTATCAGGATGCAAAAATCGAATGCGAAGGATCGTATACAACAGCTCGGGGTACTTCTCACCTGCGACAGGCTAGCCGATTCGCCTTGCCAATCCAAGAACACGAAACAAGCAAACCTCGGATATTAATCCAAATTAATCCCCAATTGGGTTGCTTCAACCCAATAGGGATTAAGCGGCGAGGTGGGAGCCAGGGAGACAGCAGTTCTGGTAAAGGAAAAAGGAAATAAAACAAGCTGAAAAAAATTAACACCACCAAACTCCAAGAATAGAAAGCAAAATTTGGATGTGAAAGAAAAAGGTGGGGAAAATTTTGGAGACTGATCGGCGACCAACCTTGGAGGAGCGAAAGATTAATCAGGCGGTTACGGAGCGATCGGGTCGCCTGAGTTTGAGGGCCCGGACCTTGGAAGTGGCGTGCTCTTTTGCTGCATACATGCGCTGTTCTTTCCTTCAGTTCTTGGCTCTTTGCTTTCTTTTTTTATATATTACCACCTCAAAATTATCATATTATTATTATTATTCAGAGATCACCACCTTAAAATTAGTTTATTTTAAGACTCAACGACATCAGTTTAATCAGGACTCGCCATCGCACAGATAGTTTTCACTTTTCAATGGAACTGTATGATTGAAAATGCCCAAACAACTCGTATTCCATGCGTTCATCTCCACCGTTCAAACACGATCAGGTGTTCCAAAAGGAGTAGTTGCCTTATAAAGTGTGCGAATAAATTGGCAAACGGTCATCAGTAATTATTACTCAAGAATCGAAAACTTATTTAACATGCTACGGTATACAGAGGGTAGCAAGCATGTATGGCCCTCTTGCCGTTCTCCTGAAAAGAGATGACGACGAGAACAATGGATCTCATTGTGAGGCATGTTCCTTTCTGCTGTGACAATTGTAAAACAGCTTTCCTCGTATGATTTTATGCTAATTTTGTCTTTGCTCCCATCTATTCGTTCATTCGCGTTTAATTTAAGAGATGATAACAGAATCTGAGCTGTACAATACAACAATAGAAGGTAGTTTATTGTTTTGGAAGGGAACAACTTTTGCTAGTTGCAACAAAAGCATTTTGTCCAAACAATTTAAAACCACAAATCAACCCCAGCTCGCAGGGCTCGTTTGTGCACCAAATTAATCTTGTGCACATGATATGCTGCTTCACTAACAATGTGATTGGCAAGCTTGTTCATCTGTTGAAAAGAGTTGGTTGGTAGAGCAGGACAGGACATTGCCAACTTGCGCTGCTGCGTAGGTGAAGTTGGATACAAGAGATATCCACATCAGATATGCACAAAGTACCTTTTTTCTCATAAAGAATATAAGTTCGACAGGATAACCATGTACACACAATAGATACATTGAAACAGCAATACCACCTTGATTCGTGACTAGATGCAATAATAGACATAACGACACACATGAGCAATTAATCTAGTAATTATAGCCATCCAATTTGAGATGCTAACCATGAAATTTAACCTTTGCACCATTTAAAATGTTCTATTGTGTTTTCCCATGCATTTATAAGCGTAAATATGAAAATATAGACAACCAGTATAACCACAATAAATAGGGAATTTGACTGAAAGTATGCAGTATACTATGTCTCTTCAAATGATTCCGCAGATAAAAGACTCCCGATAAGCTACCAAAATGGCATACAATGTCTGGAACTCCCAATAACAAATGCCACATCACAATAATAACAAAAACCATAATTTCTGATCTTAAGGTAAGATGACAAACTGCTACTACTTCAACCAGAAGATCACTGGCTAACACCAAGCCACTTTGAGAAAACTTCAAACTCTGTGTAGTCACTATCAGAAATCATGGTCTTGTACCACGCCTTCCCAGCAGCCTTGATCTTAGAAGCCTCCTCCTACAAGCGTGGTTCAGCACAAGCATATTCAATAAGTGCATCATAGTAAATGAAATCATCTCAAATAAGATAACTGCAGAAAAAGAATGCTAAAAACACAATACTTTCTCAAGCAACCAAATAAGATAACTGCAGAAAAATAATGCTAAAAACACAATACTTTCTCAAGCAACCAAATAAGAAAGGGCATACAAACCAATTGAGCAACAACAATAATAATCATAATTAACTTCAGAAACATTCAACACATAACACAATAAGGCATACAAATCAATTGAGCAACAATAATTATTATTATACACTAACTCCAGAGACATTTAACACATAACACAACAAATGAAGATATACGATTATGTCAAGATTCACATGAAGCAAGGGTGTGATCACAGGTAATTTTAGACACCAATCTAGTAAATAAATGCAAGAGAAAAACAAATTAACAAAAATACCCAAAAGCACGGTTCATCTAACACCATCAACTGACAATATACGAACATCAATATGCATGCAAACAAGGTGCTAGAAGCCTAAAAAAAATTGACATTGCACAGTAGCATGTCGACCAATAACAAGGTTGAAGTGGATTATATAAAGAACTGCTAAGGCGACAGGACAGATCAAATGCAGGCATGGTTATATGGCAAATCAAGACTTGCCAGATTTTAGGCATATAACTAGCAAAAAATAAACTTATGTACTTGCAAAGATTTCAGTGCTAATGAATCACATAAACTTTATAACATGCAAGAAATAACAGTGGCAAATTAATAACACAGAACAGCACATCAAATAGCTAATGGCATTTTGTACAGTATGCTATTATTACATTAGGATTAGGATATATGGGAAAGTTGGCAGACTAAACAAAGAGTGTAACATAATACCTATAGATCACAGACTAACATAAACAATATACACTATGTAACCATCACATAAGATATTTGTCCATACACAAACAAACTACACAAATTAAGGTACACGAATTAACAAACTAAACCTGCTACAATTAACTACAGTACATAGATATACAGCACATCATCAGTGCTTATTCCATACAACAGTGCAAACATATGGTTTGGTATAGATTTGCTATCATCGTAAATTGAATCATCATGGACACTAGAGCACATCCTAAAATGCATGCTGATCTTGGTCAGCAAGTATGCTTAAATGGTTAGGTAACAAATGCATTCCGAACATGTCAGCTAACGAGAAATGCAAGTTTGTCAAGACATAACATGGCATATCTCAAATTACAGCCATCGCACTAGAGCACTTTTGAGCACAATAAGCTTCTCAGCCTCAGATGTAAAGCAACATAACTAAATAAAAACATTAGAACCTATCCAATATTACAACAATGCATAAGAAATGATGCCGTATGTAACTAAAATAGTACCAGCAAAACTTATTTAAACTATAGCATTGCATAAGAAAAGATGCCATGCATATTATGTACTTGAAAAACTATGCAACCCATCAGATACAGGGGATAACATCTGTAATTTTACGAAGATATGAAACATGACACAAAAAAAGGAGTATCATACCGGGCTGAGTTTGGTCCGCTTAGAGTCTATCTTCTCCTTCCTGGCCTTGACACGCGCTGCCTCAGCGAGAACTGCCATCTTGCGTGCAGTCCCGAAATACGGATTCAGCTTGAGCACAGCGGCCGCGTTCTTCAGCGGGTTCTTCCTGGCCTCCCTACGCTTTACCTCCTTGTTAATGGGCTTGACCACCGACTGAACCTCATCCGAGTTGATGAGCCTGGACAGATCAGCGTTCGCCATCTTGGGCCTCGGGAGCACGAAACCCTTCTTCTTCAACGACGGCGTCTCGAAGGACCCGTACACCTCGTCCAGCTTCTTGAACGCAGACTCAGTCCAGATCACGAACCGGCCAAGGTGGCCACCGGGGGCGAGGTCGAGCAGGTTGAGGCGCTCCACATTGGCAACATTAACACCAGGGAGGTTACGGAAAGCCTTGACGATCTTGGAGCCCTCGGTGCCGTACACAATGAGGGGGCCCTTGCGGTTGACGTACCGGCGGTTGCGCATCTTCCCCTTGCCGGGGCGGATGCCAACGGAATCCTTGGCCTTCTCGGCATCGGCGTAGGCGCCAAGCTGCTTGAGGATCTTGATGGACTGGGCTGTCTTCTCGATGGACTCCGCGGAGTCGGAGACCACCAGCGGGAACTCAGGGACAGACTCGATGCGGTGGCCGCGGGCAAGGACGAGGGACGGAACGGCGGTGGCGGCGAGGGCGGAGGCGACGGCGACGCGGCGGAGGCGGACGTTGACGCGGCGGTGCCAGCGGCGCCATATCTTGGTGGGCGCGAACATGCGGCCGCCGCGGCACATGTTGCCGAAGGCTCCCTGCCCTGCGCGGTGGGTGCCACCGCCGCCGACACGGGGGATACGGGAGACCGCGCGGCCGGTTCCCCAGGACTCAGCGGAGGTCTGGTGGCCGGCGCGGCGGGACACGGCGTAGGGCTGCCGGCTGTTGCAGGAGATGAGCTTGTGGGTGAAGCGCACCACGTCGTGTCGGATCGGCGCGCGGAAGACGTGCGGCATTGGGATGCCGTCCGTGTCCGTGGCCATGTCTCCCTCCAAGGTCTTCACCGAGACCAGCGGGCGCGCTGCGGCGGCCATTGGCAGCGGCGGCGGCGGCGGCGGCGAGGTGGGAGTAGCGGGGGTTTGGGCGGCACGGGGAAGAGGCTGGAGGCGGCGGGTGAAGGAGCGAGTTTATATTAGGGCTTTGGTGTGGGCGTTAGGGTTTGGATTGGGAGGTGGGCTCTGGGCCTCCGCTGAATGGGCTTATAAATGGGCCTGCGTCATGTAGTTCGATGGGCTAGGCCTCCCTGAATCTCGCAAAACGGCCCAGAACGAAGAGAGGTAACTGAGGATTCCGTATCGAGTAAGGGCCGAATGAAGCTCAACTGCAGCACCACAAGATGGATGCAAGAAGCTGAGCAAAGCCACGGCCCACCCATGGCCCGATAGCTTTTTTATGCTGGTCCCGGGCCCAAATTTTCAGGGCTGAATATTAACTTTTGCTCAGTCCGGGCCGAAAATTGAACGATAGACTGTGTGAGTCCAGTTTCAACTACCAAACCCCTTGTGTATATCCTCGTCAGTCCAGGATCATGCTGACGGTATACAAGCGAAATGAATACATTGCATGCGTTCAAAGTTGAAACATATTTTGAGTATGATATGCCACATGGCTTACAAAATACCATGTATTAACGACATTATTACATTAGAGCAAACAGCGGAAACAAAAGCAAAGCGGCTCCATCCATGCCACAGGCAATTGACGGAGACCACGCGACCTACTTTTCGGTATCATCATAGAAGAAATCTTCCTCGGCTCCTTGTTCAACATACCCATCTGCACACCACCACGACAAAATCATGCTCGATGAGTATTTCGCGTACTCAGCGTGCCCTTTCGTAGGGAAACACCTAAATCAGTATACATGAGGCTTCAAAAGATGGCTTTATGGCTCTTTTTGCGTAAAAGCAGTTTTAGTTGTAATATTAAGGTAGATTTGAATGCATCATTTTGATATAAAACAGTTTTAATATCAGGGATAGTTTTCATCATGTGTGGTCCACGACCAACACATTCAAGCAAGGAATTCCTGTCTTAGCTCGTCCATAGGTTCCATCAGCAAAGAGGTAGAGGGAAATAGCAAGGGATAGAGCGACAGGTCCTTTTCATCAAGAATGAGTCATGTGCTGTCCATAACCGTGGACACGGCTAATCGATTAGTTTGAACACTGTAGAGTTTGTATACTTTACCCACACGACACGATCATCCCCTTATGTCAAGCTGCGCAGGCTAGTACACACGTCCATTGGTGTGTCGGCAGGGTGACCGTGACGAGGTCTTTTAGCCAGATCCCCCTAAGGTGTGACATGCCCACTGAGTCTGGCTCGGAGTTGAGAGTACGTCCCCACACTCCGGTCCCCCCATCTATGCCGAGGGTCCTCGTAGCTACGTCCACCCGTTCTGCGGTACGGCAACATCGATACCAAAGGCTGACTAACCTACTTGACCAAGCCAGTGCCCATATAGCATGTGTTGTACTGTTTTCACAATTCTCAGGTTCAAGACTTTTACCTTATTCGATACGGACAACTAATGGCTTCTTCATCTCATGAAGAACAACCATTGCTCCTTCATCATGTGATCCAGCTGTCGTCCGCACCTTTTAGATGGTAAGTTGCACTAAGAATAGAATAGGAAGAATAGAGAGAATGAAACATCGGGCATCCAGGCCTAGCTCAGCGGGCTCAACAAATAAGTTTCAACTTCAGGGATCATCGATCCGTAGATCATTCCTCCATAGAGACAAATCAAAACAACCTGAGATATTTTAAACATGGCTAAGCATTTCTCCACTCTATTCGGATTAACAACCTACTAATCTACCCATGATACCAAGTAACATGCGACAAGTGGATAAAGGTAAAGATGTGTCAATCAACACGCTAGCTACTGGATTAAAACAGCATATATGTTTGTAAATGATAAAATATAATGACTTTCAGAAATATAGGATCAAATATGATCAAGAAAGAAGGGGCATGCCTTCGTGGTAGTACTCTTCTTCTTTAGCTGCTTCGATCACCGTGTCGGTCCCTTCACTCCCTAACGTCGCAACGTAGCAAGAGCAAAACAAATAAATACGGACTCTAGAAGAAACATTTCGGAAAGCAACACGAGAGAGAAGCACGACGAAGGTAAGATATGGATGGAATGGAATGATGGCGCGATAACGTCATCGCAACGAAGATAGAAGCAAAGTCTATCGCTAGACAGTCCTTAGTATAGGTCTTCTAAGATTAGGCCATAACCATACACACACATACACACACACACATATATATTACAATATCATATTCACAATATAAGCATGGCTACCTTTTTGCTAGCATGACATATTCAAATAAAACATAAGCATGGCATAACCTAACATGTCTAATGATCAATTGCTTAAATATTTCAGAGAATAACATGGTTCGTTTACTGTTATAACATTGTTCACCAATTAATTTAGAGCATAAGAACACTATAGAATTACACATGCATTTCTACCATAGCAATGACTAAGACTATAACCATAGGGCTATTTGATGTTATTAGCATGCACTAACCAGGCATGGATCATCTTTAGGGTGTGTTAACAGTACCAAAACAGTACCAACATGATTTAATAATAATATTAAATCTGAACATGATTCAATTCAAGCAATTTATATCATTTCTAGTATAACAATTATATAGAAAATAATGATTAACATTACTAAATCATATAAATGGATTCACATGATATAATACCAATCCCAAAGACATTTTATGATTAAAAATGTTTTGCAAATATATTTTAAATGATTAAAACTATTATTCCAAGCATGAAAACTACTCTAAAAGCATTGTAAAACATCACTTAATTATGCTAAAAGGGTTCCCATGACTTGAAACCATTCCTAAGACATAACATGATTTATTGGGTACTGGACATGTATTTTTAATGGTTAAAACATATTTATGAAGGAACTATTGCAAAAATATGATTTAAATATATTTTTTAAATTGGCCTAGAACACTTCCTGATTTTTCTAGCTCAAAAAATTACAGGAAAAAGGTTGTAAATTACATGCTAAATTAATTTTAGGGTTCACTGATCCTAATAAAAAATTAGATATTAAAAACAGAGAGCGTTTCTATTTTTAATAATTAAAACAAATATAATTTTAATTCTAGGAAAATCTACACCAGTCAAAAAATTATTAAATTTAACAAAAGAGTTCCTACACATACTAGTGATCTATGAAAAATAAAATACTTCCAAAATAATCATCACAGCATGAACTATTTTAAATTCGGTTGAATTATGCCTAAATTTGGGGTATATTCATATAGTACAAAAATTACCGCATGGATTTGAAATCCGGTTGCACTAATAGATTACTGTGGTTCTAAACGATCTAAGTTTAGTTGGATTTGGGTGAGGCACATGTACAGTACAAGCTAGTCTACTATACAGCTACTGTTCCATCAAGATTATTGGCTGCACAAATGGATGTAAAAGAGATGGAATTAGTTAGAGGAAAACCTTCTATAGGTTGATGAGAGCCTACCACAGAGAAAGACTGGAGAGAGGCTCACCGAGCGTGAATAAATCGCGGAGCGAAGGAGTTCGCCGGAGTTGTGGGAGAGCTCACGGTACGGTTGGTGTAGTAGACGAAGCTCGAAGATGCTCGTGGTAGAGGTGCATGTCGGCATGAGGAAGCTCCAGCAGCAACGTCTCGGTGTGGGGTGCGTCGGTGTCACCGGAATTGCTCACCGGAGTTCCGCCGGAGTTGAAGAAGAAAATATTGTGGAAGAGAAATTTGGGGGAGAGAAAAATAGAAAATACATAGGGGAGGTGGTTCCTTTTATAGGGGAGGAAGCAGGGAGATGAAAAGGGGCACCGGTGCACTGCTTAATGGTTGGAAAAACGGCCGTCGGTTACCAGCAGCGCAGCGGCCGGCGGCTGCTCGTGCGTGCTGTGCACAGCACGGCTGCTGCATGTAGCACGTGGCCCATGCTGGCCTGGTGGGCTGGCTGGCCTGCTAGGCTGGTTGACCTACTAGGCTGGCTGGCCCTTTTTTTTGAAATAAAAACTGTAAAAAAATATATATAACAAAGCAAAACAATCTCAAAAGTAGTCCAAAAATTACGAAAAAAATTCTAGTAAATCAATTTGAACATGAGGAACTAAAGAAAATTATTTTTGGGACAAATTTTCAAAGTATGATCAAATGAAAAATTGAAAACCTCACTTAGCTCTCAAATTAATTCATAGCCTTGAATTAATTTGAAATAAAACCAAATTAAAATACATATAGATAGATTATACAGTTGCACATCCTCTTTTTCTTTTAAAAAAAAATTTAAGCCCACAAAATTTGAAGATGTTACATAGACCTAGTGGCCTTTCTATCTTTCTCGTCGATTAAAATTTTGGACCTTTTTTTTTATATCTCAACAGAAGATTAAAAAAAGAGCTTTCGGTTTTTTTCCGTCTTACTAATCTCATTTCGTAAGCCTGAGAAGGAATTTCCCTGAGCGATCGTCAACACGAACGAGGTAACTAACAACTGTTTTTGCTTATATGGAAGCTAGGTATATATCTCTTAATCCTGCTGCTCCGTTCTTGCCTTCTACCAGCTAGCTTACAGACCTCATCGGTGCATGCTAGGCGTAGATTAGTCTTGTCTAGCTTCTTGGGTTTGGTGCTGATTAATCCTTCTCGCGGCCGGTAACCGCTGGTGTCGCGTGATATATCTGGTCTAGCAGGTTGGGGGAATTAGCACGTCGCTCTCCGGCACCAGCACCAGTGCCGGCCGGCCGCGCGACCCGGGCAGCAAGGCCCGTGGCGTCGTGGCCGTGGCCGTCCCTGGCGTCTCGCAACCACAATTAACCATGCACCCCATGGCGCAGTTATTTAACCTAGCTGGAGCTCGATCGGTCATGATCAGTCACGGGGAAGAGTCCGACTGCCCGAGTCCGATACAGGAGCTTTGTAATTGACGTCATGGCAGACGTTAATTGTTCGATGCTTCCACAGTGCTGTAACAGCCGTAAGTGAGCTCCTCTTTTTCTGGGGTCGCGAGGACCCATGCATAAATTCACCTGGCAGGGGGACGCATCACGCGTCGCTTCTTGTAGAGTAAAAGATAGGGGGCGACGAGAGACTGAGAAGAACCTGGCGTGCACCGTGTGCATCGTATGACAGATTCCAGCCCAACGGGAGCACGGAACAGAACGCATTCGCTCACCAGTTTTCAGTATTAAAAAAAATTTGTATCTTTGCTTCTTCGGTATATGGTTGTTTGATATGGAGCGAAATATGATCAAAAAATGAATATATGGAGGAAGATGATGATAAGACGACCACATGAGATTTTCAGTTGAGTTCTAGGTGCTAACTATATTGCGAAAGCATTGATTTAGGAAGCTATCTCTAAGGTAAAAAAATCTGAAGATAAGATTAAAAAAAGCCTCTCACAGCACAACACAGAAGGTATTGATACAAGCAAACCCTACCTCCTGCAAACAAAACCTATTCTCTAATCATCCCTGTTATATCATCATCACCTCCGTCCCTATGTATCAACCACTAAATAGGGTTGGTCTGTAAGATATGCTTTCTTAATTTGTCCCCAACCAATGGCTCCAAAAGCATTTCTTTCTTGCAGGGGCAAAAGGTTGGACCTAAAGTTTGTTTCAAAAAAAAATACACCTAAAGTGAAAGTAGTGAGTACTAAGTAGTTAGGCTGGTGGACTCACCCGTCTGGGTCCCTTTCTCTCTCTAGCATATATTATTGTGACACTCGAATACCAAATGGTGCCCCATTTGATTATGAACAAGACCAGCAGTGGAAATCTTCACTCGAGCCATGTCTCATCTTTTCTTAACCAAGAGAAAACAAAAGGCTGGTGATAAAGCCTAGCTAGAAGAAAGCAAGAGGCATGCACTTGAGTAGATAAAAACATGGCCATCAAAGCTTGGTCGAGATCAATGTATTATTCTCCAATAACCATTTCTGTGATGCATGCCCTTTCATCACACGACCTCTTAATTGGAATAAAACGATAGTATATGCCCTTGCACGTGGGCCAGGTCTCATTGACGATCATACTGGGGCCCGCTTTTGAGTAGGACTACCTGAAAGCAATGGGAAGGAAGTTGGAGTATTCCAGGAGGAATTGTAGCAAATCCGGGTATTCGAAGTTATAAAGGTGTGATAGCTGTGCATGTTGTGTGTTTTCTGTCTTGTGTTTCTTAGTAGCTATCTGGCATTGGATATATTAGGACCTAGAAATATTCTCTAATAAGCGGACGGAAAAACTCACTTTGAATTTGCCCAATATATTGGAATTTATATATTGGCTTGCTTTGGCTTTGGTGCCTTTCTGCTATATGTCTTTCCAAAATTGTTCGTGGAAGCAAACAGGAGCTCTACTAATTCATTTATAGAAGAAAAAAGTTGTCCAGGTTAATTAAAAAAAACAAAGTGAAAACCACCGCTGGACCACAATGGCACAAGAAAACACGAACTAAATGCACGCCACTGGAAGCCACACACGATGACATCACCCATAACGTCATCGTCATCACCCCTCGTGTCTGCGAGCTGGTGACTCCGACTTCGCCATGGTGAATCATCAATGTGCAGAACCCCACAACAGTTGCACCAAGTCCACGTCAGTCAAACCGTCACAGCCACGTACCGTAGGACGAAAAGGCCACTCTAATTTTAGGGGAAGAGCGCCACCACTCAACCCATCATTGTCACCACTTAGGTCGCCTCGCAAGGAGACCCAGGGTTGCCGCCTCAGCATCAAAGCACAGCCTTGCACTAGTCACCCAAACGACACTGGCCAACCAACAGGGGGAAGGGGCTCCTAGATAATGCCTCCCTAGAGGGGAGCGACGCCGAAGCACCAGCATTTATCTTGGATATGTTGTTTCCCCTGGAGACTCGCAGATGACTGGCCAGGTGTCATAGCTCCAAAAAAAGATGCCTCCAAAGAACTGAACGGCACTAGAGGGTGTCATCACGGTCGGTTCCAGCCAAGAGACAGAACCAGGCTTCGCCCAAAACACAACAAACCGCCACTGCCCGCACCCACACCCGACCAGCCGCCAAGCCAATGCCGCTACCACTTGTTGATCCTGCCACGGTTAGAGGCCTCGCCCAGGGCTACCACCCTCGCCAGCCACGAGACTCGTCGGTTTGCACAAGCCCACTGAAAGGCAGCAACCTACACCAGGGTCACGCATTGGACCAGCCACCAAGCTGGCCCAGCCAGATCCGGATGAGGCTATTGCCAGTGGTTGTGGCGCCCCCGGTTTTAAGGCCGGAAACGCTCCTGTGTTTACTGTACCGGTCCCTGGAACAGTAGCCGGTACCACAAGAACTTGATAATGTCGTCATACATTACTGATTATTTTACAATACAATCCGATTAGAGTTATTACAGAATATGGCCTATTGGCCGAATTCAAAAGTCTTGCAGCGGAAATATAAGAAATACGTAGATAAACCCATCAATATGCCAACCTCACAGGCAACTGACTGGGGAAACGCCCTAGCCCTCAAAGTCGGAATCTTCCTCGTCGGAGCAGTACTCCTCTTCTTCTTCTGGCCACATCAACAAGCCAGGTGAGTACATTGAATGTACTCGCAAGCTATTCCCACAGGAAGGAGTATACGGAAATAATTCATGCAGAGGATAAACAAGGAATAGCTCTACTCTAAGCTGATTAATGTGCGGAAAAATAAGTGCATAATTGAAATACTTGAATAGTAGATTCAAAAGCAATTTAGTAAAACTGTTTAAAGTAAAAAGAACAGAATCCGCCCGAGGTAGACCCGGCTACCTCCTTACAATCCTCGAGACAGCTCAGACCATATTACCCTGGGCAACATGTCTAGCTTCTCGGTACCACACTCGACTGACACTATCCTGGATAGCTCAGCGAGTGCCCCTGGCTCAGCCCGTGTATCCCGAATCACACGGCTAGCCTACTCCTCCGGCAATTCCTTGCTACCAGCCTGTAGCGTAAATTGCCCTCTGTGGACACATCATGCCCACGTTCTTAATCCCTGTTTCCCATGCTTTTCGCAAACAACACTTAGTCTAACCAGTGTGTGGCCTTGCCAGTTCATGTCCATAACCGAGGACGCGGCTATTCGAATAGTTTTTAACACTCTGCAGAGGTTGTACGGCTTTACCCACAAGATGTAATTACACCCCTTATGCCGAGCGCTAACAGATACACTGCACAGAGTGTATTGGCAGGGTGGTTACAACGAGACCTTCGCCCGCTTCCATACCAGAGTTGGACCCGCTAGGTGAATACCCAAGTTTGCGTGTCCTAGACACCAAAATTGGGGACTCTCCACCTTTGTGTCGTATCAGCACCTCACGCTGGCGTAGTGGATCCTCTAGGACTTAAGCACCTAGCACTAACTCCCTACTTCCCACGGGTCCAAACCCTAATACTTGCCGGGGTACTAAGCCAAGTCCTTCCCATAAAGGACATGTGGACGTACGGTAATGGAACCGGTTTAGCGGCACTTAGGCTCAGTCCTTAACTGATTCGAGTAGGACTCCAATTCCCGACCCCATGTCGTCCCTGGACGACATGGCTCCATCCGATGTTCTACATCCCCAAACATCACTTAACATTCCTACCCAAATCGAAATCATCTCCTCTTTTCTTTTGGTTTTTGGATAATCCTTTATTTTGAAAGTCACCTCGGACAGCATATGCCATCCGAGGGTTTGTTTCCCCATATCCCAACGGGATGTTTAAAACTTGGGTTTTTGACTATAGCAGGGCTAAGCATGGTTAACACCTATAACCTTAATTATTCGACGGTCGAGAGTCGATCGCTGATATACCTAGGGTTACAAGGAAGGATATCGGACCTAGGTATCGTGCAACTAATGGGTATAACTATCCCTACATAAAATATCGGTATTAAACACATAGCATGCAGAGTTCGTAAACAAAATATTCATAACTTTGCATATATGGGATTTCGACATGATCGAAGTGGGAATGCTTGCCTGGCAGTTCCTGCTCCTGTTCCGGGACGTGGGGGTGATGTCGGGATCTTCCTGACGCACGTACGTCGCTCCGTCAACTATGCGCCGAAAGAACATCGAATAAGAGGGAAAATCCAAATAACTCCAATAAAACCAAATGACATGCATGCTCGAAAGGAAATCATGGTCAAAGAGTTGAATTAGGGTTTACGACTCTGGACGTCGATTCCCATTTAATCCAAGGCTGGGTAAATTAGCAGCGTGTATCACATAAAATGACAGTGCAATAGGCTAAATCGAACAAGCATGTCTAAACGGGAATGTAAGTGTTCACTTTATATTGCTCTCGGCTAACATGCATTAGAATACTTTAGGTATTTTGGCAAGATGAAGGAGATTTTACTTAGGCTTTTAGAAACTAGCACCACAGTACGTGTATGCAGGTCCTAAAGAAAAGGAATGCTGGATCCATTTTGATTTTTGAATAAACTATCTTCAATACTAAGGAGATAAATCTGGAAAAAGGCTTTGAGCTAAGGTTTGGGAATCACTTTCAGTTTCAGATGCTTTAGAAATGATTCCAGACTTGCAAATGTGTAGAACTAGCAGCTGGTAGATAACATAGCTCCTAACTGGAGTATTGTTGTATAGCGCTGGAATGACAGAACGGATCAAAATTGGGCCAAAACGGTATCTGGGATCATCTTTACGCTTTCATTAAACGGTAATGCGCCTTCTAGCTGCCAAAACGGGTTCTACCCGAGTGCCTTCTCCTAATTAAATAAACGGGCTGCTCGGCCCAGCACTGGCCACTTACCTACTCACCTATGAGCTGTTCGGGCAGGTATTGGGCGGCGGCGGGTGGAGAACTGGTGAGTGAGCTGCCGGCGATCGGTTCTGGGCGGGATTAGGCGGTGGAGAGCGGCGTTGAACTCAGCTAGCCCGGGCGTTCAGACCGGCGTGGCTAGCTCGGTCCAGCTTCCAGCAGGGGGCGCGGCTTTGGTCAGAGTTGGGGTGGCGGCCGTTGCAACGGTCACTGCCGTCGGAGGCGACGGTTAGGGCGGTCGGCCTGTGGTGGTTGAGGCCGGTAGCTAGGGTTGTCCAGAGGCCGGCGACGGAGACTCTTGGTGAGTTCTTGACCACCGTTTGGTCTGGAGGGGAAAGGGATTTGGACTGAAATGCAATGGGATTTGAGCTTGCTTGGGATGGGACTTCGGGTGGCAGATGGGAGGGGATTTGAGCTTGAGCTAGTGATTCCAGAGGAAATGAGTGAGGTGTGGGTGAGAGGAACTCGGTTGGTGGCTTGGGTGCTGGATTGAGGCTCGGGCTGGTGCCCTTTTATAGGCCGACGATGAGCTAGAGGGGCGGCGGCCACTGGCTTGCTGCATGGCCGGTACTGGAGCTCGGGATGGGACGTCGCCGGAGGGGACGGCGGCGCTGCTCAGCTACACTACCGGCGACGAGACCGGGTCAGCTTCTGGGCTGTGGCTACAGAGCAATAGAAAGACGGCTGTCGAGCCGGTGGCGTGGAGAAGGCGGCGAGCTGCCGGGTGCAGAGGCCGGCTGGCAATGGAGCTCGTCTGGAAAGCGGCCAGTGCATGCACGGGTGGCACGAGCATGCTAGGGAGAAGATGGCACGTAGCTGAGCTGTTGCTCCTTGCCACTGATGTGGAGGAAAAGTGTACTGGAGTGATCAGTGAAGTTAGGCACCGCTCGGTACCTGGTGTGCTGTGAATTTGTGAGTATCAGTGCATGCATGCCACGGAATCCGTGCCTAGAAATTGAAATGAGCTGGCCAGAGGAAACGTGAGGTTTTAAACCGGTTGGTCCTGCTGGAAGGGATTTCCACGAGGCTGAGAGATCAATTCTTGCCACTGATTCTGAGGAAACTCATTCAAGCGGCAGAGAAAATTAGGCACCGATGCGAATCGGATTCCCTCTCGGGACTCGCATGCCACTGCTAGGGTTTAGAAATTCAACTGAGAGATGTTAAGGCATGAGCTGCCCGGGAAGAATAAAAGAGATGAATAAGTTGGAAGGGTGGTAGAGAAAATATTTTACCAAGCCTTAGACAGGGTCGATTGGGAAACTATTATTTCATGTCATAACTGGGTCAAATTATAATGTCAAGGGGTTCTATGATTTATTCCAGCATTTTTCGAGAAACCGAGAGGTGGTAGGTTTCCCGATTAGGGTTTTCCGACTGGAGTGCGTGTGTGCGAGTGTTTCATTGTATTGAGTCTGCGATTAATGCAAATGACCTAATTTACATGCGATGACAATGCTCGAAATTAAGATTAGAAAAACTGGGCGTGACAGTGGTGCACCGACCATGGGATGTCGCCAGATCCAAGGCCTAGCGACCCCACTGGAGCACGTCATGCCACCGCCCACGGAGTCACCAAATTCGGGGCCCAGCAACCCAATCGGAGCACACCGTGTCGCCAACCGCTCACCCACAATGCTCCGCTGAGCCCCTGTACCGTCAAGAGCGCGTCGCCTTGGACCTGCCAGAGCATGCCACGCTGCCAGCCATCGACCACCGCTCGCTGCTCAGTCCCAGGATCATATCCATCGGCAGGCTGCCTCGCACCTCCACGATTGGCAGCCGCGACTGGACCCGTCGTGCTGCCACCATTGACTCGAGGCCGTCATCCCAACTTCCGGACTCCACCGTTAGGAGGACCCCCCCTACCCCTGCCTCGTTGGGAACAAGGCCCGCCATCACCATGGTTGGAGCCGATGGCAGAGAGAGGCGAGGGAGAGGCCCTGGTGGCCGCTAGGGTTTTTTTTAGCCCCCAAGCTGCCAGCAGAGGTGACACGGCAACCGCTTGCTGTTACTTTTGTTCAGAGCTTTTCGTTTCAAATTTTTTTTCAACTTTCTTTTTTACGAGGAATATATGTTTTTCTCTCTTAAATAAACCATATTTACCATTTTACTCTTCGCTTCTCGAGCGAAATTACTTGATCTTTTACAATTTAATTAGTCAGGTGAAATCTTGAAGAGGGTAGTATGCATTGCCATTGTTGTTGATGAGAAGAGGGAACAGTCAGCCAGTGCCATTGCTTTCCGTGGAAGTAACAGCTGATGTGAGCTCTCCGGAGATCTTGAGATTACGACCCATGGGACCTCCCATAATTCATTACTAGTTCCCTTTAATTGACCTAGCAAGCATGCACACGTCGTTTAATGCCAAAGCTCAGCACAGTGTCTTATGTCCTGCTGGAGTGGTGCCTGTCTGCTAAATCCCCGTATCGCCGGGTCCTCACAACACCCTGAAAGGAAAAATGCTTTAATGGATTCTTTTCTATATAATTTCTTTATATAATACAAGGAACACTCTTCTGGTCTCGATATCTAACGGTCCATAGTTTATTACATCGTGTTTGCCTGTACGTGTTACATGAAAAAAATAACAAATCAGATAAACCTAAAACTCAAAAATTACATTATCTGTTATGCGACCGCCATCCATACCGAGACGCAAAACCCTGACAATAGTTTCTAATCTGTTGCTCCCTACCATCATAGTCTTCTGGTCCTCCTGTCGCTGCAAAGTAGATCAAGATCGCAGCCAACTGATACATAAGAATATAGCCTTTCAAAAAGTAACAAATCTCTTTTTGTCAAAAACAACATCGTTTATATACAACCAAATCGACCAACATAAACCACTCTCCCCCACAAGAATACATGCTCGTAGCCTTTTTCCTAACCCTGAAATCCAATTGCCCAATATGTTGGAAATACTTAGAGGGAGGTAAATTAAACACAACATGGGCCGATTGCCGACTAAATCACATAGAATAGCATAAAACAAGATGGTAGATAGTCTGGTCTGAATTTATAAAGCACATTATTTATTTCCCTGTCACTTCCTTTTAACTAAATTGTTTTTGTTTAAAAAAATGCTTTCATGGATGCATGAAATCGAGCAATCTGCAGGTGAAATTTTCAGAACGAACAACTATGTAAAGAATATCATGAATTTCTTGAGCAGTTTCCTTTCTTTTGTTTTTTGCGAGTGGAGCAGCTATTGACACTATGAAAACAAAATTTCAACAGTTTCTTGTTTTCATAGTGTCACTCGCCGTTGGGGCCCAGGGCCGTCCGATCCAAGGCGTACGGTGATTCCAGGTGGAGCCCAGACGCGCCTGCTACTTGGTCCCACGTACACGTACATGTAAGTATTTTGTAGGAGTATCGTAGTAGTATTACTGTTTTTCACCTGCGCCTGTAAAATAGACAGGTTCGTTCACTGTCCAGTGGTTTATAGCAAGTCATGCATCATGGTGCAGTGCCCTGATGACTGGTGAGAGGTGAGTTAAGCGGCAGGTATCAATGTGATCTGGAGGAAGGAAGCAGGGGCAGGAGTGCGTGCAAGCGATATGAAGCAAGCAGAAGCAGAAGCACATATGTAATGTGGTGTGGTCCCTGACTCCCTGTGCTGGGTGCTGGAATCTTATTGCAGTTGTGCGAAACAAAACAAGAGGAGTGACGAGTGGCCCAGATGGGAACTGTTGTTTCCTGGAGAGCAGCTAGCGGTCTAGTGCGGTTGCAGATCCTGCATGCATGCATGCATGTTCAGGAAGAGAAAGATACAACACCTAGTAGCATCGAGCCGTTTGCGATATACGCGGGAATTCCGTGCGTGAATCGAACTGTTTCTGTGAAACTTCTCCAAAGTTCATGCTAGATTTTTGCGCGCGGAGCATGACCTTGGTTATGTCCACATTTTCTCTTGCTTCCACCGAAAACATTGGGTTCTCAGATAAGGGGGCAAAAATACAAAATACAAGGGTACCCTACAAGTAGCACCTCCAAACATCCAATGATGAGATTCTTGAGAACAGGTAGCAATAGCATGCAGTGGAAAGTCCAAGACGGACGGATGAGAGAGAGAAAAGATACTCCTAGTTTGATCACTAGTAGGATTTACTAATAAGTTTTCAAATATTCAAATGACATGGCACAGAAACGACATAAAATGTTCGTCTACGGTGCAACTTTCTTTTATTATTATGTTATTTCAAGATGTGAATAATATCGCACGTATACGTGGAGATCTTTTGCTTGCGTAGTTGCATATATATTGATATTTGATGGACCTATGAATTAAAAACAAATTGAGCTATATCCAATCCACACATAGCCCGTGAATAATTCAGCAATAGTTTCTCTAGGTTCTATCGCGGATTTATTTGTCAAAGTAGAAAAATATACTCCTCTAATACAAGATTTTGAGAGTGACTGGTGTATGATATACACTGGGTTTTATTAATGCAACCTTGTTTAACTTCTTTTGAAACTTCTAGAACTATGGGCAATAATCGATTGATGAATAAGAGAATGAATGAAATAGAAGAACAGAGAGCTACCAATCTTGACAGATGGATGAGACGATTTGATTGATGGCCTTGGTTGATTTGATAGTAATAGTGGGTTTTTCTAAAGAAAATAAAAATAGATCAGCTTACTGGTGTGATTAAACTGATCCACCATTTTTACCCGCTAATTTTCTCGCTCACGAACTTAGAATGAACGAGACGCTACCACGACAGTACAAACCCACAGCATCGCACGACCAACCTAACATACCTCTCCCCCTGCTAAGGTCGGATGCAGCGCGTCGCCGTCGCCGTCGCCTAATTAATCTTGCGGCATCGATCGATCTTATCTTGATTAATCAACGGATCGAGGTCATGTGTCAATCGAACAAAACACGTCACCGGAGCAAGTTGCCCGCACTAAATTATTGCGGCTTATCCGTTTCTACCGAGGATAACAATGTGCTAATCACAGCACACGTCATACACATTTACAAGCAAATGGATATACGAGAAGGTCCCTCTCATGATTTTCTCGATTTTACCATTTTCTCAGCCTTCCATGCCAAGTAAAAATACAATGACGAGTAGATGCACAACTCCATGTTGGATCCTTCCGCAGGGAGGCCATCCGACTTTACGGTGAGACAGCCTTGATGTCACAATTAAGCATTAGTTATTGGGGCAGTAAAACGGGCTGTATGGTAGGAGATGACGACGAAGAGAGGAGGACATATAATTAGTAAACAGATGGTGCCATCAGGGACAGGTTTAGTAGTACTAGTACGAGAGCAAAAACCGTTAGGTCGATCACTCCCAGATACTCTACGACGCTCGCCGCAGCGACGAGAGGGGTGCTGAGATCGAAAGATCAGGCGCGGCTTAAGGCCATGTACAATACATGGTGCTTATAACTCAGTACTTAAAGAGAGATAGAGTAGCGTTACGTTCTAAAAAAATATGTGACTTACAATACAGAGTGCTTCATATGGGTGCTTAAGTTGCTTTAATATTCGTGTAGCACCTACTCTAGCATCTGTTGTCTCCAATGCAGCGCTGCATTATGTGGAGTATTATTTGTGCTTCTTGGAGTACTATTTGCTAGGCACCGGTTGAAGCACCTGTCACCTGTGTCACCCTAAACACTAGCCTAGTACCGGGTGCTTAATTTTGTTTCCGTCATTCTTCCTAAGCACCTGTCTAAGCACCTTTCATTAAAAAAATTAGATTTTTTTTCTGAGTCACCTGTCTAAACACCTGCATTGTACAAGGTCTAACTGTGAGGTATGGCTGTCGGTGCCCAGTAGTTTCAAACGACATCGATGGCCATGCATGCATGGGCCAGTCACCTCGCCGTCGCCGGCTGGCCGATGCACTACAGACTCGTGGCTAGCTCGTCTCTCTCGGTCTCGGTGAATGGCCGAAGTACGCACTTTGTTCTAGACCCAGCGCAATCATGAACTGACAAACGAAGGGTTTGTCCGTTGGAGGGAGAGACTAGAGAGGAGTTCAGCATGAAAACGAGACGGCGCCTGAGCGCGCGTCGACACGCAGTAGCCAGGACCATATATTAGAGACGCGAATTCAACTATATTTTGGGCCTTCTTGCAAGTAGCTTAATTAACCTACATCCGCCACTGCAAATATATACGGTGGGCATCACTGCGCGCATGGACGAAATCTTTATGAAATACAGGAATAATAATTATCGAATCCACAAGTATATGGATAAACTGTTGACATTTCGGATATGTCAATCCAACTGGAAAGACTATCGTTTCAAATAAACTGCAAAGAGTATATGGAGATGTCACACGATCAAGTTTCCGATAACATCAGTAGATTAGCTTAAACATCTTGGTTGATATTCCATCGAGAAAAAGATGTCCAGCGACTAGATAGAGCCACAGAGGCATGCATGCATAATCGCGCAGAGCAACACCGTGGACAGCCAAGAGTGGGGCAGGCGATTGATGACCAAACTACAGTGCTACCAATAGGCACGTAACCTTCGTAATTGCCAGGAACCAGGACCTCCCTAGGTACGCTAATTACTCCAGAATCTTTCTCGTGACCACGCGTAGAGTATCCTGTGTGGGACGTCGCTGCCCTGCTTTTCTAGCCCAGCTTTCGTACCAGGAGGAAGCGCCAACGCTGCACGGGGCACATGATTGCCTGGACGCTGTGCGGCCCCCGTCTGTGGCCGTCGCTACTGCCACCCCTATGATCACCCATGAGAGAGTGCGACGTCTTCGTACCGCGTACTGAGAGAGTGGTGGCAGCGTAGCCGTAGCACGTACGCGTTGCTAGGAAGTGACTATTTGTCGTCGCAAAATACGACGCTGAAATTTATACGTGTACTAGTAGTTCAGGAATCATGATGACTAATTTAAGGGTTTTATTTTTCAATAAACCCATTATATGAAGTTAGATCCACGCCTCATATTCTACCACAAGGGCCTATGATAGACTAGATTCGTTGTGCTAAAAAATTAGTGAAGTTAACACAGAGCGTATCTTAAGAGATGAAAATATTGCCTAATACAGAAAGAAAATATCACGCTTGTGAGGTACAAGAGGTTGGTCCTTACTAGACCTTGATCCTTGGTGGACAATGTATTAACAACCCGCTAACCATCCAAACACAACTCTCTCTAGATCTCTCAATTTTGAAGATAACTTTCATGGTTTCCTTTTGCGGGGAAACTTTCGTGATTTGTGGAGTGTAGGTTATATTTTTGAATTACTGCATTGGTTCATAATCCTTCAAACCAATACAAAGATTCGGAGAAAATCATGGAATCTACAAACGGCAAACCTTATGTTTCATATGACACAGCTTCTGGCTTTGTAATTTTATGATATGTATGTATATTGAAGTGCACTTTGTCAATAACGTTCCAAAGAGGATAATAGAAATTTAGACTTCGAAGCTATTTGGCTCGATGATGTTAACCTAAACGATAAAGGAATCAAACTATGATGGGATTGCCACTAGTACAGAATCGTCCATCCGAGGCGCCATATCCAAGGTGGTTAGGCAAAAATGCCCCCGATAACTGATATCCGAGGCGGTTGGATATTTACAACCGCCTTGGATAAGGATTTCGGAAGAAAACCGCCTCGGATAATAGAGTCATCCGAGGCGGCTGTAAATATCCAACCACTTCGAATATATCCGAGACGGTTGTAAATATCCAACCGCCTCGGATAAGGTGCATATCCGAGGATAAGGTGCATATCCGAGGTGGTTATATATTTACAACCGTCTCAGATGTGTTCAAACCCAAAATTTCAGAATCCCACCAACTCCGAAATTTTAAAACCCGAAATTTTTCCCTCTGTGCCTGTGGAAGAGGACTATATATTCGATTCAGTGCAGTGCATAAGGAGAGGCCAGATCCAGATTTTCTTTCTCTCTTCCACTCTACTCTCCTCCCTGCAACCTTCCTCCTCCTCTCACCATTCCCATCGCAAGGAGGCTCTTCTCTTTCCATCATTCTTTCGGTAAGAACAAAGTGGAGGCTTCATGGCAGTTTCGCTTCGATTTGAGGTAAGCAAGACCCTCCCAAGTGAAAATTTGTGTCTTTTTTTGCTTGTTTTCTACTAGTGCCTAAATTTTTTATTTTTAAAATTTTGCTCGTATTTTTTTGTAGTAACTATACTCCCTCACGGTTCGGAATCCATAAAAATTACTGCATTTGGAGCCCGGGAAGAAGTTCAACGGAGGGAACGGAGGGTTCGGTAGCGGCGATTATTCGTTCGGATCCGAATTTGGAGTGAAATTTTTTATTTTTAAAATTTGTTCTCGTATTTTTTTCTAGCAGCTCTACTCCCTCACGGTTCGGAATCCATAAAAATTACTGCATTTGGAGCTCGGGAAGAAGTTCAACGGAGGGTCGGAAGAGGCGACGTTTCGTTCGGAGGGGCAAAAGTCAGTCTTAGAGGGCGAATTTGGAGGTGAATAATTATACAAGTCTAAAGACGCGTAGATTTTTTAGATGCGCCTCGTCGATACGGTCATTTTGAGTGGTCGTGGACCCAAAACGGACACCGCAGGCAAAAGTTACAGCCATTTTAGTGAAACCCTACCCGGCACTGCCGGATAGGGTCTTTTTTTTAAATGCCTGGTATGTTATCCGAGGCGGTTGAATAATTTCAACCGCCTCGGATAACTGAAAATTCAACCGTCTCGGATATCAGTTATCCGAGGCGGTTGAAATTATCTGAGGCGGTTGAATAATCGCCTCCGATATGTGCCCCCATATCCGTGACCACTTCATGGAGGCGGGTGCTATAACCGCCTCAGATGTGCTATTTGAACCGCCTCGGATATCAATTTCTGTACTAGTGTGCGGGTGTAATGGGTTCTTTCCCTATTTTGTTTGGTAGCAACTGGTAAAGGTAATGTTAATTTGCATCACAGTGTTTGGTTCGAAACATAAAGGCAGTATACAGAAGTAAATCCATGGGCTAATCTCATAGGGGAAGGAAATGTCGTACATTTGTATCGTAACAAAAATATTGTATGCCAGCTCTCATGTATATAAACTGTACAACAACATCAAAATCCGTACAACACAGCGCACTTCAGAATTTTAAAGCACATATTACAGGCATCAATTGGCCATCTTAAAGTTCAGATTTTTGAAGGATCTTATAGGCATCAGGTAGCCATCTTAAAGTTCAGAATTTTGAAGGAAATTACAGACATCAAGTGACCATCTCAAAGTTCAAAATTTTAAAGCATTTCAGAATTTTAGAGTAGAATGTTGTTCGGTGTAGGTTAAGCTCGAAGTCCCGAATTCAAAGCCATCGTCAAGAATTTGGCCTAAGTGAAATTTCCATCTTCTCCTATTGCTTTCATTTGCAAGAGATAGTTGAATGAGACTCAATGACAACAACTTGCTCTTGTTCTGAAAGATTAATTCGATGTGATATGCAAATCTGCATCTGTAAAAAAAATTGTAGCCTATCCGTGATGCTAACCTCCTCTACTATACTCAAATCATGTCATAAATATGTTGAAATAGTTTTTTTAAAAACAGGTGCCAATCAATCACCTTGTGCCAAGAAATAAATCAAATAAATATTTTATTAAAATTGAATTTAGAGGCTAATGTTGCTACACACTTGTTTTCTTCTTTTTTGCAAACTACGAGCCATTACTTGGCATTCCTAAAACATTCATATGAGTTCATAAACATTGTATGGAATTATTGCAATACCAAAATGCAAGAACGAAAGCTAGCTTTGAGCTCAACATTTAATTGAACGTATAGGAGCAAGCAAGCAGCCAAATCACTAATGCGTTACTGCTTGGTAAGAACAATGAACTACTCTCACGAAACAAATGTCGAGTGCTTATACACACAATTTGACTGATGAAAGCACTGGGAGCAACAACAAATTAAAGTGGTAAATAAATTCTCAGATCAGATCCTCACTTGTTGTGAAAGCATGAAGATGTCGATGTGGACATTGCAGATGTCAGATCAGATTCTTAAGCACCTATTGTCACCTGCACCCAATCAAGAACACATCGGCTTCACAAAACTTGACAAAGGGGAACAAGAAAGAAACTTAACCGTAACCTGAGATACGGAGGGAAGGGTAGGGGATAGCTGGAGAGCGGAGGAGAATGTTAATGTGGTGATCCGGAGAAGACAACAGGAGAGCGGAGGATATGGTGACATGGAGATCTGCGGAAGGGGATCGACGACGGACAAGGCTCCACCCGTGGCACTGTTGCTCGCGACGTAGAGGGCATCGAGGTAGATAACCGAGGCCAACGCTACTGTAAGGTGAATGAGGGGCCGCCGGAGGTTATCCGCGATAGAAGGGATCAGACGAGGAGGGGTCAGGGAAGGGGGTTGTGGGCGAGTTCATCACTGCAAGAGAGACGCGAGCGACAGAAACACGATCCAATTACGATAAAAATGGATGGAATGGGTCGTGACTTGCCGTAAAATTTGTTTACACGGTGTTCGTTTGCTGGACAAGTGAATCAAACGTGCTTAACTGCAAAATAAAAAAAATCAAACCAAGAACCTTCCAAGTCATAAGAACTCGATATACCTTTTCTCTTAAGTAGTACTCTCTTCGCTCCATTACACATGACATATTTAATTGGTAATGATAAGGTTTTGACTAATAATTATTATATTAGTATGTGGTTTATGTGACATAAAATTGATATAATTAGATCGATATTTAAAAGTACTTACTTGTAACTATGACTTTGTATCATATAAACTACATATTAATAGAATAACTGATAATTAAAGTTTTATTTTAACTAATTAAAATAAGACGGAGAGAGTATATTTGGGTGCGTGGGTAATCCAGCAATTCATGATTGAGAAAAAATTGAAAAGGCAAGAACGAAAATCGAAACATCTAGCATAAAAGTCTCTCGAGCTTACGTATGACAGTGGGCCCACCATTATTATATACAGTACAAAAAACAGCCCTGTCCAATCCTCCAAACCCGAAAAGAAAATGTTTAAACGGTTGGTAGTAGTACTCCTCACTACCCAGTCCACTCCACTCCCCTGCGCCCGCACGCCAAGACGCCATACCCCCGCAAAAATCCGCGTACTACCCCTCGCCTCCACAGCACAGTCCGCGAAACCACCACCCGTATCGGAGGACCGGGACGTCATTTCCTCTTCCCTCCCTCAAACGGCAGCCCCGTGCGGGGCGCGTGTCACCGCCGGGCGACCAACGGCTCGCCGTAGTCCGCCACGTACCAGCTGAGCACCCGGGCCCACCATGGGCCACGCCCCCATGGCCCCACAGTGAGTCCCTTACCGCCCTTTAAAACCCCAACACAGGCTCCGCCCGTTTGAACCCCTCTCTCTCGGTGGGTCACCTTACCTTCGCCTGCAATGGCCGCCGCCGTCATCTCCGGCCATGGGAGCCAGTACGGACTGTAGCGGGGGCTGTGGGTTGGGTGGTGGTTGTGTTTTAGGCAGTGTGGGTGGTTAGATTTTGGGGCTTGGAGGAGATGTTGTGGTTGTAGTGGTTAGGATTCATGCGATCGATGCCGTTCCAGCTCAAGAACGGCCACCATCACCACCACGGTGCCACTGCCATGGAGGGGAAGCCGCCGCCGCCGCCGCTGCCGACGACGACGACGCAGCCGCCTGCGCCGCCGAGGGTTTCGAGGCTCCGGAGGCTGCTGGTGAGGGTCTCTGCCTCGGAGCGGCTCGCCGGGGATGGGAAGGAGAGGGAGAGGGAGGATAAGCCCCCCGCCGGCGGAGAGGCGGAGGTGGGGTCGGTGGGGCTTGACCGCATGGTGCTCAGCTTCATGGAGGAGTCCGCCGCTGTCGAGCGGCCGCCGCGGGGCCGCTGCAACTGCTTCAACGGCAGCAATTACGAGGAGAGCGACAACGAGGAGGACTTCTTCCTCCCCTCCGAGCACGCCTCCGTGCCTGCCCCCGCCGCGGCCGGCGACACCTTGGAGGCTCTCAAGGTACCAAAATTTTGGCATGGCGTACGCCGGCACGCGAACCCCCAAATTGAAATTTTAAAAAAAAGATCGCATTTTTATTTCTTCCTTTCTTGCCTTCCGCAACGAAATGATGAAGGGGGTTGTCTCCTTTGCGTGCGATTCGTGCAGGGTTTGGTGCAGAGCGCGAGCATCGCGGAGCGAAACCTTCTCGCCGACGCGTCCAGGATCGCGGAGAGGTGCAGCAAGAGCTGCAAGGGCAAGGCCGAGTGCCGCCACGCCGTGGCCGACGGCCTCAGGGCCCTCGGCTACGACGCCGCCGTCTGCAAGTCGCGGTGGGAGAAGACCCCCTCGCACCCCGCAGGTACCCACCCACCCCTACCTCAGCTCAGTAGATGATGCCCCCTTTCACGGCAGGCGCTGACCGCGGCGGCGAAATCTATGTATTCTGCGCAGGGGAGCACGAGTACATCGACGCGGTGGTTGGGGACGAGGCGAGGCTGATCGTGGAGGTGGACTTCCGGTCGGAGTTTGAGGTGGCGCGATCGACCAAGGCGTACCGCGCGGCGCTGCAGGCGCTGCCGCCGCTGTTCGTGGGCACGCCGGATCGCCTCGGGCAGATCGTGGCCGTCGTGGCGGAGGCGGCGCGGCAGAGCCTCAAGAAGAAGGGGCTGCACTTCCCGCCGTGGCGCAAGCCGGAGTACATGCGCGCCAAGTGGCTGTCCCCGCACGTCCGCTGCGGTGACAAGGCCCCCGCCGCCTCGCCGGTGCTGGCCACGTCGGCGACAGCGACGCCGGTGTCGGCGGCGAGCTTCTCAGGCGAATTCGAGCTCCTGTTCGACAGAAACCTGAGCGGGGATTCCGTCGCCGCAGCCGGCGAGAAGATCACGGTGGTGGTTTCGCCGTGGCGCCCCACGGAGGAGGCGAGCAAAAGGCAGCAACAGCAGCTGCTGCCCAAAGCGAAGGTCGTCACGGGTCTCGCCGCCGTCCTCTGAGCGTGGCGTGGTGGGTGGAGAAAATAACTGCTAGTAGCTCACGCCTCCTGCTCCTCCCCTCCAATTTTTCCTCTCCATTTTCTTTTATTTTCCAACCGCGCGCTTCGATCCGTTTGCGGATCCAGTTTTTGGTGTTTTGGTGTTTTTCCGGGGTTTTTGTTTCGGAAAAGATAAAAAAACACTTGCCTTCTACTATCTTCCGTCGGTCCTTTTTTTTGACCCCCTTGTAATTTTTGGTTTCGGTATTAGAGGCATGTGAAGCTGTGATTCTTCACCCCTGCCGATTAGTACTAGTAGCTCTAAGAAAAAGAGGTCAAGTGAGGTTTCTTGCTTGCTGCAAAACCTCATGCATGATCCCCTCTTCTTCTCTGCTTGTTAGGATTAATCACTTACCTGCCTTGGGAGTACTTGTTATTGCTATGGAAGAGATGAACAGTGAGTAATGCAAGTATATGATGACATGTTGCCACAAACCCCACAGGTTTTCTGTGCTCTGTTACATACTTATATAATACTGTACTCTCTGAATTTAGTGTTACTGTGATTTCTGATTATTCGTCTCGGAAGATCGTGTATTTTCCTCAATAAGGCTTTACTTCTTTCTTTTCTTTGAGAATTCAGTAACAAGAACTTGGATGAGGCATATGTCATGATGAACAGGTGAAGAACATTAATCATTCACCTGATCAAACAAGGAGGGAGGAGTGTTAATTCAGGGAGGGGGGCCCCATCTATCCAGTATCTTCTGTGTAGAATAAAATGGGATTAAAATAAGGTAAGAAATGCGGAGAACAGAGCGCGATCGGTGCGGGTGGGTGCAGGACTCCGCTCGTGCAGTCTCGAGAGGCGCGCCCACAGACCCACCACCATCACCACCACCCCTGCAACATCGATGCCGCCGTCGCGAAATGAAATGCGACGCGATGCCAATGGGAATGGCGTGACCACGCTCTGCCGCTGCTGCTCTCCTCTCTCTCACACACACAAAGACGCACGCACGCACGCCTTTGCTCCCGCTCCCTCCCACTTCGCCTCAACTTTTCACCGCGGTAATTTTTTCTTCCGGTTAACTGGTCAAGCAACTCGAAGAAAGAAAGGCCGTTCAAACACCGGGGAAGAAAGACTCGGTTCACTGTCAGGTGTCCAGGATTCCCGTGACGTTTGACGATGCCATGACTTACCTGAAAGACCCAACTACAAATCATATATAGTCATACACGTACTGCACGTAAATTCCTCGCAGAAACTTTACGCAGATCTTTACGAAGATCACAGTGTCTTGTCCGTGGCAAGGTTAATGCCGTTGAAATATGTTGTTTATGTATCGTGTAGAAGGGAAAGTCTTTGGGGTGTGCAGCGGCCTCGGCATGGGAAGGCATCGTGCTTGGCAAATGCCCCCGGTCCAGGAGACTCCGGAGACGCGAGATCTTGGAAGCCATGATTATATGATCACGCTTTTTGTCCGTCTCGATCGTTCCCCCGTAACTCATCACGAACCCTCCGTCTGAATCTGATCTTGCGTCAGGGGTTGGAAAGAGGAAGCGGTGAAACTGAAAGTGACGTCGGAGACGGTAAAGAAAAGGTTACGGAGTGGTGTTGTTGGGTGGTAAAAAATTTCGCAGGTGTGAGATGGTGCCGGGGCTTTTGACCACCGGCCAAGCGCCCAAGTGGCTCCACTCAACTCAAGCAATGGCAACGCTGATCGCTCGGTCATCGACCTGCCACTCTGCCGTAGTGCACTTGTGCTAAAATAACAGAGTGCTGCTAGCTACACTTCCTCGAAGTATTTGGCACGCAGGGATTTCCCTTTCTTTTTGGTTTAAAACTTTTCATGCTGATTCTGTCCAAAACGAGGCGTCCTAGCCTACGCTACTAATCCGGCACCACTTTATGCCAAGACGTCTGTAGCCATTTGGTACACAAAAGGCCATGTCTGCAGGGAGGAAGGAGCCCAGGCTAGATGCCACAGCTCCCTCTCGGAGACATCTGGCCGCGCGATTCTTTCTTCCTCCCCGGAGCCGGGAGGTGGGGCCCACACACGCCCGTGACCCGGACCCACCGTCGCGGTAAAATACTCCACTAGTCGTCGTCGTCGTCGTCGCCGCTCTCCTCCCTTTGCCGTGCGGAGGCGACCGACCACCACCCCAGACACGCAGCAGCAGCAGCAGCAGCTCGAGGGAGATTTTGCGGTGGTGTGTGCTGCGGTACGAGACTCAGAGAGAGAGAGAGAGAGAGAGAGAGGGAGGGTGTGTGAGCGTGACAGGGCCGGCCACGATCGCTGCTGTTGCAGATGCCAATGCGGAAATAGTTTACACGTCTTGCTTTCAGGAAAGCTACGCCCCACCCACTGCAGTTCCTTCTCCTACTAGTGCTACTCTACTGCTGCTGCTAGCTGCTGATAAATCATCTCTCTCTCCCTCTGAAGTCTGAAGGCGTCATTGCACCGGAAATGGGAGGGCTTTTAGAGAGAGAAAGAGACAGGGGTAGAGAGGGAGTAGTGTGGCAGGGTACCAAACTTCACAGGTAAGGAATGGGCTCTGGCTCAGAGAGCTGGTGCCAAGTGCTGTGCAGGGCGTGAAAGACAGGAGAACGACCTGGGCGCAAGGAAGGTCCCGGAAAAGGGAAAGGGTTGGGTTAAAAACAGAAAAAGGAAAGGCAAAATAAAAGAGGATGGGTCTTTCTCAACTTCTCTCATGAGACGGGTGTAATTGGGAATGGGAAATTTTTGCTTCTTTCTCTTTTCTTTCCCTTGGAAAGAGGTAAATTGCATGTGCCATTGTGCATCAACTTTGCTAAGTGAACAAACAAGTTGGAATAGTAGATTTTTCTGTAGTCAGTTTAGTTGTTTAGCTAGTGTTTAATTGTTAAATTGATTATATGATTATGGCCTACATCTACATTTGGGTCGTCCCTGACCTTTCTTCTTATCCGTTTTATAAATTAACGGTTTATAGAACATTATAGAACGACCGTTTGTCGAAAAATACACCAGCCATTGAGTCGACTGAAATAAACCCAAGAACGGGAGACTAAAATCGCCTTATTCTTTTTCATGAGGGCGACTCGCTTTAATTTGTATTTTTTTTCTTTCCTCTGGTTGTCTCGAGCAACGAGGCAGAGTAATGACCTTATACTTCTCTCTGAACATTTATCCATCTATAGTTTACATGAGCAGATTTTTCAGAATTTAAGATTTTATCTTCTTGCCTCCCATTTTCTCCACAAAAGTAGAGGCTTTGACAAGTTTAACTCATTAATAAAAGATAAAGGAGGAAAATAATGGCCCGTGAATAGAAAAAAATCGAGTAAAGCAAAAGGACAGGCGTCGCTCATCTTTCTATTCACGGGGTGCTTGAGAATAAAAGGAAAAGAAGGCAGCAAGCAAACAAAACATGGCGATGAAAAACTTTTCGAAGAACGGAATCAAACGGAAACCATCCAGGGAAAAGAATCCAAGATGTCAAAAATAATCGAAAGGGCAAAAAGATTATAAAAGAGCTAGCACTGTAGCACATGCTTCTCATGACAGGCACTCGCTTTGATTTCTTCCATCGCCGTCCCTTTCCACTCGCCATAGAGAGACAGAAAAAATATGTACAGGTAAGTTAGAAGAACTGAAAAATATTGCTTCCTTTTTCTTTTGCATCTTATCATGTTTGTTCTGACCCAACCAGGCGCATCTGAAGTTGTTTTCAGTTCATTCGTAGCAAATCGAAGACAAAATACCCATGAAATTCAAACGCATCGATATCTTCTCCTCTTGTGCGACGGGTCTTGTCTGTCGAGTTGTTTTCACCGAAAAGCAAAGCCTCGTTTTCCGTACACAGAGACAAAGCAAAGCATCTGTCGTGTAAAACAATTGAAAAAGAAATGCTGTGTGCCTCTACCACTTGCGAGGGCAATTCTACACGTAAAACTGCGCTGGCTCATATTTTCAAATAGTACTTACCACTTCTGATCAGCGGATCATGCTTTAATTGTAATCACAACTTTGACAACGTATTACTAAATCTAACGGACTGGTCGTGTTATTTTTGGTACTAATTTTTCTATAATTATTTGTTACTCATATTAAATTGTCATTTGATTTTATTCGCTGTAATATGAGCTTTAGTGTGCCATTTCAATATAGAAATTTCTTAGCTAAAAGTATATATCGAAATTACTCATTTAGTAGCAAACCCATACGTGTTGTTCTCTTGCTCTATTTTTTCATTTCTCTTTATTTTTTAGTGATTACAGGTAATTATGCAGTAAAGCGAGGATCTTGATATATGACAATGAAAATCAATGACATAAAGGCCTATGATTCGTCATGTAAACCATAGACTTTCATACTAATTTTTAGTTTTTCCTCTTTCACTCCTCCTCGCTTCTTAGTGTTTACCTTTCTACCAATAATTCTTTGAGAAGCTTTCAACCAAAAATTAACTGTAAACGTTAGTGACTCATACATAAACTGTACATTAACTTTCTCCATCCACCTCATCATTGTCTGTATTGTAGTTGTATTATTAAATTATTGCAATATCAAACATCTACACGCTTTCACGCATGCTCCTCTTATTTACTTGCATCTTTATATTTCTATCTCGTCAATGGCAACCACGAAGCAAACACATCCTCGTCATCCTTAAACTCACACATAACTAAACATATCACGTCCTGGCATTCTAAAGCGCCCAAGTACACGTCCAGTTTCTGCTCCCGGAACGTCGTCCATTACAATAACCCGGGTGGCCATGATATTGAGCTCCTTCGCGAGAACCTAAACCTCAATGTTTCTTTCCTTTACTGCCTCCCGATCAAACTGCTATACTAACCGAAGACTGTTGCTAGGGGCGTATCACCGTCAGCCTTGCTTTATTGCGTCTTGATACGTCCAAAATATATCGTGTTTTTCACTGCTATATACACGTATTTTTATCAATTCTCGCACTTACCATACCTACTTATGCTATTATTGCTTATAAAATACTAAATGTTCTTTGTTTCTTGTTTACAACATTTTTGTTTAAGTATACATATGACGATGATGGAATATATCTCCCATGGACAGTTCATGATGATTGGCACTAATTTTGGGTTCAAGCGAAGAAGTTACGATCGCCAAATTATGGTTTTTGTGATTAGAGATGCATACCAACTCTAATTGAAGATCTAATCACTAGAGATTATACATCTCATCAATACGAGTTCAACGGTTCAAAAATCACCTTAGTCAAAGTTCGTATAAATTTTCTATGGCCAAATACAACTTCAACGAGTTGTACCGCACACTCATGGAGGGTAGTAAAAGTTATATAACTTCTGGTTTCAACTAGGAATTGAGCGTAGTTTTTTTTATTGATTTGATGAGGAGATAATGAAGAGTTTGGAAGCCTCTAGAGATGCCCAAGAACCCTTGGATCAAAAGGTTTTAGATCGGATGGCTTAGGGAAGAGTTTGGAGGCTATTAAAAGAGACAAAACCCTAGTCAACAAGAGAAGGAAAAGGGGGAAAGAAGAGAAGGAGGGAGGACGCCGCAATCCCTTCTATTGCAGCCAAGAACACCTCTACACCACCTCCACCACATGATCCAAGCAAGAGGAAGAAGAAGGGGAGCCACACCATGCTGCCACGACCGTAGGCTATGCGGCTGGCCTTCTCCACCTCCGCCTTCGTCCGTGATGGTTACGACTTCGCCTCCACCTCCCTCTCCTCCATTAGCTACTATTTTTGTATGATTAAACATGATGGTAAAAATAATGAATTGTTATCTTATGATTCGTTGTCATACTTTATCTATGAGTAATTGATTTGGTTCTAGGTTGAGGTGTGAGCCAGTATGAATAATTAGTGCTTTTAGTTAATTTATTATGCATGTTCTCTTCGTGTTATTTATCTTAGCGATTGGAGATGTCCAATCCTTCTGTTGGGTTAGAGACATCTACCCATAAGACCACACATGGAGTAGATTGTGTGAATCGCCTAGAACTTAGGAGCAACAACATACTGGTATCTTGAGAGGAGCATATTTCATATAAGCAGTAACGGTTATCCATAGAGTTTAAAGCGTTGTTCTGGTCTTTATGATATTAATATCTTTTACGAGTTACAGGATTAGCAATATCGGAAAGTGGATAATAGAGTCGTGCAATGCTGAAATATGAGGAGTACAGCTACTCAAGAGAAATTGCCTGCATAACTAATATAGTATTCTTTGTGCGCGCAGCTAGTATTAGTGAAACCGAAAGCCTAGATACCGTCTTTCATTCTTAGTCTTATAATTATATTTTTTATATATTTTCACTTTTAACTTTTACTTTTAATTATATCTTTTCACTATTAGGAGAATCTGCGCTGGATCAATGAAGGTCTTTCGCCGCAGAAGACCATGCAACCCCGTATCTGATCTCTTTCCCCTAATCTATCTGAATCTCGGGGACGAGATTCCTTTTAAGGGGGGTAGATTTGTAACACCATGATTTTTCCGAAACCTAAAAATTAGGGCCAACAAAAACTTTTTCTGCTAATAATGTGATATTTAGTGAACCTAATTTAAACCTTGATTTCAAAATCATGAAAGTGGTTCGCATCCGAAACCTCTTCTGTGCCAATCTTGATAACCTCTTCTGTGCCAATCTTGATATTCTCATCATCAGTGCATGGTAAACCTTTTGTTCTCACCTCCTCCTGACTCATCTGCCGTTGGAACTCTTAGTTTCTACTCTCCCGGGAGAAATCGTGAACTTGTTGCTCCAAATCCATCGAGCAATTTGTTCTCCTCCCACATGGAACTATTGAGGAGAAGTCCCGCACTCCAAATTCCTTCCCTCTATTCTCCTTGTTTTCCAGACCTATTGTGCCAAAACCCTTAATGCCCGGCACTCCCCTTCCCCTTCTACTCTGTGCATATATGTATGTATATCAGTGGCAACAATCAAACCCCAACTCACCGTAACCTCGCATGTCCATTCCATCCACATACCAACCCCATATATGCTAAAATATCCAAGTGTATGTGGACACGTACACTCCAAACCCTTCTTTATACATTGCCTCCATGCGAGGCTACTCGCCCTCGCATCCTGCTACGAGCATAACTTCGGCATCCCTTCCCCTTTTGCCTAGCCGGTGTAACCTGGATCAACATCTGCAGCTAAGTATCCACACGGTACTTTTGTGAAATTGGAGCATATATACGTCACGAATCTCCTTCGAATGACGTAATCTTCTGCCATCTACTCCGACATGTTCTATCGCGAGCATGTGCTAAAATATACTGCTTTTGTGTATATGCATATACGCAAAACCCTAATCCATTCCTTCTGAACTACGGATCAAAACCCCAATTCTTCGTTCGGCCCCGCTACAATCCTATGAGTATATATGGGTATATTGGCAATACCTACTCAAACCCTAGCCTACCACGACCCCCTGTGATTGTTCCAACCGCATTGCAATCCTATATATTCTCATAGTCACCCTACCACCTTTTCTCTCTCCTAAGACATGAGTTAAACCTAAATCTAACCCATAACCCTATATATCATAGCTCTTGACTCCATCTCAATTCGAGGACCATACTTGCTATAGGTCCCAAAGCTTCCTCGCTATCCCTCGTTCCACCACTCAGCTGACCTACCAAGTAATCCAATAGAGACACTCCAAACATCTCTGCTATTTCCCGGGTATTCTCCACTGTTATGTTTGACTTCTAGTTTTCCTTTTCTCTGTTGCATCCACCAATTCTAACACGGCAGCCCATGTGCCCTTTTTCTTTCCCTGTCTAATAACTCTTGGCCAAGCTACTTTTTTTTCCCTTGCATCACGCTTCACCTGCAATCAACCGAGCACCCTCCTCCTCCCTACTGTTTCCCCCTCAAATTTTGCAAGAGTCTGAGCTCTCCTTTACTCACTCCCTACCAAGAAACCCGGTCTAACTCACTTGTACTCCTCAGCAGGTCCTGTCGCAGCATAGCACTGCCCATGTGCCCTTTTTCTCTACTCCTTCTAAAACCAAACCAGCACTCCTCCTCTCTTCTTGTTGCTCCTTCCCATACTCTCCAACCCAGCTCCACACGCCACCTTTTCCCTCCAAGCAGCAGTACTACAGCAGTCAACTGCCCCATCTCCCTTTCTTATCTCTACTCTTTTCCCTGAGCAGCTCTACACGCCAAGCCATTTGGGTCATCATAGATAGATTAACCAAAGTAGCACATTTTCTGCCGGTCAAAACCACATTCAGAGGAGATCAATTGGCCAAACTATATCTAGCCCGAATAGTTAGCTTGCACGGAGTACCCAAGCGAATTATATCAGATCGAGGCACTCAATTCACCTCCAGATTTTGGGAACAATTGCACGAGGCCATGGGGAACTGGAAGTCGCTAAATGCGACGACCGAGAGAAGGTACTCTTTGCTCCCCAATACCTACAAGGACCCGCCGCGGCACGGTGGAAGAGGGTCCGCAGTACTCAACCTGTACATACAGAGATCACTTGAGAGAAATTCAAAGAGATGTTCCGCAAACATCATATTCCAGCCAGCCTAATCGGGATCAAGAAGAGAGAATTTTATGACCTGAAACAAGGGAATATGACAGTTACCGAATATCTCCACAAGTTCACTCAGCTGGCCCGATATGCGGACGAGGACTTAAAATCCGAGGGAGCCCAAGTGGATAAGTTTATGAATGGTTTACAGCAGATTCTCCAGTACCAGTTGGCTTCACAAAGGTTCACGGACCTCCAAGACCTAGTTAATACTGCACTCAACGTGGAAGAAAAACGCCGTGGACTAATGGACACGCGCAAGCGTAAGAACGACAAGCGTTTCGTCACAAGGGAACCACAACAGCGACCCCGATATGAGAAGAAGTCCAAGCCTAGATTTTCAGCCCCGCAGCAACAAAAGACTATCCCATATGTTCCCTAGCACAGTGCTCGCAACTTTCAGAATGCCCCGAGAAGCAATGTTAGTAGCTACCCCACTGAAGGTCCAAACAAGAACCAGGGAAGCCGCAACTGTTACTCGTGTGGCGAAAGCGGGCATTTTGCCCGAGAGTGCCCCAAGAGAGCCCCAGAAAACTCTGAACAGCGCCTACGCCAAGGACATCCAATGCCAACCAGAAGCCAAGGATCCAAGGGAACCCAGAACTTTAGCAAGGGACGTGTGAACCATGTCGACGCAGAGGAAGCTCAGGACGCCAGCGACGTGGTGATGGGTACGTTCCCTGTTAATACCGTACTTGCAACCATATTATTTGATTCAGGAGCATCACATTCTTTCATTTCAAAGAGATTCGTTGACAGGAACCAATTAGAAGTTCACCTTATGAAAACCCCCATGCAAATACGAACACCAGGATCGGTGGTTAAGACTAGACATTGTTGCAAGGACGTAAGTATCTCCATAAGGGGGGTAGAGTTTCTAGCCAATCTGATTGTGTTAGAATCAGAGGATATAGATGTGATCTTAGGGGTGAACTGGTTACCCAAGTTCAAAGGTAATATCAATTTCGAAACCAAAACTGTCATCCTCACCAACGCCTAAGGAAAGACGGTTAATTTTTCCCCTAAACCACCCCGGAACGGTCCCAGCACCCTCAACCATTTGACCACACCAGGGTTGAATCAAGTCCCAGTAGTGCAGGAATATCCCGACGTATTCCCGGAAGAATTGCCAGGAATGCCCCCAGACCGGGAGTTGGAATTTGTGATTGAGTTGATACCCGGTACGGCACCAATAGCAAAGAGACCCTACCGGATGTCTGCTAACTACTTAGAGGAATTAAAGAAGCAGTTGGAAGAGCTTGAAGGCAAAAGATTTATTCGACCAAGCTTGTCGCTATGGGGATCACCCGTATTGTTTGTGGAAAAGAAGGATAAAACACTTCGCATGTGCGTAGATTATAGAGCCCTGAATGAAGTGACTATTAAAATAAATATCCCCTCCCACGAATCGATGACCTATTTGACCAACTAAATGGAGCCCAAGTATTCTCCAAGATAGATTTAAGATCTGGTTATCATCAATTAAAGATCCGGGAGCAAGATATACCGAAGACTGCTTTTACCACCCGGTATGGACTATATGAGTACACAGTCATGCCCTTCGGTTTGACCAATGCCCCGGCCTATTTTATGAACTTGATGAATAAAGTGTTCATGGAATACCTAGATAAATTTGTAGTGGTATTCATCGACGATATCCTGATCTACTCTAAGTCGGACGAAGAACACAAACAGCACTTGAGGATAGTCTTGGATAAGCTAAGAGAACATCAGCTGTATGCCAAATTTAGCAAGTGCGAATTCTGGCTGAGAGAAGTTGGATTCCTCGGACATATAGTGTCCGCAGGCGGTATAGCCGTGGACCCGAGCAAAGTTAAGGATGTTCTTGATTGGAAGTCACCCAAATCAGTAATCGAAATCCGGAGCTTCCTAGGTTTAGCAGGGTATTATCGCCGCTTCATAGAAGGATTCTCGAAGCTGGCCAAACCCATGACACAGTTGCTAAAGAAAGATCAGAAGTTTCAATGGACGCAGAAATGCGAGGATAGCTTCCAGGAAATGAAGAAGAGGTTGACCTCAGCACCTGTATTAACATTACCCGATCTCCAGAAGAGTTTCGATATTTACTGCGATGCATCTCGGCATGGACTTGGATGCGTGCTCATGCAAGATGGGAAAGTAGTCGCTTATGCCTCCAGGCAGCTACGACCCCACGAAATGAACTACCCAACTCATGACCTAGAATTAGCAGCCGTAGTGCATGCTCTGAAACTTTGGCGGCATTACCTCATCGGTAACCGTTGTGAAATATACACCGACCACAAGAGCTTGAAATATATATTCACCTAGTCAGACCTCAACATGAGGCAGAGGAGATGGTTAGAATTGATAAGGATTATGATCTCGGAGTTCACTACCATCCCGGAAAAGCAAACGTAGTGGCCGATGCCCTTAGCCGGAAACCAGCCGCCCTGAATGCCATACTTCAAGAAGCCCGACCCGAGTTACATGAGGAATTTGAGAAGCTTAATCTTGGTTTAGTTGAGAAAGGTTTTGTCGCCAATTTGGAAGTGACCCCGTCCCTCACGGCGAAGATCATGGAAGCTCAAAAGGGACATAAGAGCATAGAAGGTATCAAGGAAAAGATAAAGATTGGCAAAGCAAGTGGATTTAGAGAAGATAATGAAGGTACCCTGTGGTTCGAAAATAGACTATGTGTACCCGACTGTGAAGAACTTAAGGAGCTCATTCTGAAGGAAGCCCATGAATCCCGATATTCCATCCACCCCGGAGGTACGAAGATGTATCAGGATTTGAAGGAGAAATTTTGGTGGCATGGAATGAAACGGGAAATAGCAAGTTTTATAGCCCAGTGCGACATATGTCAACGTGTCAAGGCAGAACATCAGAAACCCGCAGGGCTACTACAACCCATCAAAGTCCCTGAATGGAAGTGGGACAAAGTTGACATGGATTTCATCGTAGGACTTCCGAGAACAAGAAAAGGGAATGATTCCATCTGGGTCATCATAGATAGATTAACCAAAGTAGCACATTTTCTGCCGGTCAAAACCACATTCAGAGGAGATCAATTGGCCAAACTATATCTAGCCCGAATAGTTAGCTTGCACGGAGTACCCAAGCGAATTATATCAGATCGGGGCACTCAATTCACCTCCAGATTTTGGGAACAATTGCACGAGGCCATGGGGACCCGGTTAAACTTTAGCACTACTTATCATCCACAAACTGACGGACAAACGAAACGAGTGAACCAAATTCTGGAAGACATGCTGAGAGCGTGTGCGTTGACTTACGGTGATAGCTGGGAAGATAGCTTACCATACGCAGAATTCTCCTACAACAATAGTTATCAGACCAGTCTGCAAATGTCCCCGTTTGAGGCATTATATGGAAGAAAGTGTAGGACCCCTTGAATTGGTCCGAAACCGACGAAGGTAAAATCTTCGGTCCCGACATTCTTCAAGACGCGGAAGAGAGAGTGAGGTTCATCCAGGATCGATTAAAAGCAGCTCAATCCCGACAGAAAAGCTATGCTGACCCTAAACGGAAAGACGTCACTTTTAAACCAGGAGATTACGTGTATCTGCGAGTAACACCTCTTAAAGGAACTCATGTGTCACAGTTAAGAAAATGCCTGAAGCAGCCCACGAAGCAGGTCCAATACCAAGATTTGAACATTGACAAGGATCTCACCTATAGAGAACAGCCCATCAAGATTTTGGAAAGTGCAGAACGTCGGACCAGGAGTAAGAGCATAAGGTTTCATAAGGTCCAGTGGGACAACCACACCGAAGAAGAAGCCACCTGGGAACAAGAAGATTTCCTGATGGACAAGTTTCCCCACCTCCTACAGCTAAATGAATCTCGGGGACGAGATTCACCTTAAGGGGGGTAGGTTTGTCACACCCCGTTTTTCGTAAACTTGCTTACCAGTATAACCGCATACGTGTTAGGCAGGGCTTAAACTTAACATGCATCCATTACACCCAACTCTGCCACACACGCACTCCCCCGACTAAACCCTAACCCGAATTAAACCCTAACATCACCCACACGCAATATACACTAAACCGCTTACAGCACCTCACCACCGATTATACCTGAGCGAAGGAGAGAGAATCCACGAGAGTCCCCATGACCACCTCCACCTTGCCACACCCGGAAAACCCTAGTCTCTCGACCCGACCCCTTTCTCCCTGTTTAATTCCCAGTTTCGACAAAACTCTAATCACGAAACCAATCACTCCTCGACCCCTCCAATAATTACGACTAAATTTATGGAGCAACCTAGCAACTTATACAACTCAAATATGAAATAGAAATAATAATGTTCAGCTCAAAAATATCGACAAATGAAATTAATTAATCCTAGGGCAAAAACACGCATTGAACTACACCTCCTGTAAATATATCTCGAAAAATTCTGATAAATTTACACCACAATTTCCTTACATACAGAACCCCGAATATACAATAACATGACCACGTGCAGTACAAAAATTGGGAACGAATAGCGTCGAACACCTTCGGGCCGAATCAACTTCTCGCATGAAATCACGGGTAGACTATAACCAAAAACTACCAGCACCCACGAGGAGTCTTTTCTCGGGTTCCACAACATACCAAACCTCGTGACATCCCTGATCAACCCCAAGAATTGTCTTGTCCAGTAGAACTGTGGTACTTGCCACACTGTGACGTCCAATCACCTGACTCTGAATAACATTGAGATTAGTGATTGACCTGGTCCCACTCTCGAACACCTTATCCTAGGCCTACTGGCGCGAGGGACATGCCCACAAGCCCCCAAGCGAGCCAGGATGCGCCCATGCCGCTCCGGCATGCGCGTGGCCGCGCTCTGGACTGGCACCAGCAAACCGCCTCATGCCCGGCCGCATTCCCCGTCGCCTGAGCCTCCGGCCATCGCGCCGCCCCACCCTTGAGCCATCCCATTACCTTGTCCAGCTCGACGACCCTGTGGAACCTCGGAAGAGCTTCTCGTCGCGCCGAACGCCGGAAAGTCGTGCCGCTTGTCGTCTGTCGCCGCGCCGCACGCCGGTCCGGCACCGCCCAAGTTCCCGACGCTTGCCACGACGTCTTGCCGCGCCCTGCAGCCTCGGCCACGCCCCCGAGCACCGGACAGGTCCTATCACCGCGCTACAGCAGCTACGCCAGCTCTGAGCTTCATCGCCAAGTCCTCGCTCCGGCTATAAAAGGCAACCGGAGCTCCCATCTTCTACCCAAGCCACGCAGCCATCCCCTTAGCTTGAGCTTCCCTCGTAGCCATCTCAGACCCCTCCCTCATTCCCCCACAACCATCAGTACCGAGCCTCGTCACCAGAAATTGCTTCCGCTACCTCTGCCCTGGCCCCAAAACCCGCCTGCTGAGCTCTAGGAACAGATCAGTCAACTCCAGAGCAGCCCCATCCCTCTCCGAGCCGATTCTCCTTCTTCAACCTTCACGCCCGACGCCAGAGCCCAAGATCCACCGGCCACCGACCGCCCAACCGCCAGCAACGCCGCTGTCGGAAGCTCAGACAAGCCTAACCGCCGCCGCCCGAGTGGGTTTAGGGAGGGTTGGTAAGAAGCTAGCGCCACCGGCTCCTAAATTCTTGGCCCAAGCGGCCCATTTAATTCCAGCAGCCACGCCCTCACCATTTTCCGTTTTGCAGTATAGGAGGCGCAAACTCAGTTCAGTACAGAAAGCGCACTTTGGCCGGTTCTTCCCTTTTTCCTTTTTGTTGAAAACCGAGTATCAACAGTTCGGCCGGTTCAGTGAGTTACCAACCGGTTTTGTGAGCATCTCTTCCGGTTCTAGAATCTACAGAAAATACCACACCTTTTTCCTTTACCAAGATTTGAAATTTGAAATAGTTTTAAAGCTGTAGCAATAGAAGTTAGGTTTAGGTATTTCTTTTCTTTTCCTAGGTTTGTATATATATATAGTGTAGGTATTATTTTGAGTACAACTAGAAATACGTTCACACTGTCCAGTATATCCACAATTAATTTAGGGTTCAATTAACTCACTAGAGTTTATGTTTTGAACTTAAGGAACTTATATAAACCCCTATCAACTATACCGTCATTTCATGTGATTTTTCGTGCATATTCTTGGATTCTCTTTGGAGTTCCGTCGCTTGCTTCTTATTTGCCGATTTCCTTCAACGCGTAGTGAACGGAGTGCCGTACGTGCCTCGGGAAGATCCAGGGTCACCCTCACGCCAAGAACAGGAACAGGAACTAGAACTGCCAGGCAAGCTTTCCCCGCCTTGAACATATTGAATCCTATATTTGTTAAGCTTAATTATTTTGTTTGTATATCTTGCATGCTATTTTAGTATTACCGGTATTTTATGCTAGTGAAGATACGTCCAGTAGATGCATATGCCTTAGGTTTGGAATCCGCCTCTTTGTAACCCTAGGTCTATTTAGTTGGTCAAGATCGACCGGCAAGGTAGTAGGAATATAAGCGGTAGCTGTGCTTAGACCTGCTCTAGTTAAAACAAGTTTTACAAAGTACATGGGGTATGGGATCAAAACCCTCGGCTTGTTTATACATGCCGAGGAAATCTTTTAAAAGGAAACATTTGTGAAAATCCCACATGAAATGATGAAGGATTTCGGATTCGGGCGGAATGCTAAGGGTGTTATGAGGTGGTAGAGTAGCCGGTTGCTACTTGAGGAAGGAATGGTCGGGTAGCCGGTCGCTATCCGTGGAGTTGGTTGGTTATGGAGTCCCGCTCAAATCGGTTAAGGACCGAACCTAAGTGCCGCTGAATCAGTTCCCCCACCGTACGTCCACATGTCCTTTATGGGAAGGACTTGGCTCGGTACCTCATCTAACGCTAGAGCTCGGAACCGTGGGAAGTTAGGGTGAAGTGCTAGGTGGATCCGGGATCCCTAGAGGATCTCCACAGGACTGCGTAGGGGGAAAGCTCTTCGTGAGTCTCACAGCGTTGTGGGGGTAAAGCTCAGTAGAGTCCTACATAGTACGTGGAACATGGTCCGACACAAAGGGGGAGAGTCCCATTTTTGTCATCCGGGATGCAAAAGTTGGGTTACCCTCCTAGTGAATCCGGCTCTAGTGTGAACACGGGAGAAAGGTCTCTTTGTAATAGCCCTGCCAATGCACCACCTGAGGTGTATCGTTAGCGCTCGGCAATAAGGGTGAACTACATCTTGTGGGTAAAGCCATACAACCTCTACAGAGTGTTAAAAACTATTCGAATAGCCGCGTCCTCGGTCATGGACATGAACTGGTAAGGCCACACACTGGTTAGATTATGTTTTGGTTGTGAAAGCTGGGAAACGGGATTAAGGACGTGGGCATGATGTGTCCACAGGGTGTGATTTATGCTACCCGGTTGGTAGCCAGGAATTGCTGAAGGAAAGGCTAGCTACACTGCCCAGGGTAGTGTGAGCAGAAGCCGAACGGATAAGCGGTGATGAGCATGGCTATCCCGCGGAGGAAAGAAAGGAGAGGTAGCAGGGACTACCTCGGATAATGATGTGTTTCATTGTGATCTTCGTTTTACAAATTCGCTTTAAATCTATTATTGTTATTTAAAATAAAGACTTACATTTCCGCACAACATGCAACCTAGGTTAGAACTCCCCTTTGAATTATCCCTTTGCATGAATTATGCCGTATTATCCTCCGGTGGGAAAAGCTTGCGAGTACATTCAATGTACTCACCTGGCTTGTTGAGTTGGCCAGATGAAGAAGAAGAGTGGTGCTCTGAGGACGATATCAGCGACCACGAGGGCTAGGACGTTCTCCCCAGTCAGTTGCCTGTGGATGGGCATATTGATGGGTCAATAATTATGTTTTACTGTTTTCCGCTGCTACTTTTATTCAGCCAATCGGCTATGTTATTGAATAAGAACCATAATGGCATATTTATGTAAAATACTCGGTATTGTATGTGAATGCTATCAAGTTCTTGTGTGTACCGGCTACTGATCCAGGGACCGGTACAGTAAACACGGGAGGCGTATCCGGCCCTAAAACCGGGTACGTCACATCCTCCCCATTGGTTCTTCTTTCGTGCTGCTCATTCCCATGCCTGAGCTGCGCCTCCCCTTTTTCCCCATTGCCGAGCTCACCTCCTTCAACCAAACTCCCCCACCGCGGCAGCTCGCGGCAGCTACCGCGCCCCCTTGCCCCTACCGCGGTAGCCTTTCCCCTATCGCGCCATTTTCCCTACCGTGGCAAACCGCGGCAACTGCCGCGGCCCTCTTACCCCGCCGCGACAGCGTTTCCCCGCTGCGGCAGCCTTTCCCCTATCACGGCAGCTACGTGGCAGTTTTTCCCCAACCGCGGCAGCGCCGCGACAGCTTTCCCTCCACCGCGGCAGCACGCGGCAAGCCACCGACAGCTCGTGGTAACAGTTTCTGCCACCTCCTCTCACCACGGCAAGCTATTCCCCGTCGCGGCAAGCCATTCCCCGCCGCGACAAGCTATTCCCCGCCGCGACAAGCCATTCCCCGCCACGACAAACTATTCCCCTACCGCGGCAGCGCTGCGGTAGCCTCTCTCCCACCGTGGCAACCCCTCCCCTACCGCGGCAAGCCACTGCCGCTGCTCCCTGCTCCTGCCGCGGCAACCCACGGCTGCTGTCACTACCCCCTTGCTACTGCCGTGGCACCGCCTAATCCCCTTCCTCTAACTTCCCTTTAATCCCCCACTGGCCTGACAAAGGCAGGTTGCCCCATATGCGTGATTCCTTTTCTGAAAGCAAGAAGTTGCGGTGGGTGTTTTCCTGATGGAGAACACGTATTCTTTTCAAGTGCCGCCCAGGTTACGCTTTCCTACCTAAAAGACGCATTTCCTTGCTCCCCCATCCGATTACGTTTTCCGCAATGGGAGTGCACCTTCGAACCGGAATACGCGTACCACTCCCGAAGGCATAAACCTCACCGAGCTCCCTCTCCATTGCCACCTCCTAACACCAAAAACACATTTCCGAAGTACGCCTTAGACATCATTTTCCTCTTCGCCCGATCTTCGAGAAACTGAATCTCCTCCGTCGTAACTCCGAAGGGAGTGATTCTTGTTCCTGCAGTCATCAAAAATCAATTTCTACCTCTCGTAAAAATTATGGGGTTCAGTGTACCCTAAACTTTTCAAAGCTTTTATCTAATGAAAACAATATACATTTTGAAAGTGGCTTAGCATTCTTTCAACTTTTGTAAGTATCTACTCATAAATCGTTTTAATCCTGCCCTAAAAAGCTTTCCACCTATCTTGCCCAAAACCCTTTAACATCCTTTGGACCTAGCTAAAATAAGCGCAGTAAAATATTTGAATACAATAAGCTCGTAAACACATAAACCCTAGTCTTCAACATGCAAAAGCCTCAACTCATGTGATGAGTATTTCCATCGCATCGTGTTGAGAGCCCTAAATGTGCTTCTAGGTTCAATGCCTAGTTTTCAATGCCTCTTGCATGTGTGTTGATTCTTATTGAGTCTTCGCTCGCACCATCATTTATTCGGTGTTTCCTCCGACGTGTAGAAGCGACATAGCGATACCTCGACGGAAGGAACTAAGGCGTTGTCACACCAAAAGCAATCTCGGACAAAGGACAATATTTGTCAGGCAAGCTCTCCACCCTTGATCATGTTGAATCCCAAGTTTACAAAATGTATTTTGTTTTATGAAACATGCATGCTATGTTTTATACCTGTTATTTTATGTAGCCTAGTTATGTCCGACACTTAGAAAACCATAGCTCGACCGTGTATTCCTTGTCACCCTAAGGAGTACGTATTCCGAGGAAGTTACCGGAAACCTAGGGTAGAGTATGTATGTATGCTTAGCCCAGCGGTAGCAAAATTAGGTTTTCAAAATAAAAAGAGGAATACTCCCATATTTCATGTGGCAATAGTTTGAAAACGGACCGTAGTGTCTGAAGAAGTATGGAGGTAGTATATCCATGGGTTGGGATATTTTACCAAAAAAGGTTTTCGTTAAAACCTGAAAAACAAAATGGAGATGATTTTGATCCGGGTCGGAAATGAAGGGGGAAAGCAGGAAGCTTGTTAAAGGTGAGGTAATGCCTGGCGTGGTTCTCGCAGCCCGTTTATGGGTAAGGTGTGAAGTCCCTCTCGGATCACATAAGGACCAATCTTAAGTGCCATTTGGCCAAGTCTTACCGTACGTCCACATGTCCTTTATGGGATAGACTTGATCTAGTACCTGGTCTATACTAGCATGAACCCGTAGGCAGTGAGCGGTGTGCAGATGAGATTGTAGCCTCTGTAGAGAAAAGTTTCCGTGAGAAAGCGATGGCTTGTTCGCCACAAAGTTGGAACACCAACCTCCTTGTAGCGATGATATTGACTCAAGCCAGGTATGGAACATGTCCTTCTAGCGGGTTCATGGCTGGGTTTACTCCGGTGAAGAGTCTCGTTGTACTAGCTCCGTCAGTATACTGGGCCCGGTATACCCAGGGTGAACTACATCGTGTGGGTAAAGCCGTACCACCTCTGCAGAGGGTCAAAACTATTCGAATAGCCGTGTCCGTGGTGATGGACGAACTTGGTTGGGCCATACTAAAGTAGACTAACTTTCAAAGTCAAAATGGGTTATGGGTTTAAGGACGCGATCCGCCGAGTTCGCAGGGTGACATGAGAATCCCCCGTTGTAGCGGGAGGAGTGAAGAAGGGATTTCCCCGTTAAAGCGGGCAAACCCTAGGATTCCCGTTGTAGCGGGCAATCACTATATCCCTATCGTAGCGGGTGAGCAAAGACTTCCCGTTGAAGCGGGTGATAATAAAATGCTTCCGTCGTAGCGGAAAGCACAGATACGATCCTCCTGTTGTAGCGGGAAAGATGACGGGACCAGGTCTGCGTCTCGATGCTCCGAATCAATTTATGAAAAACTGCTTTTACAATCAACTTACATATTCAAAGTGAAAAATTACCTTTCCGCACAACATGAGACATAGGCTAGAGCCCGATTCTTGATATACTCGTGCATGCATAAATCTGTGATAAACTCGCTGGCGGAGAGTTTGCGAGTACATTCAATGTACTCACCTGGCTTGTTCAAAGTGCATCCACTCCCATGGAGCTTGGGAGGATGGCTATCTTGCCCCAGAGTTTGGTTTTGATGGTTATTGGCAATCCTCACCTGTGTCTAATGTTTTGCAATGAGTGTGAACAGGGATTAGATGGACAGATGAAAGCTGAAGTGAGACAACTGTTGATGATGAGGCCCTAAAAAGAGCAAGGAACTGGGAAGGTCAGAAGGACCAGCTGAGCTAGGTTCCTGAGGCACAGTTGCGAAGAAGCCGAGGCTGTACTCGAGGGCAAGCGAGGTGATGGTTACTTGATGGAGTTCAAGGGCCGTGAATGCAAGCTTGATAAGTCCTGGAGGAGCTAGGAAGATGGTGGATCTGGACCAAGGGTTCGCTGTGCGTCTACAAGGGCAGTTGTCTTCGGTGAAGAAGCTTGGAACCAGTGCCAAGGGTCTAAGTGAGCTGGTCAGGGACTGTGGCGAGGCCATTGCTCTCTGGTCAGTTGGAGGCTTGTAGTGAGCCGGCCAGAGTTGTGCTCAGGTGCTGCCTGAGGCAACCGAGTCCACCTGAGTTTGGCATCTGAGACTCAGGTGGGTAGCTCAGCCGCGGCTAGTAGGTTACCAGAGGTGCATGTTAGCTGAGTCTCAGACAGGTTAGGTCTGGTGGCTCTTTATCTGACGTGGCATGAGGGTAACGGCTAGCTGCCAGGGACCCTATAAATAGGGAACCTGGGGAGGTTTTCAACCTCGAACCTTTACCTAATCTTTGCCTCTAACCCGATAGCAACCTGTTGAGAAAGATAGTGCTCTAGGTCTCCAAGTGAGTGTTGCCTGCGTGCATCCATCGTGAGAGAGAGTTTCTTAGTCCTTCAGGTGTAGCATTCGAGGTACTGGTTCCTCCAAGAGTGGGAGTGCTCTTGGAGTTGGTGAGCAAGCCAAGTCTTGTGTGGCTGCCACCAAGAGTCTGTGAGGGCGATTCGGGTCTGCCTGTCTTGCTGCGGCAAGATCAAAAGGATTCCACACAAGAAAGGTACTCGAGGAAAGAGCACGTTTTGGTGCCAGCTGTGAGAACAGCTTCCTCAACGGAGACGTACTGCTTCGCAAGAAGTAGGAACTTCGGTAAAACAAATCATTGTGTGCTTTACTTTCTGTCTTGTGATCTGCTCTTACTTATTCTGATATCTATGTATGCTTAGATCACTAGAGCACCTTTATTTGTTGCACACTAACTGAGTTTCCTCACCTGAGACTCAGTTAGCTCCTGCTAAAGCTAGTACCTTTCCTGTTCACGTCATCTGATGCACTCACCTGACTCTCACACCTGAGACTCAGTTAGTTCTGAATATAACTTGCTCTACATCAGCTGAGTTTACTATCTGAGTGTCTGGTGTTTATCTGATATATCTTGCTGAGTCTCAGTTACCTGCATCAGTTGCATATATTTTCTGTAGGATTGACCTATCTCCAGAAGAGAAACCCATTAGGCATTTTAATTTCTAGAGCCGACCTATTCACCCCCCCTCTAGTCGACTCCTGAGATCCCTTTCACTTGTTGATTTGGCCAGACAGAAGGATCGACAGATCGAAAGCAACATCGGTATCCGCGAAAGCTAGGGCGTAACCCCAGTCAGTTGCATGTCGGGAATGGCATAATGATGGGCCACTCCACCGTTTGATTTCCGCTGCAAAAATTTTAGCCGTTGAGCTAAAGGTATTATTTTTCGATCTCAACGATCGGTTTTATATCATATTCTAATAAGTGCGTGTATGACCTTGATATACAGGTTAACTTGTGTGTACCGGCTACTGATCATGGGACCGGTACAGTAAACACAAGGGTTTATCCGGCCTTAAAACCGGGTACGCCACAATACCTCTTTTGAAGTGTGATATATGTTTCCTTGTTGTTTGGTTATGACTTACCTCATGTACTAGATGGTAACGTGCTTATTTGCTTATATTCATCAAAATTGCTTAAACATTTTCTCTAATTCATTATCGTCATAGCTTGTCCTTACTGATCATGTGTGTGTTGTCTTGCATCGACTTATATTTTTAGCACAATTGAAATGATTTGACATACTTGACTTGACTTTCTTATCTAGCGTGCTCTGCTTGTATCCATTCTACTCCTGTCGACTGCGAATCCTATACTACCGAAATTATGCAAATTGATATATTTAATGCATGCTTTCTCTTTGCCCATCGATAGAAATAGCTCATACATATTGATACATCTGATACATGTTATCTCAATATTGGTCCCCTATACCACATATTACGTGCTGTCGAATCTAAATCAAATTGCTATTTTTAAATTTTTATTTCATATTTCATTGTTAGGTAGAATTTCATATTTAAATTCAACCATCATTTTTCATTTGGAATCAATTCTAATCGGCTATTTAGGGAAATATTGTTATATCTTTTATTCATCTAATATATAAATCCACTTGCTAATTTTTATTTTTATTTCACATTTCAGTTTTAGGTTGAATTTCATACATAAATCCAACTGCTATTTTTCCATTTAAAACTAATTTTGAATTAGTAGTTTAGATAAGTAGAGTTGTATTTTTTATCCATTTCATATATAAATCAAATTGCTAATTTTATAATTAATTTTAGAAAAATAGTGTTGTATTCTTTATCTAAGTCATAAGAGTTGTATCTACTATAAATTTTTGTAAGTAATCTGATTTATCTGTACTGTTATAATCTGGATAAACATGTTGACTTTTTTATTTTTTTTAATATAGTTGATGCCCTAACGATATCTCAAACACTCGTATTTGTGAAAGGACGACTTGGTAAAAAGTGTAAAAAAAATCGAAAACGGAGTGTATGTATGACCATGTCCTTGTAGCGTACTCGATCCTTTTTTTTCTCCTTAAGAATCAGTACTCGATCAATCTACACGGCCATGACATTTGTTTCGTGCTGCAGTGCAGAATTTACTGGCCATGGTTTTGGTTTTGTCCGAGCGATCAATGAATTGGGCCTGGGCCCTGTTGAAGACAGGCTGGCCTTACACGGGAACATGCGTTAAGGACGTGGTCCGTGGCCTACCAGTAGTACAAGATAACCTGCTACTCCATTAGGCCATCCACAGTGAGCCTTGACCGGTGCATAAAGCTGATGCGGCCATATTTGTCCTGGTCCAAACCATTGTGGAGGAAATTACAATTTTTTTTGAAGAACCCAGGCAAGGAAAAAGGGAGAGAGACACAACGACGGGAGGGTTCGGGCCAAGCAAATCGTGTCCCCATACACTAGAAAGTTTGTTGGCATATCTCTAGCACAAGAATGAATCTAGTCTAGCTAGTGAGACGCGGGCGACGTCGAAACATGCAGATCCCGCGTTGGATTCCCATCAAAAAGCGTGGTACTAGAGAAGTTTTTCGCTCCGCAAAAGCTAAATGGGCTTGCCCCAGATTCTCGTTCCGTCAGGCCCACTGGGCGATTCTCGGGTAAGAATCGCGGACGAAACCAATGACACCTCGAGCCATGGCTACGGCAGTGCAGCCTTTGCCTTCCTTGGTCGTGCTGGATCACGTCGCCGGCAAGCAACAAGGGCAAGCCTGGGTCAGGTGGGGGGGGGGCAAGAACACACCTAGAATTTGAAATTGAGCACATTATGGGGCTGTCATCTCTTTAGGACATGTTTGGTTGGGCTTTTCAGCAGTTTTTTACTGGGAAAAGCTACAGCCCAACCAAACGGCTAGCTTTTCAGCAGTTTTTCCCAATGGTAGTTGTGGGCTTTGCAGTGCAAATTCAGATGTTTGAAAAAACTGTCTTCTGCCAGCTTTTTGCAACGTGCTAAAATTTTTGTGCTCATTTTCTAAAATGTTGTAGATGGTTTGGATCAAGCAAAAACCATATGTTCACTCTCCCACAGCCACAACAGTTTTTCTAAACAGCCAGCCAACAGCAGTTTTGTCAACAGCCACAGCCCAATCGAACAGACTCTTACTTCATACAAATAACTTTCTTTTCTGAGGTGAACAGCACAAGAGATTACATTCCTCGTCAAGGAGAAACGTAACATCTCAACCCTCGTATATGATCATATCACACGTGTTTCTCAGGTATAATACACGTACACCGTACCACATCCTACGGGCAGCCGATTCCTGAAGCAATCGACCGTGCGTCCGTCACCGCCATGGGGGCCCCGCTACCGTGCGCTCTCCCATCCCCAGGGACATGTCGCCATCGCCGCGAGCTACGGGGAGTCGTGGCTGGCTCCACACCCCCAAGCACACAGCACGTCGCACACATCATACCCAGCCCCACTGCCACGCGGGCCCGGTCAAACGTCACCGCCCACTAACCACCAAGTAACACGCCCTAAAATAAAATGATTAACGATATTAATCACTCAATATAACGAGCAAAAATGAAATGCCCGCTTAAGTACGGAAGCGAGGCTCGCGTCACCCACTTACTTCCCTCCCCCAAAAAAATTTCCACCTCCCCGACCTCGTCGCCGTCGTCTCCGATTTCCGATTCCCTCTCGCCGAAGCAACCCCCGAACTCCATCCATCCATTCGCCAAAACCCTAGCACCAGATCGGATCCCCACGCCTCACGCCGCGCGCTCGCTCCCTTTGTTCATTTCTGGATCCCTCCCCTCGCCGCGCCGCGCCGGGCCGCATGGGGTCCAGGTGACGGTGCCTCGCCTCCAGCCATTGCCCCTCGTCTTCGCCGCATTGGGACGCCTAAGCTGTCGTGCTCGAGCGTGGGGTGGAGATCTGGGAGGGGGAGGAGGGGGGAGGCGGAGGTGCTTGGCTTACTGGGAGGCAGCGATGGGGTGGCGGTGGGCCCCGAGGATCTGCGCGGTGGCGTTGATTTGGCTCGCCGCGGCCGCGGTAGGAGATCTGGATCCCGATGAGCTGGAGCGCGCGTGAGTCTTGATTCTCTGCTTCGGGTTCGTGCTTTGTTGGGTACTTGGTGTCGATTGCGTTGCCCGTGTTTGGGGGTGTGGAACCGATTTTTGCATTGGATTGCGCAATGCTGCGTCGCATCTATTGCTAGCTCTGTTCGCGTGTTGATTGGTGGAACGATGGATGGTCTGGGTGATGCATGCAACGCGATGATAAGGTGTCCTGTAGTAAGAAATGGGAAGCGCCCAGTGATTCGTACAATGCGATGATGCTAATTCTGGTTCTCATTTCCTTTTTCAATTCCACCTTGTTTTGGTCATATGTTTTCTCATGTCACCGTTGAAAGGAGGTAGAAAATGACAAGTTAGGTGAGATGTAGAGGAATAATAGGTGGTTGGTACATCGTGACTTGTACATTGAGAGGGCCAAACCGATGGATGTTTTGGCATTTTGGTAGTGAATACTCGTGAAACGCTGCAGCTTGTTGCAATTTGAGAGAGTGTTGAAATTTGAACTTCGATCGGACATAGCTGATTGGGCAAACTATACTCTTTTTGGAATTGATTGACAAATATGCTGCTTGTTTTGTTTATTTTCCTGCTTTTGCTTCAATTTGGCGATGAGATGTGTTAGGCTTGTGATTTGCCCAGATATCCAGTAGTTCGTTAATTTCCCTCGAACATGGCTACATGAGTAAGCAGTTCATCCCGTTTTCTATTGATTGAATGTGGGTTCTTCATAGATGATGACACACCACATATCCACATGTGTATGGTAGTACTTTCTTAGTTCTTACAAACCTGATGCAGACAACTTCGATTACTAATATGCTTGTGAATATTCTGTTATAAACAATGAAAAACATCCCTGTACTCATTATTGATGCTTCTCAAGGAGGCATATGCTAGAAATACCCTGAATTGGCTACCTTTTGAGTATGAACTATACCTTACAGGTTTCCAATTGTGGAGCCAGATTATGGCCACACTAAACTCCGTCTCTCAGAACAAGGTCTTGAGGTCATTCGAAAGATCGAAACTCCTATTGCTGTTGTTGGTGTAAGTTTGGGCGTATAATTTGGAAGACCGTTGACTCTTTTGTCATTTTGCGTTCTTGAACAACGCCAAATCACAATTTAAGGCTTGCTTGTGCAGTTTTGAGTGCATTACCTCATTGATCAGTTGTTTTGTCAACACAGGTCATTGGTCCATATCGATCTGGAAAGTCTTTTCTCCTCAACCAACTTCTCTCCTTATCATGTGATAAAGGTAGATGCTGCTCCTGGTGCTATAAACCATGGATTTGGTGAAATGCATACTAGGACTAATGTGAACATGATAAACTTAACCATGCAGGTTTTGGAGTTGGCCATATGCGGGATACTAAAACTAAAGGTGGGGTCCTTCTTTCTGGATTCATGCTCTTGTAGTATCATGTATTTGCTGATGGAAGCTTCTAAAGTTATGATCATACATGTCCTATTGTCGCAGGTATATGGATTTGGGGTACACCTATTGAGATGGATGTTGATGGCACCAAAGTGTCTGTCCTTTATCTTGACACTGAAGGATTCGAGAGTGTTGGGAAATCCAATGTATATGATGATAGGTTCGTGCACAGAGTGAGTTGTGTACCTTCTTCTGATTTACTTTTTCTATGATGGTAAGTCACTATTATTGTTGGAATCTCTTTCTTTCCATGGCAGGATATTTGCTTTGGCGACTGTCTTAAGTTCTGTACTTATCTACAACCTTCCTGAAACGGTGCTCCCTCCCTCCCTTCCTCCGCGCGCGTGTGTGTGTGGTATGTGTTAATTCTATATGTTGTAACATTGCAGGTGCGTGAAGCTGATATATCTAGGCTCTCATTTGCTGTGGAAATCGCCGAAGAATTCTATGGAAGGTTTGTTTATCTCGCTCTCTTCACATTCTTATTTGCAACTTAATCTTTTCTAACATTAACGTTTTTTCTTTTCTTCCTGAACTGTCATTTTGCTGCATGATGGTGAGCAGAGTGAAGGTAATATTCCATTTTCATGAATCGAAGTCAGCATAATATGGAAATGTATAACTATTAATGGAATATGCTGCTGGTTTCTTCAGGGGGAAGATATTGCTTTTGAGCCAGCAAAACTTCTCTGGCTTATCCAGAGGGATTTCCTGCGTAAGTTGCTTTCTGAATTGTTGTTACTGTTAGCATGATTCATGCAACGATTTTTGTTTTATTTGCACAAAAATTCAGGCTAGTGTCTGAATCTAACCAAGATATGACTCTTGGCTATTATTTTGTACTGCATGTAATAAACTACAGACTAGTACATGACCATTCTGTTTGGATCTCAACGTGCTTTGTGGTTTCACGAAGCGTAGCTTACAACATTTTGATAGTGAATATTGTCAAGAACATTAATTTTTGCCACCTTAATTATTATACAATTAGTGGTCACATTTCATTAATTAATTCCAATAACTTGCCTCTATGAAATGATGAAAATTTGAAGATATGGTATGTTTTACTTGGCATTATTGTGGAACTGTAAAATCTGAACGGAGTTGAACTTTTAAACTTGCCCATTTGCCCTTTCTATCTGTTGAAAAATTTGTGACAGTATAATGATACTTTTTTTGGGGTCATTTGATGGAGCTGTGGTATTGATATTTTCAGTTTAATCTGTTAACATATCAACTTTTTGTTAGATGACGTGGTACTAATGTTGGGCAATACGGTCACTTGAGTTATGCCTTTTTTTCTCCATCTGTCTCAAGTGTCTGATATCTTGCTTATCACTCTTCTGTTATGGTAAACTGTAACCACTCGTGTTAGTACATACAAATTTCCTCTGAGAGTGCTTTAACTTTGTGAGCAGAAGGAAAATCTGTTCAACAAATGGTCAATGAAGCCCTCCAACGGGTGCCTAATGTTCATGGTTAGTTCAAGCAACCTTTGCAATTATTTTGTTAGGTTCATGACGTTTGTGCAGAAAGATTCTTATGCATAGTTGAATTGATATGCTTTTTTTGGGTATCTATTTCTGCAGGGAACAAGTATATTGATGAGGTACGGCTTTTTTATGAAGTCTTCACTTTTTTGACCAGATGATATTGAGACCCAAACTCTGATACATAATTTGTTTTCTATGTTTAGGTCAATCAAATCAGAGATTCATTGGCAATTATGGGCAACAACAGTACTGCTTTTAGCTTGCCCCAGGTGCATTTATGATGATTTCCTTGCAGCATCTTGTGACATCATGATTTTTTTTTGCAAAATAAATAAAAATATAAATTTGTTGACTTCCAAAAACTTTTGCTGGAAGTCTCATATTTAAATAACTTTTCCATCTTTTGCTTAAAAGCTCAAAGCTAAATTGTATCAAAACATTTCTTTTTATGGTATGAAGATTTCCGAACTCCCCTCTTGTTCAAATATCTCAAGTAAATTGCTAACTGATTTCAATCCAAATCTTATTTTTGGCAAACAAACTGAATTTCCAAAACCCTTCCTTTCTTTTTCCGTTCAAGTCAAAATAAATTTGCAATTTTTCAAAATGAGCAAACAAGATTCCTAACCTTCTAAAATTTTAGAAAAATCTCAAAGCATTTGCTTCTCTATTTTGTACTTTTAACCTTGGTATGGTACCATGTCCAAACCATATTGACTCTAGGTTGATACCTTAGTTAGCATAGCTATTAGTTTAAAGACTTTGTCTACAAAGCTTATTTTCCTAAATAAAACCTCACATACAAGTATTATTTCTATCGTCTCACATCTTACTCTGATACATTACCTTGATTCTATTATGAAATGAGAGCACAAAGTCTTGGAATGATTTATTTCCTGTTTATTTTAATTTGAAACTCTATCTTCAATAATGTAATTGCAAAAAATTGTTAGAAATTTATTTCCAAACCATATCCCAAAAATTTATCTTCAAAGCTTATCTGTAAAAATTCTTTCTAAAATGTATCTTGAAGCTTAGTTTCAAATTTGTATTTGAAAATTAGTCCCAAGGCTTGTCTTCATAACTTAAAAAAAAATTCCAAAGTGAAATTTTCATAAGTTACTTCCAAAACCTACTTTTTCAACGAGTATATCGACAAGCTTGTTTCCAAAATATTAATCCTGACATCTATGTTGAAAACTTACTTTTAGAAGGTTGTTACAAGCATAGATCCAAAAACTCATATTGATGATGGAACTTATTGACATACTCCAAAGATATGAAAAATATTCTTTTCGAACCATATGTTTAAGGTAAGCTACTCCGGAAAATGTGTAATCTCAAAAATCATTCTCATAACTTGTTTTCAGAAACAATTGAACAATTTCTAGAAATTTATGAAAAGGAGTTCCTCTTGAAAGACATTTTCAAAGTTCACTTCCAAAACTTATTTCCTTAGTTTATTTCCAACCCTTAATGTTGAGTTGTTTTTGGGGCCTATTTACCCAAAGTATTTGTGGGATCATTATCGAGACTTACATTACTTTCAAAGTTTATTTTCAGGACATTGTTGCCCAAAACTCACTTTCAAAAACTTACCTTAAGTATTTATCTACCAAAGTTTTTCTTCGCAAGGCTTGCTTGCAAAACTTGTTTTTAAAGCATTGGGTACAACTTCCAAAACCTACCCTCAAACCTTGCTTTTAAAGCTTGCTTTCGAAGTTACTTTCAAAATCTAACTTCGAAACTTGCTTTTCGAAACTCTTCTTCAAAGTTTCCTTTCGATAATATAACTATTTTTAACATCACGATTGTTTTTACAGCCTCATCTACAACGAACAAAGTTATGCGACATGGATGACAAAGAGCTTGACCCCTTATATGTAAAAAAGCGGGAGCAACTGAAGCAGGTTGTGGCATCCATCATAAAACCTAAATTTGTGCAGGGGAAAACTCTAAATGGAAAGGAATTTGTGTCCTTTCTGCAGCAGGTAAAATATTTGATGTGGTTACTATTGATACTTGAGAAACATCAACGGGATCTTTAAAAATATTATTCCTGTTATGCTTCAGATACTTGAGGCTTTGAATAAAGGAGAGATTCCATCAACAGGATCTCTTGTTGAAATTTTCAACAAGGCTATTCTTGAACGCTGTCTGAAGATGTATAGGGAGAAAATGGATGGCTTAGGTCTACCCGTACCAGTAGACAAACTGCAGCAAATTCATGAGGTGGCAAATGATCAAGCTAGACTGCTCTTCGATAAGCAGCACTTTGGTAAACATCATGCTGTTCAGTCAGTCCTCAAGCTTGACGACGAAATTAAAAAGGTTCGTTAACAGTACTTAATGTTCTTTTCTAACGAATATCTAATATGCGTGGTCTCTGAACAGTATTAATTGTTTGGGATGCATTTTAGACAGAAGTAGGAAATGCACCTTGATGTTGAATTCGTGGTATGAACATAATATGTAATGAACTTTGTTTGCTATTTTTTATGTTGTAAAATATCAATCCCAGTGATGCAAGTGATAGGGACATGATGAATTCTCAATTCTGTTTGTTGTTTTTGTGTTGTAAAATTATAATCCCAGTGATGCATTGAACCTTTTAAATAGCATTTCGTAGTGAAGGTCTTTCTTTAATTTCTATGGCATCTCTTACATAGCTTGTAATCAACTTTCCCACAAGATAATATATTTACATACTTACAGGGTGTGCCTTGTAGGTGTACAGAAACTTCCTTCTAGCTAATGAGTATCAATCATCAAAGCTTTGTGAAGCACGTTTCTCGGAGTGTGAAGATAAAATGGATCACCTTCAAGTCTTGAAGCTTCCTTCCATGTCAAAGTTCAATGCAGGATTTTTTCACTGCAATCAAACTTTTGTAATGGACTGCGTGGGGCCTGCGAAGGAAAGCTACGAACGTAGAATGTCAAAGGTCTGTCTCTTAAATTCCAAATATAGTTTGAATGACAACATTATAGCTTAAAGATGTAATAGTGAATTTCAATTAACTTGCTATCCTTGTTTGCATTTGCTCAGTATTGGAGTCGGGAGCACCTTTGCATATTTATTCATACCTCGCAACCTGATAGCGCTACTAGGTCCTTTTCATGATTTGTGAACTACAAAAGAAACCTGCGAGCTAATGAACTAATGCATAAACATTAAGACTCGGGAAACATCCGAATATCTCTCTTTTATATGCCATGCTTCAAAATCGGAGAGCAGAATGCCCTTAATAGATTTTACAAATTGATCTTTTCTGCCTCTCCTTGTCAATCTACAGGCCGCAAGTCTGAAACTCGTTATGATTTATATGTTACTAAGTTCCAATTTGATATTGCATCCAGATGCTCGCCAAGTCCCACGCTCTTTTCATCAAGGAGTATAATAACAAGCTCTTCAACTGGTTGGTGACCTTCTCCCTAGTAATGGTTGTGCTCGGGCGCTTTGTCATCAAGTTCTTTTTACTTGAAATTGCTGCCTGGGTGATGTTTATCTTCCTGGAGACGTACACGAGGATGTTCTGGTCGGCGGAGTCACTGTACTATAACCCAGCTTGGCACATCATTGTTTCTTCTTGGGAAACGATCGTGTACAGCCCTATTCTCGATCTGGACAGGTAGTCTTTCACCTCCAGATAAATATATAGTAGCATACATTATCTCGCCGGGCTGCTTTCTTTCCTAACACTCAACACTTTGCTCGCGCAGATGGGCGATCCCCATTGCCTTATTGCTATCTTTTTGGCTTCTTTACTGGCGTTGCTTTGGTAGAAGGAAACGGGGCAGCCGTTCCCTCCTGCCACTGTACAAGAACTCTCACAAGAATTCCAGTCGCCCAAGATCTGACTAATCACATGGCTTTGTTTTTGAAAGGATCGTACAAAATATAATTTTTTTGGAACAAGATGATAGCTATAAATCATTCATCCTTGCCGTTGGATGGGCCTTCTTTTGACGATGGTCGCCAGGAGTGTATCTCGGATTATTTTTGGCCGATGAAGAGATGGGAGTTCTGCCTCGGGCATTTGTGCAGGCGTTTGTTGTAATACATGAACGGAACATTTATGCACGTGTGTAGCTAGGCTGTTCTTACAAGGTACGACCTCATTCATTGATTATTGTTCACATCCGAACGAAGCTTATATAAGAATTGTTTTCTTAGTAATTCGTTTACTAGTAGCATAGTATCTGTTGGTATCTGGCGCTTAACATAATTTCTGCACCGACTGGGACGGATCTTAGATGTCTGCTGCAATGAGCTAGCGCACACGGAAAGTGCATTTGAGGTCCTGCAGAGACATTTTCCTTTAATGACCTGCTTTCGTCCCAGTTAGGAGCGTAGCTCGACGATTTTTTTTGCAGAGACTTGGTTAGAATCCGGATTTAACTGCGTATACTAGAAAATTGAATATGTTCCGATTGTACTGTGAAATAATGACAACAGCTGCATGGAATCACAAAGGGGTCAAGTGAGGACAACGACAGAGCAACAAGGATACTATAGTTCACCGCCAATAACAAACACAGGATTAGCAATGTCCAATAAAACATTTCTTTCGAATTATCATTTCTTGGGCCAATCTGATCCACTGGAGCAGGCTCCTACGACGTTGAACCAGATGAAGCTGGCCCACCGCACATCCTCTTCTGGAGATGCTCCAGGCTTGCAACCCGTTGCATCGAGTCTGTCCTGCCCATCTTGCCGGCAGCCAGGGCCCCGTTGATGAAATCGTCATCCTCTTGAGCCGAGGAAGCCATCTCAGGCATGTAACCGGTGTTATCGCCAACATCATTGGTTGTGGAAAAGTAAGTGTTTAGGTCGTCTGGGACGGCAGCGTCGGAGGTGGCATCAGATGGGGAGCCAATGAAGGGCATGCTGAGGGACGACATATCCGAAACGGTAGGGAACAGAGCGTTCATGCCTGTCACCCGCTTCACTGAGTCTTCTGCCATCTTCACCTGAAAAATTTGATGCATTTCCATGTTCAGATTGACCAGACTGGTAACCATGTTCAGATGATCCAATGGCCAAACAGCGACTATAGGATACAATGTCGACATTCTCTAAAAACTGGTGTACCGAGCCGTCTGAAGCAGATATGTCATTTGAAACTAGCGTAAGTGACCAATCCAACATATGCATAGCGCTCAAAAATCATATAATACAGGAGCATACCTTTGCTCTTAAGGTTTCAACATCCGCTTTTAATACCCTATTGTCAACAGCAGCACCATTGTACTTCTGATTAACATCAGCAAGGCGCCTTAACAGTGAGGAGTTTTCAACTCTTAACTGTGCTACCTGTAATAAGCCATCCAGAAGTCAAACTCATTAGGCAAATATTTCAGGATCCTCTCAGTCAAAACAACAATCTAAATTAGCAGACCTGTGCCTCTAGCTCATTCAAGTGAGCTGCCTTTCTGCTTCTCGAACGCCTGGCCGATTCCCGATTGGATTGCTTCCTGGAACCACTCAAGAAAGCTTAGCATAATATCCAAAAAGTGCAGGTTCAACAGCGTCATAAGAAAGACCCCAGTAGAACATCTGGAGTTACTAGCTAGGACGAGTAACATGAAATATCACAAATCAGCATACCGTCATATGATATGTTAGTAAAGACGTAGATGCAGGTGTGCACTACCATACATAGCTAATTATAACTTGCACACTCATAAAATATATGCAACTCTAACATAATTTTCAAAGTCATGCTGTGGTGCTCACACAATTCATAGATTGCTCTATGCACCTTGTACGCTAAGTATACTCATATTGTGACATCGTTTCACAGTCAGGCCATTCTGAACAACTTTTGGTAATTCCACTCGATATCATCAGTTTCAGATAACTTGTGCATCTAAGGAATATGATATGATATGGATCCTGCTTTAATCCATTCCAAATAACTTATACACTCGATGATCATAAAGCATATAAGCAAAGAGCTATGTCCATAGAGAAAAAAAGAACGACCATACAAATTACTCTGCTGAAGTGGACACTCAACACCAACATCTGGCATACAGAAAACTAATATGGCAAAATAATTAAAAAAACAAATGGACAATACTTAAGGAACTGATAGAGCTAACAAGTGAGGAGAAAGTTCCTAAAGAAAAGGCTAACTTGAGGGTAAAGGGTGTTCTGCATGATGGGACGACCTGAAGATGCACATATATCTCACAAGCAGGTAAAAAGGATCACCTCCTCCTTAGTCTTTGGTCAGTAGGGTTTGCATTCCCAGTAATCTCATCTTCTCCTTCCAAATCATCATCATCTGACTGCTCCCGTGAGGAAGAGCTAGCGGCTTGCTTTACAAGGACATCAGCATTTTGTACCAAATGTGGACCCGGTCCCCCACTTGCGCCACCACCTAGCTTGTTTTGAACTGGAACCGCATTACCTGATATGTGCCCAAAAGCCAGACATGTCATGTCAGAAGTCAAAACTAACATTTACATTTTTGTGTATGTTTCGCCACATGGCATAGCATGATGACAGATTGACAGGGGACTACGATTTTCACTAATAAGTCAAATTGTGAAGTGAAGTCCCATCCTTGGTCGGGGGAGAAAACAGGATGCTTTCTTTTGAGCACTCAAAAAAGGGTATTAAGTTTTCCCTCCTAGCTCGGGGAAAGAACGATATAAGATATCCATCCTTGGCTAAGGTGACCGTAGACATGCTTGCTAGGAGGCAATCCAGCAAATTTTAACAAGATTCCAAGAAAAACTATTCAACACTGTTCATTCCAAAAATAATATTTCCAAGTTTTTGAGAATCAGAAAAAGAAACGTAACAAATTAAAGATCTAAGAACCATTCGTAACACAGTTTCATAACTACTTTGAAGATGTGACCAGAAGATAAGTACCTCCAATGGAATTAAGAGTGCCTATATGTGAAACATCTGCATTTGGCAAGGCCGAATCAGCTGCAAAATGTTCTGGAAGCATTGCACCAGAGGCCTGTGAATGAAAATGACATGAGCTACTGTTACAAATTAACAGAATTGCAGAAAGAAACATAAGACAAAAATGAAGAAATGCATGTTAACTTGTCCTTTTCAATATACACACGGTATAATGTAACAAAAGATAGAGTTAGTTCTTAAAGAAAATCTATAATTGCAACGAACTAACAGTTGGAACAAAAAAGGGACATAATATAACAACATATCTTGGGGAAAAAACTCAATACGTGAAGTTCTGATTAACAACTCTGATAATTAATATCCTGAAGGTCAAAGCTTAATTCAGAAGTGTAACAGAATGAGCATATTTCATTGATCCTAAAATTGGCAGTAACGTACAAAAGACAAATCTAGCTGACATCAACCAAAATAAAGTACAAGCACCTATGAACCTCTAGATGACAACTGTGTTCGCATCACCCAAAACACTCACTGAAAATCACAGAATAATTAAATCACATTCTCATGGAACACCCAAACACTGGTGAAAAGTCGGAGTCATCAAACTCGCAACACAATTTACGTGCTACTCAATACCTAAACACAAGGATGCACCATGAATCACGGATTTTGTCTGCATCCAGATCGCTAACACTACACTATCACTGCCATAGCCAAAAAAGCCACTGCTTTGTACACTGCAGATCCTTAACTGAGTAGGCGGAGCAGAGCAACGCTCTGCAGATCATATCATAGACGTCATAAGCCCATAGGAACACATTTTAAGCTAACCACCGATCTAAATGCCTAAACATCCATAGCGTACGGCAGCATCGCGAGTGAGTGGTGCTCGGCGGGTTAAGAGCGAACGATCGTACCCTCCACATGGCGACCGCGGCGAGGTCCTTCTCCAGCTTCTGCTTCAGCATCGCGTTGTACTCCACCGGGTCCACCACCGCGCTCGTCGCTGTCGCCGACGCCGCCGCCAGCTGCTTGACCTCCGCGGCATCCCCTCCTCCACCCATCCTCATGCCCGCGTCGGCCCTCGGGCTAGGGTTGGGGCCGGGGCTGTCGAGCACGGCCTCCTCCAGGAACTTCTGGAAGTACCACTCCGACGGGGACCGGTTCATCGCGCCCGCCGCGCCGCTCCCCTCCGCGCCAACGCCACCTCCGGACGCGGCGGCGCCAGCGGCCGAGGGCTGCGACGGCGGCGGGGCCCAGAACGGGTCGGGGATCTCCTCGACGGAGAAGACGCGCTCCATGCGAGAGAAAAATCCGCCGCGCCGAGCACGAATCGCGACGCGGGGAAAGCGAATTGCGGTGGGATTCACGAGGCTTCGGGGGGATTCGAGGGTTTGATCGGGAATCTCTCTCTCGTGTTTCGCTTGGAGAAGAAGAAAGCGGAGGTGGAGAGGAGGGGAAGAGAGAGAGGATTGGAAGGTGTCTGGTAAAAATGGTGATCTCAAATGGTGACTCAGCAAAAACGAGGCTCCGTGTTATTACAGAAAGCGGATTTCGTTTCCGTTATTATTCTCATTGTTTCTTTATTTATGGGAATTGAGTTTTTTTTTATATTGTGAGCACTAAAATTTTCATTCATATTTATTTTTCTATTATAAAGTTTGAAGACAAGGACTTTTAGACACAGAATTTAACTAGAGACCTCTTGGAATCCCGGAATATTTTCTTTGTATTTTTGGTTTTATTTCTCCCTAGCAAGGGAGAATATGGGATCGCAGACATAGCCAGTTGGACGAGAAGGTGTACAAACTACCGCATCAATTGGACAACTGAGCTTACAAATGATTGGTTGCAATATTTGTGGTGTTTCTTTTTTCCCTGGTGTTTTCTAAAGTCACAACATTTGTAGTTGTTCCTATCGCTTCCTACAACTAGAAGCACCTCAATATTTTTCTTTTTTTCTTCTACTAGCAAGGTGTGTCACGTAATTACGCGGGGATTTTTTTTTACCTGTACGTGTGATATTAGATTAGTTAGAAAAATAAAAGTTTAAAACACGAGATTTAGGTACGATTATGATGATCTATTGGATGAGATCTGTTTAGGTACAGTTATGAAGATCTATCGGTTATGATCTGTTTATGTGCAGTTATAAAGATCTATCGATTGTGATCTGTTTAGGTATAGTTATGAAGATCTATCGGTTGTAGTTCACTAATAATAAAAGGTTTATAAAATAATGATCGGATGTTTTTTTTATAGAAATTTTTAGCATCTATCTATTTTTTATTGTATTTTGCTTTTAGTATATAGTAGATGCACTGATTCGTTACCAAAATTATAAATTATTTATGTCTCCCAACGTTCTAAAACTGCCAAGAAACGAAAATAAAAACCGTCGCTCTAGTTTCTGTCCAAGTCTTCGAGATATGCGTGATGCTGCTCGTATGCGTGAATCACGACCAGTCACTGCTTGATGACATGACACGCTCGGTTGCTACGTGATCCATGCTTATCCTCAACCTTTTGCACCATCGACGTGACAAAATGGCGGGCACAGATTATTGAATGCTCCCTTTTGCCGTTCAAACGATATCCTTGTTATTACCCGTTGCGATTCTTAACCTCATCCATCACAGGCAAAGGCTATTCGTTCCTTTCGATCGACAAGGACTCCTGCGTCTCTTTTCCAAGGAGGTCAATCAACCTGTTCTTGCGTGCAAACGTGTCTTCCTTTGGAAAATAGTTATACAGGGTGGTGCCGTTCACTGTCCTGTGGCGCCTTTCGTACTTGCTATCTCCGACTCATGATATACGTTACTTTAGATATATTTTGATATGATATGTAAGATGAAAATTTTAATAGCTAGTATTTATATATTATAGATAAAAATTTATAATGACTCTTGTAATATCAATTTAATATTATAAATATTGTAAAAGGTTTTTATATCGATAATTAAATAACTTAGATCACTCGGACTAGCTGAACTCTAAAGATGTTTGATCCACATAGATTATAAATAGAGTTTTTTTTACCAGTACCTACAAATAAATATGGACTATCCATCTAAAAAGATTTAATGGTGAAGATAAATCTATATTGCTGAATTTTACGAGCAGTATATATGATCTAACTTGAGCAGTATGAGAATAGTATATGGGGTTGATGGGTAAAATCAGAAATAATGAAAAATAAATCCTGCAAGTTAAGCATGTTCGTGGACTCTGTCGAACGAGCCCCTCCGACATGTGATGCTCCGGTCGTCCCGTTGCCTCCCGAGCAGCCCAGCTGTCGCTACCGCCGTCGCATCGTAGTCCTCCCCGCGCATCGCTCGGAGCGTGCGGCGCGCCATGTCCCACCCGACCCCGCTTTCGCACTCGGCCACCGACTCGATGAGCAGGTACTCAATTGATTGGTGAATGAATGGATCAATCGGAGCACATATTCACAGCATCCAATTCCGTTCCATTCAATTCCATTGTGCCGAACCTTAGGCTGCCCCGGCTCATCCCATACAATGCCGATATGCAGTACTCCTCTTTTGCGCTCCCAGGCGCGGCGGAGCCGCTGTGCATTAGCCTGATGGCTGCGGCCACCGCACCGCCGTCGATCAGAGCCACCCTCCCTTCTGGCAACAAGCCATGTTTGCCAGGATCATCACGGCCAGCCTCCGCAGTGCGGCAGTGTCGGCGTCGTTTACCGCCTCTGCCGCAACGAGCAGCGTCCGGACGACCCCCGGCGTGCACGCGATCTTGGACTAGTTCATCCCGGAGAGGAAGACGTGGTACAACGCGATCCTGGCCTCGCGCCGCGCGCGCGGTGCCCCGCGCCGGCACTCGCGAACAGCTCCAGCAGCGGCAGGATCGCACCGAGCACGCCGATGGCGGTGCGGTTCTCGTCCTCCATGACGAGGTCGTATATCGCGTTGGCGGCGTTCTAATGGATAAGCGTGGAAATGACTGGTGATTAAAGACGCATCAAATTGTCCTTAACAGAAAAAAAAACTTAAATAATAAATATCTAGATTACTCTGTTAGTTTTAGGTCTATATGCTTCTATATTGCTCCTCCAAGCAACAAAAAGATATATTATAAAGAGTTTTTCTACGGTCCTTGGTACCTCCTCTTGAAAAGAGGTACTGGTACCTCCTATACACACACCATGGACGTGGTAGCAGCCATGGCTACTCTCACCGCCTCCATCACGACCTCCACCGCCTTCACTGCCAAGCGCGCGCACCGCCTGTGCGCCTCTCCGTGTCCTACTCCGCAGCGTCATCCGGTGATAGCAGCAGCAGAAGCAGCCCCTCGCTGGCCGCGTCCGTCAAGACCTTCTCGGCCGCACTCACGCTGTCATCCGTGCTGCTCTCGTCCATGCCTTCAAACTAGACTTTAGATTCCCTAAAATTGAGCTATTCTTCTCCAAAATCTAGTTCCTCTCCCCTATATCGAGCTATTATTCTCGAAATTAAGCTTTTCTCCCCCAAATCGAGCTATTTTCCCCCTCCATGGTGCGTGTGTGGTGGCTCCATGGCTTGATCTGGAGGAGAGGAGCTCGATACGCTCGGAGACGTCGGACCCCACCGGGAATAGCAGCATTGGTGGCTGGGTTGCTCGCTGAACCTTTCCTAAACCACTCCACGGACCCGAAGTCGCTGAGCTTGAGCACGCTGCTAGCATCTAAGAGGATGTTGTCGGACTTCATGTCGCAATGCCTTCCAGCTTCTTCTTGCAAGTGAAGCAGGAGCTCAAGAAATTCTCGCCGATGTCGCGGCCTCGGTAGCGCACATCGTCTTGCTAAGCTCCGGCCGCGAGTGGCCACCTGCGCCGCAGCCTTTGGGCAGGGAGCTGTACGACTTGAGCCGCAAGCACGGGCTGAGCAAGCAATCCCTGGCGTCGCTGGCGAGGGCATCCACGAAGGTGAGCCCCACCGGCTCCGAGTCCCAAGTCCTCGGCGAGCAAGGCAACTGGAGCAGGAGCGGCTTGGGCTCAACCTGGCATTCTGCCAGGGCATGCTACCATGACTTGGTACCTCTTCCCGTGATGAAGAGGTACCAACATGTTTATTATTATTGGATACACTTGATTTGGATGTCTGAGATAATTTTTTAAGGACTGTAGAAGCTCTCTATTATAGAAGATCTCTATAAATATGACATATGCTATAACTGAGAGGTATATTATCTGTGTGTTGCGTGTGCCCATCTAAACGTTCTACATCTCAGAAAGCCTCATGATTAACTAGCAAAGGAAAAAGACTATACAAATCTCAATTTCCATATCTTTTTTTAGTATCACAGGCAAATGTTACAATTTCCTTTTACCGATCTAATCTGAAAATGAGTCAAACTCACGTGTTAAAACCTTTCTTTTCTTCCTCTTCCTTTTTCTCTTTTGAATTCCTGAGTGGATTTTCTGGCATCCACTTGAACGCGAGAGGACGGCCGAGCGCGTGGACGATGCGTATTTGCACAAGCAATTGACTTTTCTATGGCCACTTCGATTAGATAATTACAGGTCATGCAAATCTACTAGCTGTTCAAGGCATACAGCTAGTTGCTAGCTTGCTCAATTGTGCCACTGCTCCCTAAACTTCAGATACGTTTCACCTCTTCCAAGGTGACTTGACAACCCAAGCCAGCAACTTGACAATTAGTACATATAAGCATTCCACATGTTTAAGAATATATATGACGTTTTAGACACAGATACACGGTCACCGATATGCAGCTCAAGTTATAAGGCCAATGTACTATGAAAGCATTTCGCGTGAACAATCTAATGACACAAATATTTCACTATAAGCTTCGCAGCAAGATATCATACTACTATAGAAACGAGTATTCCAGACTCCATATTTTAATTGGTTATTAAAAACAGTTTATAATAATATAATCTTAACTAGTTAATAAGAAAAAACCCGCTAAATAAAATTAACCGTTAGAGATGACAGGATATCTCAGATGGCTGATAAAACAACCACTCTAGAGCATTACCTTCGATGGTTGAAATATTCCAATCATCTGAGATAATGGCAATATCTCAGACAATTGATTTTGGAATCGTCTATGATATTATATTTTGGAACCGTCTATGATATTATATGGATGGTTCATTGAAAGGAACCAACTGAGGTATTGTCATTATCTTAGTCGATTCTCCCTTTGAATCATCTGAAATCTATTGTTCACCTATTTAAAGCGTATAGCCGACCAGAGCTATAGGATGGTTAGATCATTCAATTTTTGCGGCTGGTTGGTGGAGTTGAGATTTTGAGACGATTTTGTTGCAAAAGATCATTTATTGATATATCTATTTAGTCTTGCAAATCTAAGGTTTGCAATTAGCTATGCTTAGTTGCATTCTCCAAATGTTTAAGATTATATGGGTAATTAGATGGAGACTTATATATGGTTGATTAGATACATTGGTGATATAAGTTAGTAATTTGTTCTAATTAATTACATTAATATATATATGTACATGTTAAATTAGCATTGATTTTTGTTTTTTCTCCAATTTAAGACCGAATGTGTGATATATATATATATATATATAGCTAATATTAATTAATATATTATTGCTATGTACATATATACCTATGTTTAACACTTATTGTTATATATGAATGTGAATAAAAACTATAATATTTGTTCTGTGCATAGCATATAGATGGACTGAAAGTGGATATATGTTGAAACCGTGCGACCAAAGAGTACATCAATGTTGTCTCTACTTTTAGACGAGCTATCGAAGATGATATGGTTAATAAGGAAGAAGAGTAGATATATTATCCATGCATTGACTGAAATAATGAGAAGATGTTCAAACAGACATACTTGAGTAAGATATATCCTCGTAATGGAATATCTATCTATAGATATTTAAAGTTTTACTTGACTAATTGCGTATTATTATATAGGTTTCCACGTATTGTAAGCCCCAAGTGAGGATGACTAGTTTGGATACTCCCTTAGAGGCTGCTTGGGGGCTAGTGCATCCGGTATATGAAGGTGTGTTGGTACACCATCTTCCGCTATTGTCGACGACTAAACGTCGGCGTCGGTGGTCCGGAAGGATCCCCTTTGGGATTCGGCCGGGGAGGAGCTGGAACAGGAGCTACGATCGATCTAGGCCGGGTTAAACGATAGGAAACAGAGACGGTGATTTACCCAGGTTCAGGCCACCGTTGAGGTGTAAAACCCTAGTCCTGCTTTGGTGTGTGTATTAATGCTTTAGAGATTACAGAGGTCGTCCTTGGATCGATTCCAGGGAGCTATGATCTTCTTCCCTCAGCTAGGTTGAGAAGAGCTTCGTCGAAAAAAGATCTAACCCTTTGCATGGCCTCGGCTCTCCCCTTATATACCTGGGGGTTTACCACAGTGACCGAAGGGCATTAAATGCTACAGGCATGCTGCTTACGCAGGGGGCGTGGGCATGCCACGCCGGGCGCCGAAGGCTGCTGCGGAAGGAATGTTTTGCTGACAAGCCATCCTTGAAAAACGGGTCTTCATGATGGGTTGAAACGCGTTGGAGTAGACTTAACGGGCAAGCACCCTGCCACGGCACCAACCACCCGGGTCCCACGGACCCAAGGGATGCACCTGGGCACGCCGTACCGTGCCCGAAAGTCATAAAGCATGTCAGATCATAACTGACAGGCTTTATCACGTCGGTAGACGCCCGCTTTGGGCCTGGAGTAAGCACGCCTGCTGACAGGCATTAAATGCACCGGACAGGCCTTAAATGCACCCGATGGGACACGTGGAAGGGGCCCGCCGGGGCCCTACGGAGGGCGCCGCGGAACCCCCGCCACGTGTGTTGGTCGTCGGACCCGCGATGGCCCCTCGGGGAAAGGCCCACGAGGGGTGCTCGAGGCACCCCGCCATGTGGCGCCGTGGGAGGAACAAGAGGTGCTCGGGGAAGGGCCCTCGAGGGACGCTCGGGGCGCCTTGCCACGTGGTACCGAGGGAGGAACCAGAGGCGCTCGGGGTTCCCGGGCTCGGGGACCCCCGAGCCCGTAGCTTCGACCGCTCACTGCACGTGGGCCACTTGACCAACCCAAAAGAGCCGGCGAAGCTCGGGTTCGCCGAAGAGGGGGAGGAAGCCGCTCGCGAAGCCGTCCGCGAGGTCACCGAGGACATCGCCCGCAACTTCTCTCGGGACGCTGACGACGCCGACGACGACGATGAAGACGACGCCGGGGGGGACTAGGCAGTCCCTTTGTATCTTTTCTGTTTTTGCTTTTGCTTGAGGCCCGAGAACCTCTGTAAAGACTTTTATGTGAACTTAAATGCAGACTTTGCTCCACATTTTGTTTCGCTTCTTTTTGGCAAGTGTAGAGCATGGACTTGGCTCCACTTTTTAAACTTGCTACTGATGCGATGATCGGTACGGACTTGGCTCCGCACCCTTGGACTTGCTGAAGTTTTGAGGTTTGCCGAAGACGAGTACGACTCGCCCGCCTGAGCGGGCCGACCCTTCGGAGGCGGCCCCGAGGACCCCAGCCCCCGAGAGTTGGATGCGTCCGGCTCTTGCCCGAGCAGTCTGCCCCGAGGACTCCAGCCCCCGAGAGCTGGATGCTTCGAACTTGATATCTTGACATGCCGTACTTCGGGAACCCGAGGACCCTAAGTCCCCGAGAAGCTGGAAGCGTCGACTTCCTTGGTGATGCCGCACTTCGGGAACCCGAGGACCCTATGTCCCCGAGAAGCTGGAAATGCCGCCTTTCTTGGTGATCCTTAGCGCTCGGGAGCGCGCAACTTCGGGGTCAGACGCCCCTGTAAGTTCGTCCGAGTGCTTGTGCTCGGGACATTTTTACGAGTGGTTTAGGTACCAACAGACGTCTTATCGTGTTGATTTTTTCTTTATTTAGTTTCAACAAGTTCTTCTTTTACACAGCGAGGTTCTCGCGCGACACGGACCCCCTGCGCCGCGAGCCCGTCTATTGGGGTGCTCCGAAGCACCAATGTGAGCGCGTAGCGTACCCGGGCGGCTTTCGGCTAGGCTGGTGCCCAGGGTTCGGAAACCAGGCGAGGCGACCAGGGCTTTTGGGCGACAACCCGGAATACCTCTCGTGACTCAAACTGTTACTTCAGAACGTCCCTGCTTTATGAACGAGCGGGGGATGGGATCGTTGGCGTGAGAAACTATCCATGGAGGCGGTAGAAGAAAACTTTTAAAACCGAGGGAAAACGCGGCGAAAAACTTAGCTTAGGAGTGGCAACAAGTGCCTTTTCTCTTGCTCTTGTATATTGACGCTGGTTTCGCACTGAGTTTCTGCCTTGATATTGGCGATGGCACTCGGGAGCTTCGCCACAGTTTATCTGTAAACTTCGTAGGCGGTTATAATACTTTGTGGGCAAGGATGCCTTTTCCTGAGTATTTTCAAGACTTCCCTTTGTCAGGACCCATTGGTTTTTGAATCAGCCGACTGGTCCCGAGCACGGGAGGTAGGGTTATCCGGACACTCTGAGAGTTGGTAGCGCTCGGGGCAATCGACCAGGGCGAGCGCCATTGGCCAGGGGCTTATTTGCCCTGACTCGGGGGAACTCGGGGTGCGATTGCCAGGCCGAGCGCTGACGGCTCATCACTAGATGTCAGATCATCCCGACTTCTCATACCCCGACCAGTCGGGACTACTCGCACAACGGGGACATGGGGGCCAGATACTGCGAAAGTGATGTCCTTGCCGACAAGCGAAAATATGGAGATCCAGGAAACTTCCTGAGGACAGGTGGCGAGCACCAAGTGCTCGTCGGGCGGCGGCATCCTGACGGGATTCCCCACTGAAGGTGCCGCCTGGGTAGGCTCGCCTGGGCGCGAGGTTCCCCCTTCGTCTTGGTCGGCGGCCTTGACGGACGGCCGAGTGATCCTTTCTTCAAAGGCCCCAGCCGGGACCGGTTCCTGAGAGGACGCCAGTCGCGATAGGTAATCGGCGGCTTCGTTGTAGCGGTGCGGGACGTGTTGGAGCTCCAACCCGTTGAACCGCCGCTCCAACCTCCTGACTTCGCTCAGGTACGCCGCCATTTGGGGATCCGAACACTGGTACTCCTTGGACACCTGGTTGACGACTAACTGGGAGTCGCCTTTGACAAGAAGTCGTCGGATGCCGAGGGAAGCGGCGGCACGGAGCCCCGCGAGAAGTCTCTCGTACTCGGCCATGTTGTTGGTGGCTCAGAACAGGAGTTGCACGGCGTATTGGAGCTCTTCACCTGTTGGGGAGGTGAGAACTACTCCAGCCCCCACGCCCTTAAACGTGAGGGAGCCGTCGAAGTGCATGGTCCAGTGTTGGGTTCCTTCTTGCCCCGGATTGGCGGTTATTTCTTCCCCTTTACCTTCAGGCACCGGCGTCCACTCGGCGACAAAGTCGACCAAGGATTTGCCTTTGACTGCCTGGTTGCTGACGAAGCGTAGATTGAACTCACCGAGCTCAATTGCCCACTCGACGATCTGGCCGGTAGCCTCCCGGTTGTGCAGGATACGATCGAGGGGGAATGCAGTAACCACCGAGACCTCATGGGCTTGGAAATAATGCCGCAGCTTTCTCGACGCCATAAGGATCGCGTAGAGCATCTTCTGGGCTTGAGGGTAGCGTGTCTTGGCATCTCACAGTACTTCACTAACGAAGTAGACTGGACGTTGCAAGACACGGCTTCTGACTGGAACTTCCCCGGGTAAGGCACCCGGGGGGAAGCTCTCGGGCCCGAGCACGGGTGACCGCTCGAGGTCGCCGGGGAGCTCGGACCCCGACCTCTCCATGTTGCCTAGGTACTCGGCCCCTGACTTAGACTCGTCGCCTCTCGGGAGCTGGGACCCGAGAGCGACCTCCCCGGGCTCCACGCCCGGGGCTCGTCTCTCGCCCCGAGCATGCTGGGCTGCTCGGGTTTCTCGGGGAGCTCGGGCCCCGACTTCTCGAGACTGCCGGAGAGCTCGGGCCTCGTGGGAGGTGTTGGGAGCTCGGACCCAACCTCTCGTTCGACCACGAGGACGGCACTTACCACCCGAGGGGTAACCGAGAGGTAGAGGAGCAGGGGCTCCTCGGGGCTCGGGGCTACCAGGATCGGGGGTGAAGTGAGGTACTTCTTGAGGCTACGGAGGGCTTGTTCGGCCTCCGGGGTCCACTCGAAGTGGCCCGACTTTTTGAGGAGTTTGAACAGGGGCAAACCTCGCTCCCCAAGCTTGGAGATGAAGCGTCCCAAAGCGGCCATGCAGCCCGTTAGGCGCTGCACGTCCTTAAGACGAGCTGGCGGGCGCATCTGGTCGATGGCCCGGATCTTCTCGGGGTTCGCCTCTATTCCCCGGTTCGAGACCAGGAAACCGAGGAGCTTGCCTGATGGGACCCCGAAGACGCACTTCTCGGGGTTGAGCTTCATGCGAGTACTGCGGAGACTGTCGAAAGTCTCCGCCAGGGCCTTGATAAACGTCGCTTGATCCCTTGTTTTGACGACAAGGTCGTCGATGTAGGCCTTGATATTCCGACCTAACTAGGATTGCAAAGTAATACGCATGGCACGCTGATATGTGGACCTAGCGTTTTTCAACCCAAAAGGCATGCGGACATAGCAAAAGGTCCCCGCAGGGGTTGTAAATGAAGTTTTCTCCATATCCTCTACCGACATACTAATCTGGTGGTAACCAGAATAAGCATCTAGAAAGCATAAAAGATCGCATCCCGTAGTGGAATCAACTATCTGATCAATGAGAGGTAAAGGGTAAGGATCTTTTGGACATGCCTTATTGAGGTCGATATAATCGACGAACATCCTTAGCTTGCCGCCAGCCTTCGGAACCACGACGGGGTTAGCGAGCCAATCCGAGTGGAGGACTTCTCGGATGAAGCCCGCAGCGAGAAGCTTGTCGACCTCCGCCCGCACGAACTCTTGACGTTCTGGTGCTTGACGGTGCACCTTCTGCCGGATGGGCCGCGCGTTGGGGCGCACGGCGAGGCGGTGCTCAATCACCTCCCTAGGGACCTCGGGCATATCCGACGGTTGCCAAGCGAACACGTCGGCATTTGCCCGGAGGAAGGCGATGAGCGCGCTTTCCTATTTGGTGGCCAGGCGGCCGCCGATCTTGACGGTCCTGGACTCGTCTTCACCAAGGATCACCTCCTTGATGGGGATGGAGTCGTCGGGGGCCACCCGGACCTTGGTCGGAGGAGGGCCCGAGGACTCGGGGATCTCGGCGATGTCATCGACCGCGGCAGTAGTGGAGGAGAACAACTGCTCGGCGTAGAAGACGGAGCTCTTCAGGTCGGCCGGCACTGTGATGGTGCCGTTAGGCCCGGGCATCTTGATGGTGAGGTAGGCATAGTGGGAAGCCACCATGAATTTAGCGAGCGCCGGACGGCCGAGGATGCCGTTGTACGGGAGGTTGAAGTCGGTGACGTCGAAGACAACACTCTCCGTCCGGAAGTTGTCCCTGGTCCCGAAGGTGACCATCAGGGACACCTGCCCGAGGGGCACCGTGAGGCCTGGAGTGACGCCATGGAAAGGCATTGTCGGCTTCAGACGTCCGGCTGGCAACTGCATTTTGCTAAACACCTCGGGGGATAGGAGGTTAAGGCCTGCGCCCCCATCGATTAGCATGCGAGTTACCTTGATATTGCACACCGTCGGGGAGACCACCAGCGGGAGATGGCCCACACCCGAGGTGCTCTCGGGATGATCCGAGTTGTCGAAGGTGATCGGGGCCCCCGACCACTTGAGTGGTCGGGACACACCAGTACTCGGGGTAGCCGAGCACACTTCTCGCGCCATTAGCTGGAACTGGCGCCGGGAAGCGTGCGTCGAGGCGGCCCCGTTGATGCAAGCGACGGCTTTCGGGTTCCTGGAACCCGAAACCATCCTCCTCGTCGTTGCGCTTGTTGCCGCCGTCTTCGCGGCGCTCCTCGCGCTGAAGCTTGTTCTTGTCAGCGAGAAATTTCACCGTCCGGCACTCCGAAAGGTCGTGCCGGTCGGTGTTATGAATCGGGCACCATCTGTCGGCACCCTGGACAGGGGCCCGGGATGGCTTCTTGCCGCCGCCTGCGCTCCTTCGCGCGGCGGCTTGCGCGCTTTGGCCTCGGCTGTTGCGGCAGACTCGGGCTTGTGCTTCTTGTTCTTGCCCTCCTGCTTCCCGGGAGGACGTGAGGATGACGTGCTGTCAACCGACGGCTAGTCGGGACGGGAGTCGTGCCACGCGCGAGCCTCAGCCGCCTTGGCGCACTTGTCCGCGACTGCGAACAGTTCCGCCGTGGACTGGATGTCGCGCGTGCCCAGCTTCTCAAGCATTTTCCTCGTCGCGCACTCCTTGCCAGAAGGCGACAATGACTGCCTGAGGGGTAATCTTGGGGATGGTGTTGCGCACCTGGCTAAAACGCTGGATGAAGTGCCGTAACGTTTCCCCTTTGCGTTGCTTGAGCGCGTGGACATCACTCTCCATGCCAGGGCGCTCGAACGTGCCCTGGAAATTGGCCACGAACTGGTGGCAGAGGTCCTCCCACGAGCCAATTGAATTCGAGGGGAGGTTCATGAGCCATGAACGGGCGGAGCCCTTCAAGGCCATGGGGAACCAGTTGGCCATTACCTTCTCATCCCCCCTTGCCGCCTGGACGGCCGTGGTGTAGATCTGTAGAAACTCCTCCGGGTGGAAGGAGCCGTCATATTTTTGCGGCAACTCGGGGCGGAACTTGTCTGGCCAGTTGACGCGATGGAGGTCCGGGGTGAAAGCCTGGCAGCCTGCTCCGTAGAGCGGCGTGGCGGCTTTCGCCACCCGGCTGCACCCGGGCGTGCACCGGAGAGCGCTGACGGCTTGCGGCAGGGCCGGAGGAGGATTGGCCCTCATCCGCCCAGTCTGCGCGCCACCTCTCCTGGTGGCGCTCGATAGTGACGCGGGCGTCTTCATCCTCCCTTTACCGGTCGAGCCAATGACGAAGATCGGGGCAACGACCACGAGGGGAGGCGACTGAATGATGGGAGCCGTGAGGCGGTTCCCTTGCCCCAGCGCGCGATGGACGCGGTGGGAGTAGCGGCGGCGATGCTACAGGGTCGGCGCGGGTGTCGCCATGCCTGGAAGAGGTGTGGGAGTACCGGGCCGCGTCCTGACGGCGAGCGGTGGCCACCAGGTTGGTCACCTCCTACAGCCAGGGGCCCACAGGAGATATCCCTTCCACCTGGACGGGTGGATGCCGGAGGAGAAGCTATGCAGCGTGGAGCGCGCACGGCGGCCTCTCCTGGCGGATCAAAGTCCAGCCGGCGTCGTACCGGCTGGGGGATCTCGGCGACAGAGGGATCGGCTTGCGCCTCTCCTTCTGTCGTGTAGCGGGACTGCGACGAGGTGCCGCTGGGCGCAGCGTGGCGCCCTTCCACCAGCGTTGGCGCTGATAGCGCTGAGGGCGAAATCATAGAAGGAGTCAGCAGCCGATGCCCCCCCGAGGGCGTGGCTGTTGACTGGCCATCGAAGGTGTAGCTTCGAAACCTTGACCTCCCCTACCTAGCGCGCCAGATGTCGACGACTAAATGTCGGCGTCGATGGTCCGGAAGGACCCCCTTTGGGATTCGGCCGGGAGGAGCTGGAACAGGAGCTACGATCGATCTAGGCCGGGTTAAACGATAGGAAACAGAGACGGTGATTTACCCAGGTTCAGGGCACCGTTGAGGTGTAAAACCCTAGTCCTGCTTTGGTGTGTGTATTAATGCTTTAGAGATTACAGAGGTCGTCCTTGGATCAATTCCAGGGAGCTATGATCTTCTTCCCTCAGCTAGGTTGAGAAGAGCTTCGTCTAAAAAAGATTTAACCCTTTGCATGGCCTCAGCTCTCCCCTTATATACCTGGGGGTTTTACCACAGTGACCGAAGGGCATTAAATGCTACAGGCATGCTGCTTACGCAGGGGGCGTGGGCATGCCACGCCGGCCGCCGAAGGCTGCTGCGGAAGGGATGTTTTGCTGACAAGCCATCCTTGAAAAACGGGTCTTCATGATGGGTTGAAACGCGTTGGAGAAGACTTAACGGGCAAGCACCCTACCACGGCACCAACCACCCGGGTCCCACGGACCCAAGGGATGCACCTGGGCACGCCGTACCGTGCCCGAAAGTCATAAAGCGTGTCAGATGATAACTGACAGGCCTTATCACGTCGGTGGACGCCCGCTTTGGGCCTGGAGTAAGCACGCCTGCTGACAGGCATTAAATGCGCCGGACAGGCCTTAAATGCGCCCGATGGGGCATGTGGAAGGGGCCCGCTGGGGCCCTACGGAGGGCGCCGCGGAACCCCCGCCACGTGTGTTGGTCGTCGGACCCGCGATGGCCCCTCGGGGAAAGGCCCCCCGAGGGGTGCTCGGGGCACCCCCACGTGGCGCCGTGGGAGGAACAAGAGGTGCTCGGGGAAGGGCCCTCGAGGGGCGCTCGGGGCGCCTTGCCACGTGGTACCGAGGGAGGAACCAGAGGCGCTCGGGGTTCCCGGGCTCGGGGACCCCCGAGCCCATAGCTTCGACCGCTCGCTGCACGTGGGCCACTTGACCAACCCCAAAAGGGGCCAAGCGGACACAGTGCTCGGGGGGGCAAGCCCCCGAGCGCATATTCTCGATTCTCACGCCCTTGGGCGACGTGGCATCAAGTTTGGCCCTTTGCCAACGGCTTAGGGAACCCTAATTCCCGTACCGCCGACAGCTATCGTCGAGGTTCAGCAATGTTCTCGTGGAAAACGTGCATGATTAATTCAAGGGAGTCCATCTATTGATTCACTTAGATGACAAGGTGAAAACTCCAGGGAGTGCTATTGGGACATTTATCCAGTGGACCAAGAGGGATATCTTTCTCGACTTCACACAACCACAACTGTCATATCCATCAGAAACAATGATGACTCCAATGGCATTGGGGATTCCACCGGCAGTTGCTCCTACACTGTCAGTGCCTCTTATATCGCCAACACTTGTGTTGCTGGATCCTACACCTCCATCAATAGCTCTATTGTCCGCACCTACCGTTTCATTGCCCAAGTCGATCAATCTCTACCAAGTGAACCAGGAAAATTACCAAGGGCAAGAGCAAGCCCAAGACCCGCAAGGGCAAGGGACTGATGGTGTAGCCAGATAATGTCAATCCAGACATCTGGGCATTGGCCACCAATGATGATATCCCCTTTGCATCTCTAGCCCGGAGATTCAAGCTTGGAGAACCATTGATCGAGGATGTAAAGAATATAGAGAGGCAGCTTGTTGATTTCTACTTTATGTCCAAAAATTACTAACTTAAGTTTAATGGCACGACCCTATAGATATTACTAGATTCTTATTGTACTTGTACCAAGGAAGATAGGGCAATATACCTTAATTTCAGCCTGAGGAGTAAGAACCAATATAAACTATCAATTGATTACTAGACAAGTAAACAAATTTTTAAATTATATAATTATATCATAGGTCGCTCAAGATCTAACTAAAAAATATGTATCACGAAAAGGGCCTATGCTTTGTATCGGTTGAAGGGAGGGGAAGGCGTCAAGGCCAACAAGTTTAGCCACAACTATGAGTTTCCGGCATGTATCCGGGACTACACACTTATAATAAATCAAACATCGTTATTACATCTCTATAACTAACCAAGTATAACTTTGCCTACAGACAGACAAAACAAACCAACTTATGTGGCCTTTATTTGTGCTACCACATGGACCTTATCATCGCGAATTTAGCCAACTCAAAATTATTGGTGTGTATTTTCTTGCAATAATAATAATTATATCTCTGTTTATGAACATGCAAGGCTTTCATCTTCATGTCGATAGGTTCCACCCATTCCGATGACAATATTGCCACAGCCAGACCTAGCAAAGATCAGAGAAATCCTTGTTTCTTTCTTGGTCAAAGACATGATCAAACTTGACCGTGAGTTCCATTACAGACCAAGAGACTAATCGTTCTATGTAACTACAAATATTTGGATTTTGTTAATTAGGAGTTGAATACACACTTTGTCTAAATTTCTATGTAATTAAATTGATTATGAATTAATGATTATAAGATATATATGCATGTGTGAATGGTTCTGAGATGTGTGATTTTGGATGTATTAGTGCACATATGAATGTACGTGATTATGCGAATTCCTGTCTTTCAGGGTTGGCAAGAAAAAAATAAAATTAGCCCCACAGTTTTTTTTGACATCTCAGACGGTTCAACCACCAACTGTCTGTGCTACCTACTATTCATAGTCTTGTCAAAAAATGAGTGTCCGAGATAATTGATTATCTTAGCAGTTCAACGAATAAACCATTTGAGAGTCTCAGACAGTTGTGTTTTCTGAACTATCTGAGATAATTTATTACCGCAGAGATATGCTCATCACATATGGTTAAAATAACCATCAGACAAATGTATATTATTAACCTTTATTTACATACTTACCCTAAACCCGTCCGAGATAGAATGTAACTTCAGCACCTAGGACCATGGGGATCATTCTCTGGGACAGCCTTAAACGGGCAGGAACAGTCTGAAGATGAATGTCATTTTCAGCGGAGCCATTGTGCCGCCTCATCCATGGACATGAAAGGGTGGATTCAGATGACGAAATTCAAGTCAGCCATATAAAGAATCACGGCCTTATCCTGTTATTTCCTCTCAGGATAAATTCTTGCAATATTCCATGTTTGAGGCTGCACAGGAACACAACATTTCACAAATCTTTTTCGTCAAAAGAGAAAAAAACTTTGTTTTTGTACGGTTCCTCTTTCTTTTCAGTCGATCTAGATAAAAAAAACGCAGAAGGATTTTTATTTTCCTAGTGTTTTCCCTCGAAAAAAAAAGGTGCATATATGCATTTGTTTCATGCTTTGTAGCTGATTGCTCGTCTAGTTCTCTATGGAGGACATGAAATCTGTAAACTCGTAACAGCTTAGAAACAAAACCTCTTTGATTATTCTGTCGAAAAACAATAGCAAGGCACAGCAACATTGCCAATTAAACTCTAAATGACCAAAGGATTGGTAATTCCAACTATTGTGTTCTTGCCATACAAAAATAACAGGCAGCTTCATTGCTTCTACCCCGTTCATATTATGATCACCAAGCTGGCTTGCCAACACAATTTATTAACTGTGCTTTTATATATACATATCATGGCAGCGCATCCTTTAGGCTTCTGGCATATACTTCCAGCCTCTTCAAACCTTCTCTTGGAGAAGCTGCTTCACCCAACTCCTTCACCATTGCACTACCAATGATCACTCCATCTCCACCCCATTCTGCAATCTGTGTCCATGTACAGTTCATAGGCAACAACAACTAAATTAGCATGTCAAATTTTGCAAAGAAAAATTAGTAACTTGTGGTGAATCTTCCTATCCAGTAATATGTTATTTACCTGCCTAACGTGGTCAGGCGTCGATATGCCAAAGCCAACAGCCACTGCTTTGTCAGTGACCTGCAAACGGTAGTAGTGGAACCATATCAGCATACATGACAACAATTCTTATACCATTTATACTTGATAGAAAGGGATGATTTTGAATCTCTTTTTCTGCGAACCTGCTTAATCTCCTTAAGAAGATCCTTGACACGTGGGTTCACGTTTGCGCGGGCGCCTGTAACTCCATCGACACTTACCTGCGTAATGTGATTAGTGGATTAAAATGTTAACTATCATATCCGGTCCTGGTCACAAAGCTAAACTTGAAACAAAAGTTAGGATTATATGCATCTATTTGATACTTACAAGGTATATAAACCCTTCTGAAGCTTTTGTGATCTCCTTCATCCTCTCTGCTGGTGTAGTTGGTGTTGTAAGCAGCACCTACAGCCATTAATTCATTAGAAAACATGATTGCTAGTAGCTTGTTGACAACTGGTACTACTAAACTTGCTTTGTTTCAGCATTGCAATACAGATAGATACTTAGGTAGGTAGACAGACAGAGAGAGAGAGAGAGAGAGAGAGAGAGATGGCCAAAATTAAGAAAATGCTTCATGATCTATATATTTTGTTGAAGGGGCCTGCATATATACCAGCTCTAGGTCGTTCTTGATGGCTTCATTCCTGAAAGCATACATCTTGTCGTAAGGAAGATCAGGTACTATAAGACCTGGAACACACGTAACAAGTGCGAATTAGTAACTGGCATTTACAAGAATCGGTGTAATTAACTAGCTACTGAAATGTATGTGGAGTTAATTAATTATCTGGTTTACCTTTCACACCGGCTTCTTTGGCTGCGGCGGTGAAGGACGCCGTTCCTCGCCGCAAAATGGGGTTGACGTACGAGAAGATCACCACCGGGCAGGACAGCTCCGGCGTCACTTCCTTCAGCATCGACATCACGGCGTCCGTGGTCGCGCCGGCGGCCAACGCCCGCGCCGCGGAGGCCTGGATGACCGCCCCATCGGCTGAGGGGTCCGAGAACGGCATGCCGAGCTCGATGACGTCGGCGCCTAGGACGTCGAGGAGCCTCAGCGCCTCCGCCGTCGTCGCCAGGTCGGGATCGCCGGCGGTGATATACGGGATGAATGCTGTCTGCGCGCAACAATTAATAGAACTTCAGCATCGATCGATCGATCCTTGCGCATGCATGTACTAATAGTACATGCTGCAAAGCAAGCTTAGGACGCTGCACATACCTTGCCCTTCGCCCTGACCCTGGACATGGCCTGCGCCACCGACAGGCCGCGCTCGCCAGCCGCGGGAACCGGCGCCAGTGCCGGATCCAGCGGCGTCGCGAGCCTCCCCGGCGTGGCCGTGGCGACCGCCGGTTCGAGCGAGGCGCCCGCGGAAGCGAGCGCCCTGACCACAAGCCTCTCCGGCGTGGCGACCGCCACCGCCGCCGCACCGCGCCACCTCGGGTGGCTCGACGGAGCCGAGGAAGACGGGGAGGGTAGTGACACTTTGAGCGCGAAAGCCATGGATGCTACGCACTGGACTCAACTCAACACACTTGAAGTCGATGAGATCGAGGTGTAGGATGCTCGGATCAATGGCTACAACCTGGTCTGCATGTGCTATATAGCAGCAGCCGCAGCACTGCACGGCAAGAACTGGTTCAGTGGATGGAAGCTAGGAGGAAACGATGCGCACGAGACTTGATGAATTCACTGCATGTGGACAACGTGCACGTACGGCGGCGTGCAATGGTTAAAAATGAGGGTCTGACCATTCCTCGGTCGCCTGAGATTTTTTTAAATCTCAGTCGATTTGTTTTGGGCCGTTGGATCAAGATCAACGGCCACCGCATCGTCTTCTTCCTCCGGCCGCTCCCGATCGTCTTCTTCCTCCCGACGCGCTCTCTCTCTCCCGACCTCCGACGGCTCCGCCGCCGTCATGTCTGGCGGCCACCACTGCCGGATCAGGCCTCTCCTCTAAACCCGACGGCCGGCGCAGCTTCAACTCCGGCTCCGGCGACACCCCCCACCCTAAATCCTAACCCGGCGGCCTCCGGTGATTCGGCCTCGCCTCCGCACGGCGCCGCCGCTCCCCGTCGTCGCCGGGCTCCGGCTCGGCGACGCTAACTCGTCGGCCTAGCTCGCCTCTGCCTCGCCGTCGCCTTCGCCGCCGCTCCGCGTCGTCGCCGGCTCCGGCTCGCCCGCGTCGTCGCTTGAGGTTGAAGACGACTGAGATTTAAAAAAAAATCTCAGTCGACTGAGGAATAGCAAAACCGTAAAAATAAAACGAGAGTTTTCCCTCGCAATAAAATAAAAATGATAAAATAATTAGAGCTTAAATGTATTCCGATTAAAATAAAGAGCTTAAATGTATTCGTTTCGAGAAGGAATCTGCAGCTGCTTGTTCTTCATTCGTCCCGGCCCTCCGTCCGAGCACATGGCGGCACATATTTGTTTGCATAGTTAGCACATTTGTTGCGTGTCTTTCATCTGTTCTCGTGTTATTTAGGATTTCAAAAAACATTAAAAAACATCTCTCCACCAGCGGGCGTGTCGTTCTCACCAGTTCAGTCCTCAGTGGTCTCTCCATTCATGCTATCTTTCTTTGAAATTTTGCGTGGTGTCCTTACACGGCTCGATTACTTTAAATCCAAGTTCTACTAGCAATATGACGAACACAGAAAGAAGTACATACTTGCTACTAGAGTATTCTGTGTAGGCCATATGATCAGGGCAGCTTCATCAGACCTAGAAAAAGACATGAAAAACATTAGCCTTCTCAGTAAGTGCCTCTTTAAGTTACTTAATGAAGAAATGGTATGACAGTCTTTGCTACGAAGAAAATACTTGAAAGATAAAAACGCTAGCACAAGTAGAAGGTAAACCCAGGGATTTCCGCTTTTGGACCGGCCTAATGAAAGTCAAACATATTCTTTTGAGTTTGGGTACCTATAGGCTTCAAATGAATCTCAAATCCACTTTTGTAGGGACACTTGGTTATGAAATTCTCCAATGTCTACTCAATATCCACGGCCTTTTAATATTGTTGACACAAACAAGCTACTGTGGCCCAAGTCCTGAGTTTGATCCCACTAAATTTGTCCTTTAGGCAGGGCATCGCGAGGAAAAACTTGACTGACCTCTACGAGCTCACGAATAGAGTAGCCCAGGTACATCTTCAACACGGGCGTTTGTCCTTTAGACGGTGCATCACGAGGAAAAACTTGACTGACCTTTACGAGCTCACTAATAGAGTAGCCCAGGTACATCTCCAACACGGGCAAGACGGCTTCACCCGTACTCTTCACTAGAATGGTGCTTTCTCGGTTAATTCTTTGTATTCTTGACTAATGCATCAGTATGTTCCAATTGGGAACAGACAAATCTGGAAACTGAAAATCCCTTTAAAAATATAAAAAATCCTTCAGTATCTACGGAGGGAAGTAGTTCTCACAAAAGATAACATTCGTAAAAGAAATTGTAGTCTAAAATGTTGTTTCTCTAATCAAGACGAAACGATTCAACACCTTTTTTTGATTGTCTAGTTGCACATTTTGCATGGCTAGCCACACAAGTGGGTTTAAGGTCCTCCAACTAGTACCGCCAATCCTTTTTGCACTCGGCTCAAGGGGCTAGATAAGAAACCATGCTCCTAGTGGGAGCATCCGTTTTGTGTTGGTCGACTTGACTATGTAGAAATGATGTTGTCTTTCATAAGCATAAATTTTATAACCACCTATAGGTTATTTACAGGTGTATGCACTGGCTATGCTCTTGGTCGGCTCTGCAGTGTCCAAAGGACCGAGAGCTCGTTTTAGTGGCTTGTCGATCACTCAGGACTGTTGTGAGGGGGTTCTTCGCCACGCACAAGTGGGGCTTTAGTTACCGGTTGAGTCTGCTATAAGATGGTCTTCTCGAGATGAGTTGTAGGATTATAATAAATAATGCCTGTTTAAAAACATATCTGAGGCGGTTGCAGCTTAACAACCGCCTAGGATATCTCACTTCTGCACGCGGTTACAATTACGCAACCGCCTCGGATAGTAGATTATCCGAGGCAGTTTACGCATCTCAACCGCCTCGGATAAGTTCTTATCCGCGGCGGTTGCGTAACCGCCTCCGATGCATGCCCCCATATCCGCAACCACTCTGTGGAGGCGGCTGCTATAACCGCCTCGGATGTGCTATTTGAACCACCTCGGATATTGATTTCTGTACTAGTGTTAGGGCATCGAGGAGCCTCAGCGCCTCCGCCGTCATTGCCAGGTCAGGGTCCCCGGCCATGATGTACGGGATGAACGCCGTCTGCTCGCAATAAGAAAACCTTAATCAGCATCGATCCTTATGTCCATGCTGCAAATCTAAGCTTAGTACGCTAGCTACACGCCTACAAGTACCTTGGCCTTCTCCCTGACCCTGGACATGGCCTGCGCCACAGAGATCCCGAGCTTGCCGGCGGCGGGCACGGGCGCCGAAGCCATCGCCTGGGTGAGCGACGCGCGCCTCCCCGTCGTGGCAACCGCTGCCGCCTCGGGTGGCTCAGCGGAGTAGAGGAAATGGACGGGGAGGGGGACGCCTTGATGGCGAAAGCTAAGTTGCTACGGACGCTACGCACGTAACTCAAGCTCAACCTGAAACCAACGTCGCTGTTACCTCCAACTCTTTTCAACGAGATCGATGCACGTAGTGTAGCGCGCTAATCTTCGTGCGTCTAAGAACTACTTTCTTCGTCCTAAAAATACCAGACATATTTTAATTAATTAAAATAAAAATTTTTAATAAATAATTACTCTATTAATACTTCTTCTGTCAAAAAATGTAAGGCGTATTTTAATTCGTTAAGATAAGACTTGACCAACAATTACTCTATTAATATATAGTTTATGTGATCTAAAGTTATAATCATAAGTAAATATTTTTAAATACGAATCTAATTATGTCACATAATTTACATATTAATAAAGTAATTATTAGTCAGAACATTGTCTTAACAAATTGAAATACGCTTTACATTTCTGGACGGAGGGAGTATATGATTTATGTAATACAAAGTCACAATCATAAATAAATATTTTTAAATACGAATATAACGACATTAATTTTATATTGTATAAAATATATACTAATAGAGTAATTATTAATTAAAGTTTTATTTTAATTAATTAAAATATGTCTTATATTTTAAGATGAAAAAAATAGTGCAGCGAAGGAAGCTAGAAAGAGATGACGCGCATTTGTTCTAAATGCATGGTGAATCGATTAACTCTTCGCCGTGAACAACGTGCTTGATCTGTTGTAAGCGCATGCGTGCGTGGATGCGCCGTACCTGGACAACGTGCGCGTACGGCGGCGTGCACTGTCTGGGACTCTGGGTCAGTCCCCACCGAAGGTTGGGAAATCTCGATTTTGTTTCCAAGAGGGATCTCCACGTTCCGGCTCTTCATTCGCCCGCTCCGTCCAAGCACATGGCGCCACATATTTGTTTGCGTAATTAACCGCCTTTGCTGCGCGTTTTTAACTTGGTCCCGTGTTCGTAGTTCGTCGTGACGCAGATTAATCAATAGGGGATCTCCAGTGTCAGGGAGGTTGCGATTAAATAATGCTCGGGCACCGTTCTTGAGGTTAACCCCGTCATCAGCCGTAGATCGCTTAGAATTCAGGAAGCGATGGACCTCTCAAAGTCTCAACCCACTTTCTTTCCCTCAAACTTTGGACCAGTGAAGATTAAATCGAATCTCCCGGAGATCAAATCCTACGTTTACTTCTTATGTATCTTATTAAGATGGAATTTACATTTAGTGGTATATGATGCCTCTTTAATGACTTCGTCAATTTTTAAACTATACGAGTCCAGTCAATTGTAGGCTAGTGAGTGGGTGCGTGTTGCATCGGGTGTTCTGGAGAGAAGAAATCAAATCTCCAAAACTTTGAATTCAAGTAGCTTTGGGCCTTGAAATCTCTCTCTCTCTCTCTCTCTCCCTCCTTTCCCTCTTTGCCCAAATACCTCTTTGAGCCCAAAACGTTTCCTCATCATTTAGCTAGCTCTGTGCCCCTGTCCAATCACTGCCCGCACACACCCATAGGCCCATATCATCTTCTCCGACAGAGCCCATAGCCTGCTCGCTCTACGAGCCTACGACTGCGACGACTGCGAGTGAATAAAGGCAGCGAGCGAACACTCCGATCCCCCACTTCACACTCGCCGAGAAAACCGAACGCCTTCTTCTTCGCCGGCAGCAGCGACACCAGGTGGTTGGCCGCTGCCGTCCGTCGCCGGCGGGCATGGCCGGCCAGCCGCCGCAGGCCCCGGAGGACGACTTCCTCGACCAGTTCTTCTCCCTTACCAGCTCCCTCTCTGCCGCCGGCGGCCGCCCCTCCGGTGACCAGCCCTTCTCCCTCGCCCTCAGCCTCGACGCCGCCGCGGACGCGTCAGGGAGCAGGGAGCGCCTCGTCAACGACGCCGACGGCGGCAAGGCGGTGAGCGTTGTCCCCGTCCACTTTCCCCTTTCACCTTTTTGTTGGCTTTTGCGTTGGCTCTCCCCCGCCCGCCTCGCTCCTCGTCGCGTGAAGCCGAATCGCGTGCGGTGTGCCGCGTGGTGCTAGGCTTATGGCTCGTCTCTGCAGGAGCGGGAAACCGTGCAGCTTCCCGGCCTCTTCCCGCCGGTGTTCGGCGGTGGCGTGCAGCCGCCGCACCTTCGCCCCAGCCCGCCTCCCCAGGTACCCTGTTGCAGACAAGTTGTGTATGTATTGTACTTGTGATTTTATACCTGGTTGCCTTGCTTTGGGTTTCAGATGTTCCACGCGCAGCAGCCGAAGCAGGGTGGAGCAGCCGTTGGGCCACAGCCACCGGCGCCAAGACCGAAGATGCGGGCCCGTCGCGGGCAGGCGACTGACCCCCACAGCATCGCCGAGAGGGTAATTGAATTCGTTCGTGCTGTTAAATCTCTTTTAGCTTTGGGCCTTTGGAGATACTGTTGGGAATGATTTGCCTAAGTCATTACCATGCATCCATGCTGCTTCCAAAGGGATCAGGTCTTGAATTTTCGTGTGGAGTTTAGCATGGTATCGACTTTTAGAACCGAATCGGTGGCTCCTAAGAGCTGCGTTCGATTTGCACAGTCGGTGATCTGTCTCATGCCCTGGCTTGCACACTGTGAGTCTGTGATGGAGCAATCAGATTTAACTTGTCACTGCTAGATTTTCATATTGAATACATTCGCTTGCTGGGAGAGTCATCACAGATTTTAAAAATGGTGTTGTGTTAGCTAGATGATGGGCGGCCATTTGGCAGAGGCATTTGGCGTTTTCTCTATGGCTCACAATTGCCATGTCATTGTATCTCACTAGATATATGCTACACTTTGATCATTCATATTCACGTTTCTATTGTGTTATGCAGCCAATATTATGTAATTACTATCTAGCTATAGAATATGACTGCTTTAAGGTAGGTTACATTCTTTGAACTTTGATATCATGTTTCTAGCAGTTGTAAAACATTGTTTGCTACTTCTTTAGTGTGCTTATGTATATGAATATCCACCATGCTTCAGGCTGTATTTTGTCTCTTTGCATTTTGATTTTACAATTCTGCGAGGTGTTCATTCAGCAGTATTTTGAACCAATTTGTTCCAATGCAGCTAAGAAGAGAGAGAATAGCAGAAAGGATGAGGGCCCTACAGGAATTGGTCCCCAATACAAACAAGGTAATCATGCTTACTATACTTGTAGATGTTATTATATAGATAAAGACTTCTACGGTTCACATGCCTGCCATTGACACTTGACAGAATTTCAGCAAGTGGTCTGGGGTCATGATGTGCTGACAACAATATATTATTTTTGTGCTGCTTATTGTTCCGGCCAATCACTTTTCAGCTTTAAAAGATATTATTATCTATCTCACCAAGAACAGAATGCTATAGTATCCCTTCCTTTTGAGATAATCAAGCTCGTATCCTGATAATTATGTAAATAATTTGAAGAACAATATATGATTTTATAATCACCACATAGAGTTTTAGTTACTATGTAACATCAAAATATGACAACTAAAAGAAATTTGGATATCTTCTTTTGAACTATGTGCAGACGGATAGGGCAGCTATGCTAGATGAGATCCTCGATTATGTGAAGTTCCTGAGGCTTCAAGTAAAGGTAAGGTTCACTGTGCTGTTATATATGAAACCACATTGTGTTTTTACTTATTTGATGGAACCTTGATGCTGTGATGTTAGGTTTTAAGCATGAGCAGACTGGGTGGTGCTGGTGCTGTTGCACAGCTGGTTGCTGACATTCCACTTTCAGTTAAGGTAAACCTGTCAGTGACTGACTACTGACTACTATTAGCATTATGCACTATTAGATTCTGTTAAATTTATTTCTACGACGTTTCAATTAAGGTAGGCTTGTTAGTTATCTCAACTTGTTTGTGAGTTTTTGTTCTGTTGTATCAAAACTAAAAAACAAGGCATCATCGTATTACCACCAAAATTATGCCTAGTAAAATTGCTCTTTTGTGTGCTTTTATATGCCACCTACCTATTCTCATGTTATCTAGTTATAATTCTTGAAATGTTTTTCCTTGTCTGTTTCCACTTGCTCTTTTCCTTCCTTTCTTTTTTCTGTGGAAGTAGCTGCCTATACTGCTGATTGGGAAAGCATCACTTTTTAGTTTAATCAGATGTACTGTAAAATTACCTAAAAAATATATGTATTGTACAAGATACATTTTTGTGTGAGTTTTGATACTGAGCATTGCTATTCAAATACAACATAAGCTTTAGGTTTCCCCTGCAATAACCATTCCAATCCCTTTAGTTTAGGACATGTGTTGCATTGAATTTTCTTGCTTTCTTGCTTTCTTTCTTCTAGGTAGTGGTGTTGAAAGGCGGAATCCATTCAGCACCTTATTTCCATTCTTGACTTTTTATTGATTCCACAATCTGTTTGTTCATGGATTTGCACACCATTTGTACTTATTGCTACCAGTTACAATGATTGTAGCTCTATAGTTGGTACCAATGAAAATTTCATCTGTACTAATGTGCTGGCTAGATGAAATATTTCAGACATACCTTGACACCCCCCATCACGACTCCGTGTCATCTAGTTCTTTGATCAGAATAATGTCTTCATTGTAACCATTTTTCCTGCTTCAGAGCTCAATTCCAAAGCGTCATACATCCCCAGCATTAGCTCCATGATACTAATAACATATTGTGCATTATTTCTTTCTTGAATGATCGTGCCTTGACTTGAAGAGTCAATTTGGAAGTCTTTTTCCATTTCTACATTGTCATATCTTTTGGTTGTTGAATTGTATCTTGCTTTAATTTCATTAGGGGGAAGCAAGCGATAGTGGGAGCAAACAGCAGATTTGGGAAAAGTGGTCAACGGATGGCACAGAAAGACAGGTAGCAAAGCTGATGGACGAAGACATAGGGGCCGGGATGCAATTTCTCCAGTCCAGAGCACTCTGCATGATGCCAATCTCTCTTGCCATGGCAATCTATGACACACAACATTCACAGGATGGCCAACCCGTGAAACCTGAACCCAACACTCCCTCCTAGTATAGTAACAGCAATTGTAACATGCATCCCTACAATTACTAGTAGGCGTCAACCTATCAAAGTGTAAGATAAAACTGCTCGTTTTGATTCACTAACAAGGAGGCACGAAAAGGCCTAAAAGATCCTCTTCCACTTGAAGTTGTACCAATGGTATATGATGTCACCTACCCCTTTCCATCTTTTGTTCAAAGGTGCTTTAACTGCAAGGATATGGTAAGCAATAACCTGATCATGCTCCTACATCTTTCAATGCCCCTATGAGCGTGAGTGATGGAGAGGGCTACTAAAGAGTCTGGCATGCTCTCATAATTGTTTCTTTTCGGGTCTGTAGTGCACTAGCCATACACTTTGCGGTGGGGACTGCTTTTTTGGTAGTGGGTGTTTGGACTAATCAAAAGGGGTTGATTGATGCATGCGTGTGTCTGCAGCCTGCACAAATGGTTGACGAAATTTGAACACAAGATGAGATGGGAGATGATGTTGATGGTGATGTTTGTTATCTCCATTTCTCCAAAAGTGGAGACGGAGGCTTTGGTCAATGGAGGATGAGCGTGCGTTAATCTGCTTGCTAGTGGGTCCGCTATCTATATGCACTACTTTTATCTCTATTTAGTCGTACTCTTGATAAGTACTGCCATACACAGTTATCTCTTCTATTGTTGGTTAATCCATAAATGTATTATGTATTTCTTGTTATGAGTTATCTACTTCCCCAGATTTGTTTCGCCAACTTATGTGTGGAGAACAGCTCTTTTGCACTGATCACTTCCCGTAATCACACGGTTCCCTGAGTTTGTGGACAAATTGTGAGAATCTACAACATGGGGTCATGGACAATTGAATGATTTGTGTGACTTGTTTGTTTGCATGTTACTGTAAATTGTTCACTGACTTGATAGATATGTGCTCTCGTATTGTTGCCATTTTATGCTGATAGTAGAGATCTATACAGACGTGATCTCCCATTGAAGGCAGGTTACCCTGCATCTTGGTTTTAAAAAGTTCAAATGTTTGGTGCAATAACTTGTCTGGGAACTATTTTATTTAAAAAAGGACTGTCCTTTATTTCTCATAGACTGAAATATTGGTCTTGAGGAAAGGTTGTTGCTTTCATTGCAGCGTGAGTGTTGTACATTAGCTGACATCCGTTTGGGGCTTATTCTTGTTTGAGTTGTGCGCAGAAAACTGTTTTTATTAGTGGTCCAAATGGATTCATCACATTATCTATGTATCGCTATACTTTAATCCTTTCTCCTGAACCTGTTATCTTTTTTTTTATGGCGAGTCATATTATGTGTTCATATATATCCTGCACTTGGGCACTTCGCTCAACAGGAAACTGCTCTTCTTGTGCAGCCTAATGAAGAAAGTATGAAACTTTTGTTGAATTGCGTAGATACGACCACTGACTTAGTGATTTGGTCGTGAAATTTAGATTTTGCTCATGTTCTTGATTCTATGGAACATTGTGCATCTGTGCCTGGATTTCACATAAATTTGCCTCGATAGTTTCATATTCCATGTGATGTGCGGTTTTTCTTCTTATTTTTCTACATAGAATATTGCATCATTCTGCAGTACCTGATGCTCTGGGGCAACGATCGTAATGTTATTCTTGGCTTATTATGGTTTTCTTCTTCTTCTTTTGAGATATGGTTGTAGCTGGTGTGTAAAGCGATTGTTTCGCAATATAACAATCGTATGTCAAAACTCTAAAAAAAAATTCTCTCTTTCGTCATTTTGTTGTCCTACCAGATTGTGTTCCACAGTGGGTGTTGAACTACTTATCCCATTCCTGCCTATGAACTGCTAGCTAGGTAAAAAGGGAAACTCTGACTGCACATGGTAAATGGTCTCGCTTGTTTATTTCTCCGCTTCATCTTCATGGGATGAAACATTGTTACAGCACTTTTTGAGATGATTCTGCGTTAATAATCTTGTGATCAAATTACTTCGAAGACTTGGCTAGAGTGCTTCGTCGAGCGAGATAAAGTATGTAAAGTCTTCGTTCCAGTGAGGATCGAATTCAGCTCAACCCATGACTTTCAGCTAGAAAATTAGCCAACTATTGACAACATCCCAATTAATCAGCCGCAAAAGTATGTGATTAGACTACAGCCGTTACGCGGCCATTAGTTCATTTAAACACGATGCTAATATGAAGGGCATGCACAATTGTCTCTATCACACGTTCACTCCACCTTCTATTGATGTTAGAGACTACCACCACATAAAAGAAAAAAAACATTATGTGGCAGAGTTTAAGGGCAACTAATGGAGTGATGTCTCACCATTGTTCGTCCTCAGGGAGGCCTTGGAGTTTGCCGATGGCTTGTCCACTTGCAAAATTGAAAAGGTGAAGAGCCGCACATGAGCTCTTGCAACATGCAAAGTCTAATCATAGTGCTATTTGGTATTTTAGCACGGAGTTGCTTTGACCAAACAATTGCTCGTACTATAATTCTCTATCGAGACATCAATAAATAGCTGTAGAAGTAAAATAAATTCGGTTAAATAAATAATAAAATAGATAAAAGCTAATTGAATAAATAATATTATCATAATTATCTATTGTAATACCAAAAGGAAAAGTTGTCTCTCCAGTCTCCACGTTAGGGGAAAAAAAACATGGTCGAGAAGTATAGGCTGGAATTGGTGATGGTTACGACTTAGACCCTGTTCGGGTGTATTGTAAATTTTTACATTTATAAATAGTTTACACCTGTAATTTACTTGTCACAACAAAAACCTAGTATTAGCCAAAGCAGCAACAATCCACACATGCTATAATTCTATTGATGACACAACGATCCGTAACATGGTGTCCTGATCATGGCCATCACAGCAATTTGCATATGACGTTTACATATTTGCATTCCATTCAGCGCATTCAACAGAGAAGGAACCAAATGGACAAAGTATTAGCCAAAGTAGCATGGTTGTGCGATGCGATGCTGCACGGCTGAAATCAACAAAGTTAAGTTTGTTTCAGTCGAGGAGGTGGATGTGAGACACCACGTCTTGAACCAGCCAGTCGAAGCCTTGGAGCAGCCCCTCGCCGGTGTGGGCGCTACAGCCAATGATTCTCCCGTGCCAGTTTTTGTCCATCACTTCCAAGATTCAGAACCTGAAAATCCACACGAACTTAATATCAACTTAGCCTTGCAATATTCATCTGGTCATCTTGGAACACAAAGGCACATCACAAGAGCATAAGAGCACAAAATCAGCAGGAGCATAAGAGCTTTACTTTCATGATCTGAAGGAATTGACAAGTTTTCTTGTCCCAGTACTCCATTTCATAAGTGTGCACAGAAGTCAAACAGAGGTTCAGTTTCAGTTAGTTAATCTGACGCAGTGTTGTGTGATTGTTTTTGGTAGTGGTTGCTGGAGAGCTAAGCGGCTGTGTAGAAGGCCACTGCTCACTTAACCCCCTCTGGTCATGCTCATTAGCTCATGCATGTTAGCCCTGAAGTCCTGAACCCATTTTAGCATGCTCGTAGGGTGATTGCTGAAAGTGATAGTTGTCCATCTTGTTTATATGTTAGCTAGCTAGATACTATTGCTATCAACTATCATCAGGAGTGCCTATTACATGTCATGCCGATTTGTTTGACTAGTATTAACACATAAATCTACTTGTCTTAACAAAGAAGCTACAACAAGATCTGATTGCCCAGAACAAACACAATATTGCGGACATGAACTACCCAAAAATTGCAGAACTGTATGGATTTTACCAACTCATTCGATTTTCTTACCAAAAATTGCAGAACTGGATGGCTGATGGTTCTTGCTTCACACCACCTGTTCTATTCTTCAACTCTGAGAAAGATTGGTCAGGAAAAAACATGAGAAGTAATAATAGGCACAGGCAGGATTACAAGGAGATGATACCTTCCTATTATGATCAAACTTTCATGGAACACTTGCCTAGTACTAATGCAGCTATGGAAGCAACCGGAACTGCTGACATTGTTTTATTGTGGCAAGACAACGGAGTAACAAAATATATTTCGAACTGAATTCTAAACAAAGAGAAAGACAACTGAAACAAAGTAAGAACAATAAAACGATGTTATGATCAGTTGCAAACAATCCGCTCTCCGCCTTGCATAGAAAACTGTACAAGGCTAACATTGCAAATGCTTTATTTACATTGCTCGGTCAAATGAGTAAAACAATGAAAAAATTGTCAATGACTTCTTTTTTTGAGCTTGGTCATTGTTAACTGATAAGAATCATGTACTTCTGGCATTTCCACATCCAAAACATTCGAAGTTTGATGGATGATGATTCCTGAACTTTTGATTCAGATTCAAAATAGATCTAGATTCTCGAGTTCTATGTGAAGATACTTTTGATTCCACCGTTCCTGATAGCCTCATTGGCTCACTTCCTTTAAATTTATTGTGAATTTCGTAACACATCAACAAATCAACATCGAAATTGAGTAGCAGCCCTAGGCTCCTAGCACATCATGATAGCAAGCCAGCAACCGAAATTGGGACTTGGTGTAGTAGTCGCTAGAGAGGCGGAGACTGGAGGGATGAGGGGAGGGGGGGATAAGACCTTGGCTGCTGCTTGCTGTCCTACGGAGGAGTCGAGCAGCGTCGGCGGCGCGGTCGCGGTCCCCCGACCCGGCACTTCTGGCGTGTAGCTCTCCTCCTCGGCCCTTGTTGGTAAGACCTTGGCTGCTGCTCGCTATCTTGCGGAGGAGCCGAGCAGCGTCGGCGGTGCGATCGCGGTCACGTCCCTGGCGGCGTCGCCTCCCGAGGAGATGGTCGAGCTCGGGTCGACGTCGGAGCGGAGGAAATGGCCGCCGGAGTCGAGGTCGCTCGTCCGGGCAGCAGCTCCCTCGGACAGCGGCTGCGGCGGCAATGGCGATGGCGATGCTGCAGCGGCGGCGGGGAAGTTGAGAGGAAGGAGAGCAAGCGGTGTTCGGCAGTCGCCTTCCTCGAGCCACGGTCGTCTTCATCCCGAGCGGGCGGTGCGAGGAGGCCGGGGAAAAGAGAAACCCGATGTTCCTCGGATGAGAAAACGGAGGTGCTGTGCGGGTTTTTTTTTACGGGTGTAATTGCAAAAACGACGAATACGGGCTGGCCCAATACCAGCTATCCAAACACCCAATTACAGCCCGAGTCGAATTTTTTCTAGCCCTATAATTTACACTATTTTGGGCCCAAAACCTGCTATCCAAACGGGCCCTTAGGCCCCGTTTGGCAACCTTGTAAAAATTGTCACTTGTAAACAGTTTACAAAGATAATTTACTTGTCACAATAAAAACCTTTGAATACAATTGTAATTTTATTTCCTGTTTGGGTATTATCTAAAACAGCCTTTGACATCTCAGAAAAAAAACTTCCTTTCCACCCCCATCCATCCAGCCTCTCGGCGTTGCGGCGGCGGACCGGAGATGGCTTCCGACGGCGTCGTGGCCCTCTACGGCAACAAGGTGGTGGTCGAACCCTCCTCCAAGCCGGCCGCCACCTTCTCTGTCAAGGTTAGCCTCGCTCGGATGTTGCGCGGCGGTGTCATCATGGACGTCGTCACCCCCGACCAGGCGCGCCTCGCTGAGGAGGCCGGGGCCTGCGCCGTCATGGCGCTCGAGCGCGTCCCCGCCGACATCCGCGCCCAGGGTGGCGTCGCCCGCATGTCCGACCCGACCCTCATCGGCGACATCAAGCGCGCCGTCACCATCCCCGTCATGGCCAAGGCCCGCATCGGCCACTTTGTTGGTGTGCTTGAGGTCGTTGTGCTGGGCAAGGAAGACGGCGGCGGAGAGGGAGTAGGGGCGGCCGAACTGCTTGGAGGCGAAGGCGGTGGGGATATTGGCGGGGAAGGAGTAGTCGGAGCCGAAGAGGATGTCGTCGCCGGAGAAGATGATCTTGTCCAGGTCGCCACGAGCGGCGTAGTCCTGGAGCACGGCGAGGGGATCCATGGAGGGGCTTGGTTTGGTTCGAGTTCGGATTTGCTGAGTTTTTGGTGCGTCTGGATCTGGCTCTCGCTGAGGAGCGAGTGGGAGGTGCGAGGAGGCGGTCGCGGTCAAGGCCCGCGCGGACCACAACCGCGTGGAGCTTGGAGGCGCGGCGGATGGGGGAGAGACCGAGCGGGGAGGGGTGACGCCGGAGCGGGGAGAGGCTGGAGGGGCGGCGCCGGAGCGGGCAGAGGCGGGGCGGAGCGGGGAGAGGCAGCGCCGGATGGGGGAGAGGCGGAAGGGGGAGGGGCGTCGTCAGATTAAAAAAAAGAGGGGTGGAGGAGTGTTTTATTTTACCGGTGGAATAAACAAAACGACGGATTGGGCCGGCCCAAAACCGGATATCTAAATGGAGAATTCCTAGCTGGGCCGAATTTTTTTGTGTGGGCTGTATTTTACACGCGGATTGGGCCAAAAACCGGCAATCCAAACGGCCCTTACGAGGCAGCTGTGAGTCACTGACAGCCCGGCCGTTTACTCACTGGCAGCACTAAAACGAAGGAAGGCCGAACACGCTACGTGGACGGACCCGTTGCTGCAGCTCTGAAGCGAAACGCATGAAAACCCGCCCGGCCCAACCCAACAGAAGAACCCCACGGCCATTTCCGTCGCTACCACGCAAGCCACGAGACACTCCTCTCCTCTCCCTAGGGTTCCGGCGATGGCGCACGGCGGCCAGCCCCGCCGCGCCCCCGCCATCCGCCGCCCCAAGCCATCGGCGTCCGCGGCCCCGGCCGACCGGAAGCGGAAGCGTGCCACCGCCACCAGGACCGTCACGCTCAAGAACCAGATCCGCTCCACCGAGCGCCTGCTCCGCAAGGTACCGGCGGAACAAACTGGGGTCTCCTCGGCTGCCTATGGCTATGGCTAGGGTTTTTTTAGTAGCCGCGGCTTTGTCGAGTGGTGATACTAGTTTGGGGCGAAGCAGTGATTGCTCTGACTGCGTTGATTAAATTTTGCGCAGTTAGTATCGGTTGCCACTTGCTAGGTTCAACTGAGCCCCCCTTCTGTTTGCGATCAGCTCTTTTTAATGCCTGCGTTAAGGGTGTCAAGTAGTTCGTGCTGTAACTGGATTGCTGTTCCCGTCGGTACATTTGCATCACAAATTAGAATTACAACGATCAGGTGGAACGTCGCTCCGAAAATAGTATGTCTGCTGTTAAGTATGCAGCCTTAACTAGATAAATCTGAAAAATGTTAGAAAAACTATGTGCTTGTTCTTGTGAAGTGGGAGGTACAGGCTGGGTCGATGATGATTGTTATCCTAGGTTAACAGCGGACCTGTAGGTTGACAGATTTACTATTCTGGGAAACATCTAGGATTAAGGTGACAATTGATGGTACAGAATTCACTTCTATTCAAGGAGTCATTGCTTGTGCATGCACGATGTCCGAGGCCTGATAGTGTCCATATATGTTAGACTCGCACCAGTCCCATTTTAAGTATCCATGCTCAAAACTTTCCCAGAATGATGAGGTCTGGCATTTGTTGGGGCTTGGGCCTCTTCCAAATCTAATTGGTGCCATTTTGAGGAACACGTGTTAGCACTTTGAGCTTTTCATGAATCACGATATTAAGCCTTAGCCCTACTTTTACTTCAGCCTTGAGATGTTGCATATTTTTTCTTCAGGACCTTCCTAATGACATGAGGGTGGCTCAAGAGAAGAAACTGGAAGAACTGAAGAGACAGCAAGAGCTTCAGAATCAATTGGCTATTCAACGAACAGTACAATTGAGAGATAGAAAGATAAAGTTTTTCGGTCTGCTATCACTTAATATTGTTCCTATTCATTTCTAGTGTCCTTTGTCTGCTTGCCTGTACTTATCCTTTTCTTGGTGTGGGTCTTCAAACCTCACAGAGAGGCGAAAGATCGAGAGGATGATAAGGCGCCTCGAGAAGCAGCAACGTTCAAATGCCGATGATGCCAGCAACAAGTTGTCAAAATTACGAGAAGATCTCGAATATGTTAGAGTAAGCTCACGGCAGTACTTTCTTTTGCTTTCTGAATCATTCTTTTGGCATTAGAGTTAACTGTTTTATCTGAGCCAGCTTGAATTATCAGCTAAAGGTTATTCTTTACTTGTGTGCAGTTTTTCCCAAAGAATGAGAAATATTTCCCGCTGTTCACTGGGGGGAATAACCCAGATATTGTGGAGAAGAGGAATGTATGGCGTAAACAGATCAAAGAGAATCTCATGGCTGCTGCGGCAAATGGAAAGGACTTAGAAGGTGCATGTTTGCATTACTAATTTTCTTGATTATCTATATTCTATTGGCATCTCCCATGCACTTCTAACTGTACATTGAAAAAGTGTGCTGTCTTGTGTTGCTCGAAAAAAAATATACTACCTTGCTGGCTCTATATCTACTGTCTAAAGTACTGAATTTTATTTTGCATCACCTAACAGAGACAGCAAGCGATGATGATACCTTGGATGTGAGTGACGATGATTTCTTTATGTCTGGAAGTTCAAGTGACGAAGAGGCAGATGATGAGTGGACCGACAAAAGTGCAAAGTATGATTCACAACTCTTGGACATCATACTTGATTTTATGTTCCCTCTGATACATCATGCAACAAGGTTGTTGCTCACAGAACGTTATGACGGGTATCAGTTACTGTTTGTTGTAGTTTGGTTTAGATTGTCATGTGCAGTCAGTTACTTAAATAGGGTTGTCCAAAACCTGTCTGTAAATAATCTTAATCTGTAAGTTAATCCATGAGATACTCATTTGGAAGTTGTAAATATCCTATCCAGGTCTGCAAGATGCATCCAGTAGTCCGAGCATGATCTTTGCATAAGGAATGTTATAGTGAGCTCTATAACAATTGCGCTATTTTTCAATTAGTTTTGAAATCTACAACTGTCAAGTTACAAGGTATCATTTCAGTAGTTTGTTGACCACCGTACAGTTAAAACAATATAGTGTAGAAGCATTTCATTTTATGGTGGGAAAATATCATATTTCTTAGTATTTATTCGCTACCATTTTTTCGAGTCTGGATCATAGGCTTGTAATCTGTCTTTCTTTAGATTCTTATGTTAGCTGAAGAATTTGCACTGCATAAAAGATGCCTAGAAGGGGCAGGTATCCTGATATATTAATTTTCTGCAGAGAACCAGCTTCCAGTGCTTCAGGTAGGGCAGCGTCTGGCATGTCAAGCGATGAGAAGAACCCGGTTGTTCTCTGCAGTGTGTCTCAAGTTCTTTCCAATAAGCTGTCGCAGTTTTGCTTCCTTATATTTAACCCCACCTAGTATGCAATGCAGCGGCAAAGAGATGCTCGAGTTCTTATGCCACCACCTCGCTCATTAGCACCAAATAGAGTTAGATCTGTGGAGAAACGTGCACTACCAAGCTCTAGCAATACTTCAAACAGCACAAGTGGTAACTCATTAAAAAATAGGAGAGCATCAAATTTGTCTGGAGATCACGACAGCGCTCTGAGTTCAAATTCTGATGCTCATAAACCACGTCGCAAAAGGAGACCTAAGAAGAAAAGGAAGCAGGTATAGCCTTTGCATCCTTGCTTTAAATTTCATGCATTTTTTCGTGATATCTATATTTGACAAAACAGTTGAACAGCTGATAAATTTGCATTCATCTTGTTTCTCAAGTCTATTGGATTCTACTATTCAAGTGCGATCTCTATCACCAGCACCATAATATCTCCTCCTCTGTAAATTATATATCCACATGTGTGGTCCCTTGGTGAAATGTTCTATTTCAATATCTAATTATGTCCAAATTTTGGAATTAGTCAAAATTTATCTGATTGTATGAGCACTCTTCAAGGATTTTGTAGTTAGACTTGGATATTATATGTTAATTATATAACAAGTAAAAATCCATGAAAACAGTGATAATCCTAAAATCTAAAGATCATGAAAGAAAATCTTTCCACGTGATGTGTGTATAACTGTAAGTTGGTTATGCTTGACTTTATTACACAAGTTGGTGACGGATATCATTGGGAATAATATCTTCGTTGGTTTGCTTTGCACTATTTGTCTGCCTGAGCAGAACATTACCCATGCCATGTCACTTTATAGTTTGTACTCCGTGTGTAATCAATACATGAAGTCTCCTCATGCTGCTTGTCCATCTCAACAGGCATGAATATTCTGAAGCGTGAGGGAAGCAGAAATGAATATTATTTCCCGCCAGTGTGACTTCAAGTCTTGTTATTTGAAAAGGAAAAACACAGCATGTGTGCCTGAGCAAGTTGATGATTTCGTATGCTCTGTCTTGTTGTAAAATGACCCTTCTATTGCTCTGCAGCCAATTGTTTTACAGCAACACTTACCGTCCAAAACTGAATGTATGCTCATTTCTATCCTGGAGTAATGTTTTTCTCTCCATGATCATCAACCCATGGTACTGGAAAGCTGGAATTGGTTGACAGCTCCATGGATTCAGTATTTCAGTACACACTGCCTCTTGTCTGAAGGCGTGCTTTTACCATTCCTTGCTAGGCTGTGAACCGGTTGTCCTTGTCTGCCGCTTGCTGCGATCTCATGAGCTGTGAGCATGATACCGATGTTGTATGGTCTGCCTGCTGTCTGATTCGCATCTCTATCATGATTCATGTGGGTCTAGTGCACGTTGTCTGTAGCCATCATCTGCAAGGAGAATTTTACTCTTGCACGCTGTCACACCTGTTTTTCAGTTCTTTTTACCGAGCAATGTTACATCGGCGGCTGTATTTCCTTGTCCTCAGCCTGTAATTCAGCCATTATTTCTCTTGCATCCATGGCCTGTGGTCTGCGGAGCATGGAGGTTCCGGTTATGAGTTGCGACATGTGCTGCAGTGACATTCTGGCTGCAGGACCAGTGTCTCCTCTGCATTAGTATCACCGACTGGAGAAGGAAATCCGGGAATTGGTGCCTGTTTCTTTTCCGAAATTTGAGTGCTTGTTTCTGCACTTTTTGGCAGGAATCATAAATACCAGGAACCTTCCAAAAGAAAGAAAAAAGACACTAAAATCGGAGGCTCAAGGGTCTTCAGAATGTCATGCGTGAACACCGGGGGTACTACCAAGAGGGGAGAAAGGGATGAGACCGGTCCCATACGCCCCTCCAAAGACCCCCAACTCAGGCAATCATGGCCTCACGCGCTCCGCCCTGCGGTTCTTTGTCTTTGCGCTGGCGCCCGGTGCCAAGGTTGCCTCCCTCCGCATTCCTCGCCTCCGTAGCCAACCTCCTTGCTATTCTTGCCGCCGGTGTCCCATGGTGCTGGAGCCTAGAGCCTACGCTGCCGTGAAGCAACGAGTCGAAGAGAAATGATCATCATAGCCATACACCCGTACACACGTATCAGTAGACATGATTTGTTTTTCTTGATCAATTTATTTCTTTTTTTTCTCTCTATATGGGACCGAGGAACTCAAATCACTCGAGCTTCTGATCCGGGAGACCTAATCAAATCTAGTTTTTTTTTCCCTCAGCTAGGAGACCATCTGAAATGCTCGCGTCCCATCACGCGCGGCCGACAGGCCGCCGGCGAAGGAGGAGCGGGTGGAGACAGAGCCCTGCCGCCAAAGCCTTGGGCGCCGCCAGTGGACGCGTCATGGAGGGCGCGCGGCGGCGGAGGGGGTGGAAGGCGAGGGTGGCTTGGGAGGAAGGAGAAGAGCTGTGTGGGGCGGGGAACAGCATTGGAGAGGAAGAGTGAGGGGGCACGGTTGGACGAAATCGATCGGTGGTTGAGAAGAAGAGAGAGAAGAGAATTCCTGAATTATTAGAACCGGAACCACATATTACACCATTTTTTGTTGACCCATATATCTACTAGCCCCAATGGATGCCACATCGTGGATGCTCTCACAACTCAGGTAGCGCTGTTCCGCTCACGAGCCAACAGCCAATTGAACTTAGCTCAGTCGTCAATTATCACTGAAGATGATTGCACGGTAAAATGGTATTTGTCGGGGACTTGGGATAAAGCGTTCCCCACAGTTGTCGCCATTAATATCCTTGTTAGGGTTAATCCATGGTGCATTAGTGATTGATTACCATAAACAAAATTTTCTGTTTTGAGTTCACTCGAATCTGGCTTAAATGCACTATTCTGCGGTGAACTTTAAAGGCATCCACAGGAAAAGAGAAAATTAAGATCAATGACGAGACAAGGAGGACGAATGAAACAGAGCTTCTTGATCAGAGGTATTCTGATTTGACAGTTGACACTACTATTTTTTGAGACAAGGAATCTTGGAGCAAAAACGACCAACCTGAAATCGAATTTCCCTCTCGTTTTATCTTCTTTCCCAGGTCTCAGGTTTCTTCATCGATCGATACAAATGAACTCAAAACTAAAAAAGAAAAACTTATATACACAGATATCAGTTCTTTCGGTTAAATCTCTGACTGCATAGGTACAAAACTGCCGATCCTACCAGCACGCTCCTACCGGCGCGCGTACTTGTGAATCCTGATTCCGGCCCGAACGATCAATCTCGTGTACGTACGTAGAAACACGAAGCGTCCACGTGTAACCCGGCCTCTTGGATCTCATGCGTTCAGCCATGGCCTGATCTGGCCGTTCATACTCATGGATAGAAGAACGCCATGCATCACATCGATCTCCCATGCATGAGCCACGACCAACTTGTATCTGTCCAAACTTGTCGTCGACATATATCATCCATTTTTTCCCGTCGGCTTTTGGGTGAAGTGAACTGGTATGCTTACGCGATGTTTGATCTCCTAATCATCTTGCTTCGGACCTTCTCATTATCCTCAGCTTCTTGCAAGAACGGATGAACATGCTGCAAATTAATGAGTCAGTTCGTTAGACTCACAGATCCACGCACGGTAGCATTATATATATGTAGATCTTGGTGCTTACTCCCATGGCACGTCGCCGGCGAGCATGAGGTCGCCGTCCTTGTCCTCGTACGCGACGGCGAACTGCCCGGCGCCGTTGTCCGGCGCCGCTGAGGAGAGGCAGCGGAAGAGCGCGTCCAGCGCGTCCCTGAGCTCCCCGTAGCCTCCGTACGTCCTGAGGTCGACCTTCCGGAGGTATGGCGCCCCGTCCATGCTCACCTTCACGTACAGCCCTCCCCCTCTCTTCCCAGCAGCTTCCTGCTCGCCTCCCTTCTCCCTCGCCGCCGCCGCCGCGGCCGCCTGGAACGTGCTCTTCCGATACGCCCCCACCGGCGGCCACCCCACCATGTGCACCCTGCACACACACACACAGAACAAACAACACCATGAGCTCCTGCACAATCAATACCATACCATATATATGTGTGTACTGCGTCCATGCATGCACGTAGCTAGAGGGATCGATGCAACTTTGTGCTGGCATGCACTTACTTGGATCCCGGTGCGGCGTCGTCCATGTCGTCGGTCCAGGAAGCCTCGCTCTCCACCACGGCCGCTGCCGGCCGTTTCTTCGCCGCCGACGCGCCGACGACGGCCGCGTCGCAGCCGGGGGGGCCAAGCCGCAGCTCCGCGTCGATGATCTCCATGGATGATGTGCAGAGCAGAGAGATCGAAACGAGAGGTGCGTGAGATGGATGGATCGAGAGAGGGAGCGAGCGCAAGCTAGCTACCCTTGCGTAGTTGTGCGGTTGAGACTTGGACGTTTCCTTCGTTTCAGACTTTCAGTTGCGTGCCTTCGGATATATAGCGCGAGAGGGGTCTGGTGCAGCAGCAGTTGCGTGCTCGCTCGCTACTCGATAGGACACGCCACCACGGCAGACAGGTGGGCCCGGGGGACAGCGAGGGAGAAAGTGGGCCCCACGGACCACATGTGCCTGGGCCCCGGCCGACAGGTGGGGTCGGGAGTGATGGACCAGGTCGGGTAGATCCATTCGCCGCGAGGGCTGTGGGCCCGGGGACTGTTGGGCCTCGGGTGCATGCAAGTAGCGTGGGTACGGATGGGGCCCAGCGGTCGGTGGGCCAGCGGCTGCCACTGCCACGGTGGGTGGGGCTCACACGTGTCGCGATCCGGCCGTGCCACGCCCTACAAGGTAGCTGGAACGAATAGGTACCTGTCATGGACCCGTAACCGATGCGTCTAAGGCTCTAAGCCTGGTTAATTACCCTCTCCAGGAAAGAGATGTTTAGTTAATCACGGCAGGGAGATTCGCCGCCTGACGCCTGCAAATTCCTTATATATGCTCCTATGTAAAACGAGGGCACATGTATAAGGATAGGGACTATCTCTTCTACTCATCTCCGTTGACATGGACGACTCTTTTTTTACTTTTAAAGAAAAAGTAACAGCACTGCCTTTCAGAGTAAATCATCATCTTTATAAAGATTCAAAAAGGCCCAATAGAATGAGTAGTTTAGGTCGTAATCAACGCTAAACGAAAGTTCTTGACTCCCTCGTTTACAATAGCGAGATGGCTCTTGAACGTTCTAATACTAAAAAGCAGCGATAACTGATGCATGTTGTGCTATCTCTGCTTTTTGCGATTGAACGTTGTTACCTATTGTATCCTCAGCTACCGCGCCGAAGTAATCTCCTGCACTTGTTCTCTCTATACACGCAAAGAGATTAGTGTGTGTGGCACATATGATAGAGAGGTGGTTCACCGCGCATTAGCGTGCTTATTAGGGCATGCGTGGTGCAATGTGATTTCGGAACAAGATTTTACTTGTTTTTCTTTTCTTCGTACGACTGCATCTTGCAGCAGGGGGGCTCCACGCTATCATCAGAACATGGAACCATAGGATTTGTTTGACTTGTTAACGCGTGTCCTGCTGCTACACTGATTAGATGACCAACAACGCAATGATCGATCGATCGGTGCAGGATAATTAGATCGCCGCAGGAACAAAATCCTCAGTTACATAATGCGAGCAGCAAATCCCGATAGATCGCCACAAAGGGAGAGAGAGGTAGAGAGAGAGAGATGTAGCGAATATACGCATGACATGTGCATATCTCTGCATGCATGGCCCAATAGCGAACCCAGACAGGTAAGCAAGCTAGCGAAGCACGCAGGTGAAACCACGCAACTTTTGCATGCCCTTCCAATAATACAGTAACGCCAGTCGCCAGACGGGTCGGGCACGCATGCAGATCTCGTGCTGCTGTCGTGACAACCGAAACAGGGCAAGCACGCTTTTCCTGCTGGCCCTGGGTTGTTGCTGCCTGTCCCCTCGTGACAACGAACCAACGAACTGCATGGCTCGCTCCTAGTGCTCATCTGCATATGTATATGTGCGCGCGCGGTTCGTATTGGGCCCTCGCGTTCAGGTATGTTAAAAGACACTCCAACAGTTTCTTGACGAATCTATAATAGAGAATACAATAGAAAAAAATAGAGATAGACTAGAAATTCCCACAAAAAAGTAAAACATCTAATCGTTAATTTGGTAGACCCTTTTATTATTAGTGGACTACAACCGATAGATCTTCATAATTGTACGTAAACAGATTACAGTCGATAGATCTACATAACTGTACCTAAACAGATTACAGCCGATAGATCTACATAACTGTACCTTAACAGGTCACAGCTGATAGATCTTCATAAACTGTATCTAAACAAATCACAGCCGATAGATCTTCACAATTGTACCTAAACAGATCACAATCGATAGATCATCATAATTGCACCTAAACAGATTGCATATAATAGATCATCATAACTGTACCTAAATCTCGTTATCTGAATTCTTATTTTCGTACTAATTTAATATCATGCGTACGGATAAAAAAATAAAAATAATTAAAAAAATTCTACGTAATTGCGCGGGACACCGTGCTAGTTATACAAAAAAGAGTATAGTCTCTTTCGGTTCACAAAAAGCTAGCGTTCTAGATAGTGACACGATAGACATGCACACCACTCCGCATCGTATACGGAACAATAAGTAAATAACAATAGTATATAGGTCACTCCGAATCTGCTTACTACTCCTTTTCTTGTTGCATCTTGCATTGACATATTACTTGTTGCATTTGACACCTCCAACGCTCTACACACTGTTCCTTTTCTTGCCAGAAGTGACTACTGTAAAACAAAAAGGTTCAAATCAATTGCGCCAGCTTTCAACTCACGGAAACTGGCGCTTTCACTGTACGTAGTATAGGGATCGAACCTGGTGGATGTGAAACTGTAAATAAACACTCATTTTTCACACCACCATCTAGTGGCTCGTCCTTCGGTCCCGGCTAAATTCAGACCCAGCAAGCACAGAAAATGTAAAACCACGTATATGTGTGTGCATATGTTGTATGCATGTTAGCTCTCCAAAGTGTCCCGAGATGTCTCTGTTCGAGCACATATAAGCGTCCACGGTGTGGCCATATTTTGGCTTCTGAGAGGATAGAGAGGGTCTTGGAGATTGCTTCCAAACACTGCACGAGAGTGTTGAACAACCTCCAAACTAAGAGCTGTCTCCAGGTGCAGGGGAGATGTGTTAGAGAGTGGAGATGAGAAAGAAAATATTTTCGATTTTAAGTTAATTTATTTTTAAGCCCCACCTTAGAGGCCACCGCACTGCAGAGAATTATGTAAGTTCTGAGTCCTAGTTTCAAGGCGATATAATTATGTAAGAATTATGTAAGGCCATTGATGGATGGACTCAGGCTGAGGGTAGTGAACAGCTCAGGTGGCGCCATGCACTACAAGAAATTCGCTGATCTAGGACGATGTATTTTTGTCATAGAAAATCGACAAAATCGTCATTAGGTATTATCTGTGACGATCCTGTGAGAAAAAAGGATCGTCACCGATTGAGCGTCTCTGATTACATTCGGTGACGCTGTACAGATTTTCGTCATAAACTTCGTGACGAAATCTTTTTTTGTCATAAACTTTGTGACGAATTTTTTCGTCATAGATTTGTGACGAAACACAAATGGAGTAAAAAATGGTCACTAGCTTACTGCTACGATGGCGCCACGTCAACCATTACGTGTCCATCCTATGTGGCAAGGCTTAGTGACGATAGTTTTTCGTCATAAAATGCAGATGGCCCAGTCCTGAATTATCTGGTTTAGTGGGCCAAGCCCAGGATGCAGCCCAAATATTTATGGGCCAGTCACATTGTGCGGCCCACGATAATATGGGCCTAGCCTAGGTCATGGCCCAATTAAATATGGACCAAGCCCATGACGCAGGCTAGCTTGTTATGGGCCAAGCTCAGCCCAACATATCATGGGCCAAGCCCAGTTTGTGGCCCAAACAAATTTGGCCCAATTTAATACGACGGGCCTTTCATACCAAAGATTACCAATTCATACATTTGAACAACAAAATGATTACCAGCTCAGATAGGTCGCATATCTCATTTCTAACTCGATATAGACATAGTTGCAACCTCAGAGCCAATCCCATCATAGAGAACCACCACTATTCACAAAATATTAACTGCAGCCTCCTCTAACCTGATCCAACAAGTTGCATCAATAGAGAGCAAGGACTAGGATTGACCTGGACCTGATTGGAATTTTAGCAAACGAGCAAGAAGGGCTTCAGTTTCCTCTGTCCTCTTCATCAGAAGTTCAAAATCCTTCTTGTGTGCAATTTCCGCTTCTTGTGCTTTCTTCTTAATTGTGTCCAGCTCCTCCTTCTGAGAGTCCAGTAGTTGTCGAAGCTCTTCTTTCCCTTGTCTCTCCCTCTCAAGTTCTGCCTGAAGTTCTTGCACACGCAAAGAGACACCACCTCGGGGGCTGCTCTTAGGGGCTGTCTGGAGGCCCACATTCTGCACAAACTTGTTTGTTGGACACACTTCAGTGAGAACTTCAGAGACAGTCGTAGTAGCAGACTTCGGCTCTTGACCTTCTGGCACCGGTTCTTGCATGATGGCTTCCATGCGATCCTGACATTTGGAGCATTAGTTATGAGAAGTCAAATGTAGAACAAAAGATAAAAGAAAAGTACTGTACACTATGAAAATTGAGTCTACATTTGTAACAAGGAAAACTATCAATTTCCATTCAGAATATAGCATAGGGGACATTCATTGCAGCAAAACAAAAATTAGCATCAACTGATATGGTAGTGGTCCTTGACATGCATACTGAACAATCTTTCCTACAACAAGCAGTTTACTTTAGTTCACTCCATTGAAAGTAACAGGAGTAGCTTTATATCCACGTATTTATATTGACATCATTTCATTTCCTGAACTTTTTTCCTAATGGCAGTCATCCACGTATTGTTATTAAGAACATTTCATTTCCAATGTGCTATTTCCAGCATGCAGAAAACATAGTAGAGATAAAATTATCTACTGCTGCGATTGTACACTGAAAGCAAGAAACCAACTTGTGCTAGTTCAGATTTGTCAGCTAGCAACATTGTAAGAAAGTGTCATTAATCATGAGTAATTATGTACAACCTGGAACCATCTTCCTATTACTAACATAGCAGAAGCAAAAGAACATGCAAAGATAATCTATCTAGATTAAACGAGCAATCTTAGGGTAATCAAGGCTCGAAAAGAAATAACACACTGCAAAATGTTGAGCAAGTAAAAAAAATCCCTTTCAGTTTCAGAAATAATAGTACGGTTGATGAAAAGATTGGACTTCTTGTCTGCACACAATTACAACACTAATCCCTGTTCTCCCAAAAGTACAAAACAAAAAAAATTACATTTTCCCCTATATTCTTCTTCATGTAGTATAATAATATTTATAATTTATATATGCAGACAAAATAAAATTAGATCACATGAACTAGATCGTGTGTTTAACTATTTGTCGTCCAATAACCAGAGTTGTCATTACCATCATACTTCTGTAAGAAAAACAATGAAGTGACTTACTATAGCATTCTTTACTGGATCACTGTAACCACCTTTCTTGCTGAGGTGGCATGCCTTGAATAGATCAATTGCAGTGGGTTCTCCATCCTTAAATTGTTGCTTCTGAAATTATGTTCACAATTCGAATAGTCAGCTAGCAACATTGTAAGGAAGAGTTTCATTAGTCCTAAGTAGTAATAAGACTGGCACTTACCACAGAATGGCATTGCGCAATGTAGCATCGAGAACCGGTCCGCTGCTGAAACTGTACTTTCCCTCGATTCAGTTTGTTCTTCGCAGAAGTTTCCTACAAAAAGACACACTATATAACATAGAACACTCAAATATGCAAAGGAAAACAAGCGTGCACTACCGTACCTTGTGTCTTTCATCTTTCCATTTTCTCACCAAGTCTTGCCATTGCTCATTACTAATAGTGTCCACCGGAGAAGTGGTTCTCACTTCATTTTCTGGAAAAGGGTGAACCATTTTTTTTAAGCTTGTATCGCATCTGTCGTTGCCCACCCTTGAGCATATCAGCGCATGCATCTTTGACTGGCTTAGAACTGGTGTCCATTGTGAATTGAGCCTAGCAATTAAAGGGCATCAACATCAGAAAAAACACAATGAATGATGATATAACAAGTAAAATATAAATTGAAATGAGTACTCGCTGAGAGGATATACATACACCAACTTTGCCAATGTAGTTTGTAAGATGAGATTCATTTTTCTTGTACTCCTTCCAGTGTGGAAGGATTGGCATATGCTGCCTAAGAATTATCCCCCCCTCTGAAGCAAGCTTTGCAGCTTGGATAGGTGCCTCTGGCCGTCTCTTGCCTTCAATAATGTGGATGGGGATCTTACAGCATAACCCTCTAGTTAAATTTTCTAGCCCTTTTGCCCTGTTGTGGCCCCTGTTCCCTCTCCCTCTGCTGGTTGTTGGTGTATCTAAAAAAAATACGATTCATATATTTCGTGTAGCATGTTTGAATTTCATAATCGAGCACATCTTACTAGCAGTTGTGGACTTGCCTTCTTCCGTTGTCTGTATCTGCTCCTCAGTTTGGGTAGCATAGTGAGGAAAATCCAATGCATCAGGTGTGGCACGAGCATCATCAGTTCGAGGCAGAGGGTTCTCTTCATGATTTAGGATGCTGTGGACCTCGACTTGGACTTGTTGTGGATCTGGACCCCTACCAAGGGTAGCATCATCAGATTGTGGTATGGCTAGCTCCTTGGTCCTCTGCCTGGTGAGTCTAGAAGATAGGTTTGGCTGAGAGGATGGCAGCACTCTCTTCAGTGGTCTTGTTCCCCCTGGAGGCATCCTAGAAGTCTTCTTTGTTGTCTTTTTAGAAACCTTCGAGACCTCATAGAAAATAACAATAGAAGAATAATTAGATCCACATACGTATACTGCATATCCAGAATTAGTGACAAGTAATGGCAATGCAAGAAATATATGGCAAGCACACAATATGACTAGGCCCCCCCTCCCTGAACAAATAAGATTAAGCACCTTATCTTGTGTAGAAGTGGCTATGGATGGAGTGTCATCCAACGCATCCTTCTCCTCCACTAAAGTATCACAAATTTCATCTTGTTCAGTGGCTTCATCCTCTTGAGGATCATACTCTGAACCAGAATCTTCCTGTCGTTTTGCCGTACCATTGTTCTTTGCACGTGAACTCCTAACAATCTTTACTAACTCATCGAGGCCAAGTGTGTGCAACATACGGTTGTTGCTAACCATTTGTTGAAGCCTCGGCTTCTCATATTCGTTAAGTGGCTCTTCTTTACATGAATAAAAAAATGCAACTGTAAGATCTCATATGAAAGCAAACATGTTGCAGTAGACAAATAAATTAGAAGAGGCCTAATTCTTAGAGATTGTTGTGATTACCGGATGACAGATTGAAATAAGAACTACAACTTGTGAGGCCTATTAGTAATTATCTCAGTGCCAATCAATACGTGCCCTAGCTATCAGCTGGAGATAACAGTAACCTTAAGTATGAAAGACAATAGTTGCATGGTCCATTCAAAACAGTTGTCTGTGCATTAAAGAAATGCTTGGAGATGCATACCGTAGCGGCATCTCGAGCTACAGAATACGTTCTAAATGGTTAAGTTCAATCACACTTTCATCTAGCAAAAGGCATCTAATGAGAACTGCAGAATCTATGGACACACGTACTATCCGACAGCCAAAATGGTTAAGTTCAATTAAAATGGTTGTGGTACCTGAGACGTCTTTCTTTTGGGCATCAGCGATGTTGGTGCCTGCGTGCCGTCGGCGGCCGTTGTCTGGGTTGGGAGAATGGATTTGGGGGAGGATGCGAAAGGGTGTGGTGTAGGTGGTGCGAGGGGTTGGATATATATATGTCTGGCTCTGCGGGGTAAAGAAGACATTTGACGCAAACATTGTGTAACTGGCGGCAGCGCGAAATTTTTCGTGGACCCGCGCGCGGTTCTCTGCGGTGCCTTTTGGGCCCACATGCCAAACTCGTCTTCGTGTTTATCCTTAGTAGTCATGCACCACCGGTGAATTATGAAAAATGATAAAGCATTGGGATGCAAATACAAGTTTAAATTTTTTCATTTGGACATTTGAATTTTTCGCCTGAGTTTTGAACATGAACTAATCATTAACACATGTACATACATATAATTTTTATTTATTATATGTACTTCGTAAGGTGCCTTAATTAGTGATTTAAAAATAAAAAATATAGATTATTACATAACAAGTGGCCATGTAAATTTATATTTATCAATTCACATCTCACATGAAGTTGTAGGTAAAAATCTTGATTAAAAATTATGAAGGAAACTTTTTAGGTAGTGTCATCTTAATAGCATGCTTGGAAATAGATAAAACATCTTTTAAGATGTGACCATTACAAAGCAATCTATAGTCATAGTTTTCTCAAATCTTCTGAAAATTTTATGGCAGGCTTATTAACCCATAATATGAACCCATGCCAAGTTATATAATTTTTGGACCAAATTTCAAATTATGAAAAATGATAAACCATTGGGATGCAAATACAAGTTTAAATTATTCGAGGAAATGCCGATGTCCGGGTGCACCTGCTTGAGCACCTTGAAGATGTAGATCTTGTATGTCTCCACGCTCTTCTTGGCCTTCTTCACGCCCCTTCTTGTCGGCGCCGCCCTCCTTGGCGGCCTTGGACGTCGGTAGCCGCTTCTCCGCCTTGGGCTTCTTCCCCACAGGGGCCTTCTCCGGCTTCTCGGCCTTGTCCGCGGCCGCCGCCAGCTTCTTCTCCGCCTTGGGCGCCATCGATCGGGATGGGGATTGAGGAAATGGGAGGGGAGGAGTGGTCGCGAAGGAGACTCTCTCTTGTTGTGTAGCGGAGGAGGAAGGGGAGGGGATTAATATAGAGGCGCGCGGTGCGATGGGATTGGTGGAGAGGGGTAGGACGTAGATCGGTGAGGTGGCGTCGATGCGCGGCGTTGGATTCGGGGAGCGGGGAATTTTTTGCGGCCTCTGTGAATTATAAAAAATGATAAACCATATGAACCCATGCCAAGTTATATAATTTAAAATGATGAAGTGGAATATTTATTGTGCTTGGGCCGTGCCCGGGCCGGCATGGCCCGAAAGCGGCACGGCGGGCCATTGGACCGTGCTTGGGCCTCCCTTTGGTATGTCAGCATGGCACGGCACGGCACGGTAAGTTCTCCGGGCCTGGCTGGCCAGGTTTGCTGTGGCCCGAAGCATGATGGGCTCGGGCCGGGCTGGCCCGGCACGGCCCAAGTCCTAGCTTTAGACTATGACACAGGGGTTCACTCGCATTTTGTTTGTTGCGTGTGTCCATCTCCGACTAGATGCATGTATGTCCATTAGATATTACATGTGTTTTGTTGCACATTAGACAAATTTTTTGTTAATTTCCACTAATTTTAAGAAAAATTAAACCATCTCATATTTAACGGGCTCCAAACCCTACTCGGCTTGTAATTTTTGTAGCCGGGCCAGACCGTCAACCTGTCGTTGTGGTTAAGCCGGACCACCCCATCAACCCGCCGTGCAATACGTGCGCCGGCCTGCGCCAGCAGCCTAGCGACGGCGCCGCGCGTCTAGGGACTAGCGAGCGACGGCACCGGCACGGCAGGCCACAGGAGGGGCGGGCTGCGGGTGGACTTCTTGCTCCTGCTGCTGCTATTCCTCTACCCCAACTCCCCTTCCCCTGCTTCAAATCCTTGGTTTAATCTCCTTGTCCCCATCTTCTTTTTCCTTGTTCTCTGAAATTTCCGTGAATAATTGATGTGAAGCACTCTGTTGTTTTATTTCATTAGATTGTGAATCGATTTGTATAATAAGTGAACTGGAAAGCTGTAATTTCTGCAGTACCTTGGTTCTTGTTCTTGCTACTGCTGATGGATAATTTCTAGTAGTTGTCGGAAAGTTGTTTCCAGCTAGCTTTTGCAGCTCAGGGAGCTCGAGCCATCATGCCCGTGATGCCGTGAGTTGTAGGTAATTTCAGTTCTGCGTTTCACTGCAATTTTTTTTATTTGTAGTGTTCAGTTAATTACTTAATTTGACTGGGTTTGTTGTACAGTCTCTGGGAGATTTCTGCAAGGAGAAGGCTTGCAAAATTCAGTGTGGTGACTGAATAAATTGACAAAATTGCAGCATCAGAAGCTAAGTAGAAGCTTGTAGGGTACAGAGTATGTGTGCATGTGTTTCTGTTTTAATCTAGTGGCGTATGTTCAGTGCCTTTGTGTGAGATAACTTGCCACCATTGTACATGTATCAGGCTATATAAGGAACGAATGAAATGAAAGTTGTGCAATTTGCAAACAAGTTGGTTGCTATACAAGATCAGTCTCACATATCAAATATTTTCACAGGGACTCCATTTTCTGGGTGTTCGTAACAGCCAGCCCACAATCGTTGGATGATATATTGTATGCACATGATGGTGAAATCTGTAGCTATTTTCGCAATGTGCTTGTTCAGAAAATGAAGTATATTTTGCAGCTGAAATAAATCTGATTTGAAAGAAGCAAGTTCAGGTTTCATATATCTTCCATAAACAAGTTTCAGATTGCATATATCTTACATTGATCCTACATGCTAACACATCTATGGAATTAAAGAAACATATTTCTTGGAGTAGTTCCAGCAATTTAAGCCTCTCCCTTCCGCTAGCTAGCAGTGGCATGTCTTCAAGCTTCAACTTTTCAGCAGTGGCATCTCTTGAAGCTTCTCCCTTTCAGCAGTGGCATCACTTGAAGACAATAACCTGGAAAAGATACTTGTTACCTAGCTGGCAGGAGAAGTTCAAGTAATAGATATGAAAGATAAACTTTACTTACAAAGAAGCTACTTAGTCATCGTCATCATAAGTCATGTCACCTTCATTGTCACTCATATACTGCAGTGTAGTACCATCATCATCTTCCTCGTTTTCAATGTCATCAACTAAATCATCCATTTGTTTCAGACTTTTTTGAACTTCACTAGCATCAACAACTTGACACTCTTGATCCTCATGCTGCAGATCCTCCACAACACTTTCATTTTCTTGCACTGGACATGCTGTGGAGTCATCATCTTGGTACGCAAGTACAACACCATTAGGTCCTTTCTCCTTGGCAATTTCAGCAACACTCCACAAATGCCTGTGCTCAAATTTTTGCACAACTCGCCAGTTCCTACCAAGCTTTGTGTCTTGTAAATAAAAACCTTTGTTGATTGTGCTGCTAGAATAAAGGGTTGATCTTTGTACCAGTAACTTCTAATATTGATGCTTTGGAAATATCCATCATCTTTAATTCCTGTCTTCTTGCCATAATGATCAAACCCAGTCACATCGAAATAGAACAACTGACCGATGGACGTTCATACTTGAGTTATACCGCAACTCAATAATTTCCTTGAGAACACCATAAAAACAATTTCCTCACCATTATGTGTACCCTCAACCATGACTCCACTGTTCTGTGTCCTTCTATTTTTCTCACGCTCAACAGTGTGATACCGCACACCATCAACAATGCATGCTGAATATATTCTGACTCGCAGATGTGGTTCACAAGACAATGCATAGAGGTCCTCATCGACCTCTTCACCCTTCTCATGATGCAATGTTGCAATCTGTACAACAAATTATACATCAGGGTCATAACATAAAAAAATAGCACTTCCATAAAAAATCGTGAAAGAGAACTCACATGCTCCTTGAACCATTTGGCAAATCCCTTCTCAAGCCTTTTGTCAACATCATGAATTCCTTCTTGTTTGTAACTCTTCTTTGCACAGGCTGCAAACAACATTGAGTACAAACATCATGTCTAAATGATGTTTATTGAAAATAAAAACAAGAACTGCTTAGAAGGGATTACATACTCTATATATGGTCGAACCTCAGGACAATTGTTGAGCACATACCAAATCATCTTGTCATAATCATCAACACATGTCATCCTCGGGGCTCCAAGAAATTCAACACCGTGCATGAAAACGGAGAATTCACCATTCTCAGAATGAACCCACTCTCTATTTCTGCCATCCTTGTTGAATCTTGTTTCAACATCATCCAAGTACCTCGAGCAAAAAGTCAAGCACTCATCAGCAACATATGCTTCTGCAATTGATCCTTCAGGTCTTGCCCTATTCCTCACAAAACGCTTCAATGTACATAACCTTCTTTCAATTGGGTACATCCACCCATATTGTACTGGACCCCTAAGGATGGCCTCATCAGGTAAATGAACAGCCAAATGCACCATGACATCAAGAAAGCTGGCGGGAAGATTTTCTCAAGCTTGCACAAAATTATTGGGATTACAGTTTTAAGTCATTCCAAAACATCTAAATTCAGTGTTTTGCAACATAACTCCCTGAAGAAATTTCCCAAATCGGCAACTGCTTCATATATCTCCTTATGCATGATTCCTCGGATGCCAACTGGTAAAATTCTTTGGAGAAGAATATGACAATCATGAGTTTTTAGTCCTTGGACCTTGCGTCCATCAGCATTAATATATCTTGCCAAGTTAGAAGCATATCCATCTGGAAATTTCACCTCCCTTATAAATTCACAAAATGCAAGCCTCTGTTCTTTACTCATTGTGTACCATGCAGATGGCATAGCATATGAATCTCCATTAGGCCGAAGGTGCAAATGTGGTCTCGTGCCCATTTTTTCCAAATCAAGCCTAGCATTGACTGTGTCCTTTGTTTTCCCGTCAATCTTGAGAAATGTACCAAGAAGGTTGTCACATATATTTTTTTCAATGTGCATTACATCAAGATTATGCCGTAGCTTCAAACTTGTCCAATATGGCAAGTCAAACCATGAAACCCTACGGTTCCAACATTGACCATCGTCTTGACGCTTCCTTTTCTTGCTCTCCGAATGCTTTCCCGGTCTAACCTCTTTGACTTTCTCCAGTTGCTCCAGTAACTCCTCTTTACTGAATTCACCTGGCTTGTTGCGGTATTCAGTCTCACCATAAAATTCCTTTGCCTTTCTCCACCAAGGATGCTCTTGTGGAAGGAAACGACGGTGGCCAATATAACATATCTTGTTAATTATTTTCCTCGAGCAAGGATCCTTGTCACAACGCACACACGCATAATAACCTCTTGTGGTTCGCCCTGACAAGGTGCCAAGTGCTGGATAATCATGGATGCACCATAAGACTGCAACATGAAGATCAAAGTTCGTGGCACTAAATGCATCATATGTACAGACACCCTTCCAGAGCTCAAGCAATTCTTCGATAAGAGGCTCCAAAAACACATCAAAGTCCTTCCCTGGAGATTTTGGACCTGGGATGAGTAAGGTCATCATGAAGTTAGATTGGTCCATACATGCCCATGGCGGCAGGTTGTAAGGCACCACAAATACTGGCCACATGCTATATGAGGTGCTCATGTTGCCAAATGGGTTAAAACCATCCGTGGCAACACCAAGCCTCATGTTTCTCGCATCTTCTCCGAACCATCCATATGTTCTATCAAAGTGTTTTCATACCTCACCATCAGCAGGATGGCTGAGTTCTTTCTCCACATGTTCCCTCTTCAACTTGTGCCATTGTGCCTCCTCCGCTGTTTTCTTGGAAGCAAACATCCTCTGCAGCCTTGGAATCAATGGAAAATGTCGCAATACCTTCTCAGGAATCTGCTTCTTTTCCGGGTCCTTCCATCTTGATTCTTTACATTCTGGGCACCTATCGAGGTTGGCATACTGCTTTCGGAACAGGACACAGTTGTTCTTGCACACATGGATTGAATCATATCCAAGTCCCAGTGCACGAATAAAATTCTTTGCTTCATCATAAGATTTGGGAATTGAGCAATTCGGGAATGCCTGTGACAACAGCTTCAATAGTGTGGTGAATGCAACATTGCTAATTCGATAGAATGACTTGATATGAAGCAGCTTCACCACAAAAGAAAATCTTGAAAATTTAGATCCTGGGTGAAGTTGACTCTTCACCTCATCTAACAATTTTGCAAACACAGATTGCTCTCCCCCTTGGCCCTCAGATTGCTCTCCCTCTTGGCCCTCAGATTGCTCCCTCTGTTGTTCCTCAGCTGTGTACAAGTCCCGCAACATGTCCGGAATTCTATCATCTTCGTACTCATCCTCGTTCAGATCATCATCATCATCTTCGGCAGCATGTTCCATAAAATCTGCTGGTTCATTCCCATGATGTGCATCTGCTTGATTTTCATCATCCAATGGTTCTCCATGATGGATCCACCTGGTGTATGTGCAAGCCATCCCATGAATTAAAAGGTGATCAAACACAATCCCTCGAGGTTTGTGAGTCCGATTAAGACATTTACGACATGGACAGAGTATTTCAGTAATATTGTCATCAATCCTTTCGCTAACCAACTTCATGAACTCTTTCACTCCATTGACATGTGCATTGCTAAATAGTCCAGCATTGTTGATCCAACTTTTATCCATCTGCCAACAAAATGAATAAGTACAAAGTAGCAATTTTTATCATAGTCGACAGATTGTATGAAACAAGCATCACTGCTACCAAATGCCAATGCTTAAGGGTCCGATACACTACCAAATCAGAAAATCCCCAAGTGCAGTATCAAAAGAGCAATTAGCAGGAGTATAATAAACCTAAACCAGCAGCAAACAGCAATGACAGGTGGACAGAAATGACCAACTACAACCTACAATTTGGTAGCATATGGATCAACCTAACCCTAGGCACAATGCAAACAGGAATAATGGCACAATGGAGTGGGTGCTTACCTGGGGGACACGGACGTCGCCGGTGGGAAGCGCGGACGTCGACGATGGGAGGCGCGGGCGTCGCCGGTGGGGGACGCGGGCGTCGCCGATGGGAGGCGCGGGCGTCGCCGTGGGCAGCGAGGCCGTCACCGGTGGGGGTGTCGCGACTCACGACGCGTGACCCAGATCCGGTTTGATTGGTTACGCCAAGTCCCAGTAAGCCACGAGTTCATGGATTAGAGAATCCAACATAAGTGTTAAAGAATGTAACTACTACGTGGGACACAACTTTGTTGATGATGTAGTGGTGAGGCAGTACGTGCATATTCTGAAGATCTTGCGTTCGATTCTTGAGATCATCAATTTTTTGTTTTTACTGTCTTCAGCCTGCAATTAACACAGCTTGGTCTCCTATAATCGGCCCATGGTGCCCAGCTTTTGGTCAGCCTACACATAAAGTGGACAGCCCATATATATGATATGAGTATGTTTTATCGGTCCTTGAAACGACTGTAACGTAGTCCAACGGTAGATGATTTGTTGTTGCGTGAGTGAAGTTCGTGTGTTCGACCTTTGGAGACTTATATTTTTTAGTTCCTTTCTTACTTAGTTAAAGCCAAAATGTTGCCCCTCAGACCCACCAGTCAGCAGGAAAGGGTGGATCTTCATGTCATAAGGTCCCACAAGTAAGTGGGGCTCACGCGTCCGTCGGACCCACAAGTCAGATGGACCCACCTGTCAGCAGAATAGTGGACCCACATATCAGTGGGACCCACCTGTTCCACGTGGGGCCCACATGCAAAAAGGTCCTCCACAAGTTAGTGGGGCCCATGTGTCCGTGATGACACATTAGTCCAGTGGACCCATGAGCCAGCAGGACCATGTGGTCCTAGGTCCCATGTTTCGATGGACCCACGGACCCACACGTCAAGCGGTCCCACGTGGCCACTTGTTTGTGGGTCCCACGACGCAGCGGGACCCACATGTCAGCTTGCCCCATGCCTAAGGTGGTCTCACCGTCGGCCACGTTGGATGACATATTGGTCAAAATGCTGAAGTGTCAGTACAGTCACCGGACGGAGGCGGTCCCACGGAATGTTAGTGACGATCACCAATCGCAACCATTACTTTAGATGATCTATGACGAATGACGTTCGTCACAATACATGTAGAAGCGCCACAAAGGAATGGATAAAGTGTTTATGACGATTCTGCTTTAGGTTTTTGTGACGTTTCTAATTGAAATCGTCACAAAACTGCATGCCTACAGCCAACCACCGCTGCTCTATGACGATTTTGCTACGTTGGTCACTAAAAGGTAAAAATCTATGACGAAATGTGGCATTGTCATAGATTTTTCGTCATAGATCAAAGAATTTCTTGTAGTGATGGCGGTGGTGGTATCATCAAGAAATAACAAAGCACAGCTTGGCCGCAAGGCAATAAACACCCAGGAGTGAGGATGGTGGCCTGGTGGTAGTAATTTCATTTCTCCTTTGCGGCCATAGACTTCTTTGTCCTGGAAGTACCATTGCCACTCAGGTAAACAGCTTCATCTATGAACCCCACAAGATTGGCAGTAACTAGGCGTGACAACAAAGAAAATAAGGTTTTCAACAATTAACAGCGGTGCTCTGTAAGAGATTAATTGGCGTAATGCAGTCATGGAAACTACTAAGATCTTTTGTGTTAAGTTGTGTGCAGATATCATGCATTGGAATAACGGGGAGACAAGAACTTTATCAGCACGATCATGCTACAGACAATAAATGAGCCGCGAATTAATAAAAGCATCCATCGTATCTGCTTGAAGAGGAAGAAATTTCAGTTTGGACCCTCTTGCAGCTCAAGTAGCATTTCCCTGTCAGGGGAGGACAAAAAGAAAAAAACACTCAGATTATGGATTAAGATGTTGTCTAAGAAAGCGAAAAGAGGCGCTGAAATACCTTCGATTTATAATTATTTGATCTGGAGTCAGCATCTAGTTTTTTACTATACGAAGGTTCCTTCAAAGGAAGGAACTCTATTCCGCCCATGTATGGTTGCAATGCCTTCGGCACTTCAACACCACCCTCCTGGTAGTTCTCCAGAACAGCGAAGGGTCCTCTCTCAGTGGCAGTCAACGTAGAGTCCAACACATGAACAAACAGCTCGGATTCCTCACCATTCTGCAACTCGAACAGACATCAGTGGTGATAACTGGTCAGACATTTTGATCTACAACGGGGACAAGTGAAGCAGAATACCGGCGTCCATGTGAAAAAAAATATTACCTTTTTCTGGCCATAGCCTATTCCAAGTCTCCTTTTGATAAACCGTGCTATCTGAACAGGACATTAATTCTCTGAAGGTTTCTGATGCAGGGAACCATGCTTCCGAATCATACTTCGTAGCTGCAGCATCATGAAGAGCAGCAGACACAATGGAAACAATTTGATATGGTAGGCCTATCTGCGAGATGGACAACAAAGATATGATTAGGCATGTCTGGAAAGACACAGTCCAGGATATAAACATGGTGTTTGAGGTTTGCAGAGCTTGCTTCTGATATATACGTACCTCTTTACAGAAATCTTCTGAATTCTTAATCATCTCTTCATGCATCTTCCCAGGATTCATTGTCATTTGGACTTGTAGCACAGAATTGTTCGATCTTCTGAACTGGTGGAGTCTAAAGATGCCAGCCGTGTCCCTCCCGTGTGAACCAGCTTCTTTCCAGAAGCATGTGGAGTACCCAGCATATCTAAGTGGACGTAATTTGCTATAAAATTACTAGTGTGTTTTTGCTTGTGATGACAGAGCAAATAAGACCTGACAGGGCCGCATCATAGAATTTTGAGAACAAACTAGCACAACAATTGGATAATGGTCTGTGCATCACCCAGATACGGGCGCCAGACTTGCTGGTACAACGGCCCTAATTAAAACCAGAAAATTCACTCGATAAAATGAACAAAATTTAACATAACACAGCGATAACCGCAGCACAACACTCTCTTTCGCGCATAGGCACATAGATATTGGTGAGAGCAGTGCTGATTATTAGAAATCAGTTGAAGATGAAACCTATATTGTACGTAATCTGTTGACAGTTTGACATTCCTCAAGTTTTGAACAAAGGTTGTTGTGTTGTGTTGTTACAGAGAGGCGGCAAAAAATCACAGCAGAAATTTTAGAATGACAACCAGAAACAATAAAAGAGCAAGCTATTACGACAACAATCAGCAGGAAAAGAAATATGCATTTGAACTCTGAATCAAACTTAAACCGACCAAAACTGGCAGAATGTTTAAGCATTCAACCAGCAGAGAATATTTATTAGCATATATCCTTACGCTCATTGCAAAGGTTGTCTTTTTCAACCTACCATATGAGAAAGCCAAATTTAAATGGAATCTTCACATCAATGAAATATTTTCAATCCAATCAATGTATTCTGCCCTTGGTGATAGCTAATTCCAATTTCGTCCAAACATTTATGGCGATTGAAAATTCTCTTAAAATAAAGATATTTTTATGGTATGTGAGCCAACGGGTGATACTGATAAATGACAACTTAGCAAAACGGAATTGAAAGAATAGCAAACTCTATGCCTTTTGTGGTCATGGGGAGATAATTCAACATCTCTTCTTCGAGTGTCATTTCGCTTGTTTTGCATGGCAACTGATCTTCATAACCTTTGGCATATCTCCTTGTAGTATCTCACACATTTTTGGTAATTGGTTACAACGGGTAGGTAGACCTAGTCGTCCACAAATTTTAATGGGTGCAGCTGTTTTATGTTAGTAGATTTGGCTATGTATAAATAACATTATCTTCGATAAAATGAAGCTAACAAATCCTTTGCAGTCTCTTTTCTTATGTTTTAGCCGGTTGCAATCGTGTTCTTTATTACAAGGGCAAGCATCAGAGCAGGAGCTGATGGCTTGTGGTGCTCGGAGATTAGAGTTGGATACCATTTATGTCCCAATATAGCTGACGGTTTAATAATAGGCTATGTAATGTTTGATTGTTTTTTTATTATGTAGCTTAGCGTTACTTTAATTGTTACTGTATGTACATGGGTTGTGTACATCTTCAGATGCAAAGGCTGCGAAGACTCACACAATCCTTCAAGTTGTCTTCCAACCTCCTCCCTCGCAATGTCCGTAGTTCCGTACACAGTAGCATCGTTGGACTGCGAAAATGAATTATTAGATCCCTTCAGCTGAGCTTTGTATCAGTTGAGTGGAACCAAATTCAGCGGGACTTCTTCACACTTCCATAACTGAATCCAGTCATCCACAGTAGGCATGCTCACGGGCAAATTTAACCTAGCCCAACTTAATGCAATGCTGTTACAACAGCGTAAACTGCAATAGGAGTTCCGACAGCAGTAGGTTGAGAGTGAGAACTAGGGCTGGAGTGGAGCTAGTAGTTCTATGACTTGTGCATCACAAAACTAAATCTCTGCACTTTCAGCACGCACCTCGTCGTCGCGGACGGACACGGTTTGGTGCACGGGGCTGCCAGTCGGTGATGAGCTTGGCATCGAGGGTGTTCTTGGCCTCCGTCACCTCTGTCTCTTTCACGGCCAACATTCCTCTTGATGATCTCTTCTATCTGTGCTCTGCACCAGCTCCGTCGCATCCTGTTTTTACTGCAACGCGACATGCCCACCATCACATTAAATCCAAGTCCAGGGAAATGGCAAACGGCAGCAAAGCAAAGCAAATCGATGCGAACATACAGCCTTCAGATTGCCGATCGATATCCTTGCTGGTTTTGTCGAGCTCCTGCGGATCTTATCAAGCTCTAACTGTCCTGCAGGCTGCAGCGATGAGGATCCTGGAGGTCAGGGTGGAAGGGTTTTTTTTGGGGAGGGGGTGGGAGAGGAGCTCTTACTCTGGCGTCACTCCTCGTCAAGCGCGATGACCTCGTCGACGAGCTCGACGGGGACGAAGCGGCTGCGCAGTTGCCGCCCTTCTCCTTGCGGAAGAGGTTGATGTCGAGCATCTTCTCGCGCGACGGCGGGGAGGAAGTGCTACGATCGAGGGTTTTGCCGCCAACTTCCCCTGCGTGCTGCACAAAACGAGTGTCGTTTATTTTCTACGGGAGAAATGGGTGCCATTTTTAACAGCAGTATTTATGACACAACTAGTACATCAAGCAAGCTCGAACAGCTCATTATTTCATGATGGACATGGTCCAAGCTCTAATGCATGCGCGTACCAACGATCTACTGCACTAATGTATTTCACACTCTACCATCAAGAGTTTTTTTATTTGAATCACAGCAGGAGAGCTGCTATATTCATTACTCAGGAGTCAATTCTACCATCTGGTTACACGAAATAATTTACAGATTTGCGTAGCAGAAGCACAGATAGAATACGTAACTGAGTGCACTCACGTATCGCGATATCATACTGCCACAATCAAAAGAGAAAATCAATGAGAACTAGGTCCTGCAGCATAAATAGTTAAAATATGCGTGTATTTATTTGTGTGTGTACATACCAAAAAGTTGGTAAAACCAAACAAATACGAAATTCAAAACATGACGGAGAGAATTTAATTGGACAAGCCAGCAAGGTCCTCATCAAAATTAACTAGACATATCAGTGGGCCACCATATAAGTTCTGAATAAGAAATCAAGATTTTTTTATAAATATTATTTTAATTTTTTTATAGAATTTATAGGTTTCTTTGAAAAAGGCACAAAACTAACACTGTCGGCGAACAAACGCCGGCGTCGGTGGTCCGGAAGGACCCCTTTTAGGATTCGGCCGGGGAAGCGGAGGAACAGGAGCTGTGTTGGATCTTGGGTGGCAGGACGCTAGTAACAAAACCGTGATTTATCCAGATTCGGGCCACCTTCTTGGTGTAAAACCTTACGTCCTGTTTTTTGTGTATATATGAATATTTAGATGATTACAATGAGCCTGGAAACACATGTGTTCTTCCTCTTTTCTTTCTCCTATGTCCCTTTTTTCATCCTTTTCCTCTGGCCTTGGTTCTCCCCTTATATATCCGGGGGTCACCACAAAGGCCGAAAGGCAAATACACTGTAGCCGCACCGTTGCTGACGGATAGGGCTTGGGCGTCCCACGCCGGCGGTTGAGGGTTGCTGTAGCGGAATAGTTCCTGTCACGCTTTAGTTGGGATATGGATCATTATGACGGGATTGGGTCAGAAGGTGAAAACTTCCAAAACGCCCTCTGTCACGGACCATGCTACAGCTACCCTGGCCCCACTGACCAGGGACAGAAGGTATGTGCTTAGGCGCGCGGCAGCGAGCCCCAAAGTCAAAAAGGTGTCAGACCGTTCCATCCCCTGCCAAGACCGACAGCTTGACGGGACTTATCACATGGGAGGACGGAAATTGACCAGGGCAGCGCCATCTTGTCCATAACGGACTTGGAATAGGAATGCCTGCATAGACAGGCATTAAATGCGCCTGTCGGGCCACGTGTACTGGGTAGGGACCGACGAAGGGTGCTCGGGGTTCCCGTATTCGGGAACCCCGAGCACGTGGCTTAAGCCATCCCACTGTCTGGGAGAGGCACTCGCCGTCCCGCGTGGGAGCCAAGTCGTCTTGGGTGCTCGGGGAGCATACTTAAGGGACAACTCGGGGCCTTCCTTGACGGCCGAGTGGACACGGTGCTCGGGGTGAGCCCCCGAGCACCTCCTCTTGACTCCCACGTCCGAGTGGATCCAGCGCTCGGGGTGAGTCCCGAGCACCTCCTCTCGACTCTCACGTCCTTGGTGACGCGACGTCAAATTGGGCCTTTTCCAGCGGTTTAGGGGGCCCCGTTCCTCGTATCGCTGACAAACACCCTGTCGTCCAACCACTAGACGGCAAGGGGCCTGTCAGCCAATGGTGGAACGACAGGCACCTATCGTCCAACCGTGGAACGACAGCCCTGGGATCAGGTCCTGGTAACAGTACTTTATCTCTAACTCTTTTTCTTCCTCCAAATCATTTCGTGCATTAAATCTTAGTAGAAAAATGGATCATTTACGGGCCCATGTATCCACGGGTGCGATCGGATCAAATCCGTATGCCGGTTTTCGAATTGGTATAAATTTGAGCTGTTTTACCAAATTTGGGTAATTCATAGCAATTCGAAAACCAGCGCACGGATTTGAAATCCGATCGTACCAGTGGATACATGGGCCTGTAAATGATCCATTTTTCTACTAAGATTTAATGCATGAGATGATTTGGAGGAAGGAGAAGAGTTAGAGATAGAAGTCATAAGCATGTACTGTTACCACTTCATGGAGCGATCTTAGGGTCTGTCGTTCCACGGTTGGACGACAGGTGCCTGTCGTTTCCCAGTTGGCCGACAGGCTCCTTGTCGTCTAATGGTTAGACGACAGGTCTCTTGTCGTCCAACGGTTGGACGACAGGGTGCTAGTTTTGTGATTTTTTTAAAAAAACCTATAAATTCTGAAAAAATTAAAAATAATATTTATAAAAAAAGTCTCATAAGAAATCACCAAAAGTCAATATGCAACGGAAATACGTCACCAAATACGAAGCCTCGCACGAATCTCTAAACGCACGTATGATCCAGATCACGAGTGCGAGTGCGACTGTGCGAGCGAGCGGGGGAAGGATCGAGTCGGTCACGGGTGGACCCGGATCCGTCCGGGTCGTCGAACCCGGATCGGCAGCATCAGAAACCGAACCCTTCCCCGACCCCGGCTCAGCAGCATCAAAAAAACCAACCCCACTTCGCAGTCAGACACGTCGTCTCGTCTCGACACAGAGGCGCACCGTCACTGTCGCGCGGAGGCTCGCGGGCTGGGTAAAACAAAAGAGCGGAGCTGCTGCTGCGAGGGGGAGAGGGGGAGACGGAGAAACCCTCGCCGCGGCATGCAGGACGCCGTGCTCGCCTGCGCCGCGCCTACCGCGGACGCCGACATCGACGCCGCGCCTGCTGGAGGAGGAGTTGGAGGGGGTGACGGCGGCGGGGGCGTGGTGCTGGTGAAGCGCTCGGCCCTCGCGGCGTGCCTGACCTGCCCGCTCTGCGGCCGCCTCCTCCGCGACGCCGCCACCATCACCGAGTGCCTCCACACCTGTGAGTATACCTCCTCTCCTCTCCTCTCCTCTCCCCGCTGCTCCGCTCGCTCCCCGTCCGGCCGTGTGGTGTGGGGTTTCCACGTTTTTTTGTTGTTGAAAAAACTGTAGCGCGTTGTGGCTGAAAAGCGTGGGAGGCGGCTGCTTCGGTCGTTCCGTGCGCCAAATCTGCACCTGTTGCGGTGATCTCCGGTGGGGGTTGAGGCGATGCGTGAAAAGGTGGCAGCTTCGATCGTTCCGTGCGCTGCAATTTGTGTGGTTTTAGAGGTGTTGTGTGAAAGGTGGATACTTTGGTCATCTCATTCGCGGAATTGGCATTGTCGTTGTCATTTGTATCACTGTATGGGTTTAGAGGCTGTAACGCGAGAGGTATGTTGGCCTGATGTGTCAAATTTGTGTGATCGTCCGCTCTGCCAGCTTCGCGCGGAGAGGCCAGCTTCTGACTCCTGGGTAGCGCAACTCTGGGTTCGTTGCTCATGTCCTTTATGAGGGATTTGGCCATTTGGTATGGGGTGCTCGAAGGCCATTGGGATTTTGAGCGTGCGCAATGATCCAAGTGAAATCACATGAATTCTGGTTTGCCAGGAGTATGTGCACAACTCTTTGAACGCTTGTTAGTTATTTAAGTGATTGTTGCGGATTTGTGGTTTGGGGGGCTTCAATCTTGGACATATGTTGAATGGGTCTTTTTTGATGATTACTCAATGTGCGGTTTGATACTTAGATTGATTTGTAATTTGGTAAACTTAAAGATAATAAATTGGTGATATTTGGAGGCTTAGCATATCAGACTAATGGAATGTATAGCTCATAGAGAAGTGAGGCTGGCAAATATGTCGATCTTCTAGTGTTAGGATATCTGTCTTTTGATTCCTAAGGTGTTTGGGAAAAAGGGTAAACTCTAATGTAGCGACACCACTAGAAAGTAGGAATTACTGGCCACTGTCTTACAAAATTCCTTTATAGTAAATTTTTTTTGGCTACGATGCTATGATTGAAAATCATAGACCAAGTCTTGCATCAGAGACTTTGAAAAGTAAAAGACGACTTACATTTGTGGACAGTATAGTATATTTTAGGGATTTTCTCAGTACAAGAACCAAAGAAAAAATTGTAATGATTAGGGACAAATCAGTACTAATGGAGTAAGAGCAATTGTTTTGACTTCACACAATTCTGCAAAATAATAAATAAAGCTGTACACAAAGCCCAAATAAAATCTGTTTTAAACGGAGAACGACTATTTTATGAAATCAAGCTAACTACAGTATATTGCTGGCAATTTTTCTCTCCGTGGAGTACTGAAGCAATTCCCTATATTATATTGTCTACTTATCTTCTCGAGATCGTAAACAATTACATCATTAATTTATACCTTTTGGATTTGTAGGTCCTAGCCTTTTAGGGTTCGCTGTGACAAGCAACTCTTAAGAAATTGTTTGTAGATCTCAATTGGTTCTTCCATTTTTGTGCTTCAACCGTTGATTTTCTACCTGTAATCAGTTTGCAGAAAGTGCATATCTGAGGAGTTCATCAATAAGGAGGTCTGCTGCTGCCCTACTTGCAACATTGATTTAGGATGTGCTCCAGAGGAGAAACTCAGGTTTGTCTCGTTTCCTCGAAATATTCATTGTTGCCTTTTGTTGTTGCATAATCCTGAGGATTTTCAACCATTGTTCAGAGTTCAGCTGTTATTGTTCCTTTATGTCACTGTCAACTTTTGTCCTTTTTGAACGTGCGGTCTCGATGCTGGTGTATGTAAGTAAATGCAAGTGTACAACATAGGGGCAAATATACAAGTGACATTTGGGAGAATATTTTTCCCACCATCTCTCTGGTATCTAGAAGTGAGGTAGCCTTCTGCGAGCTACCATGCCTTCCGCTCTTCCTTTTGATATACATGTGCATGCAATACCATGGCCTGTTCCTGCATTTTTCGTATATCATAATGCTTTTGCAATTGCCACCATTGCGCTATTCTGATCTCATCATTTGGATTGCTGGACTGGATGGTCTCAACAAACTATGTTTATGGTGTGTTTTTACTCAGCTAACTTGGATGATCATAATACTATATTTTGGTATGCTCTCTCATCATCATTGGCTATTTTTTAATTATAAATTCTGAATGAGCAAGAGCTAACTCCCTAATTAATCTTCAGCCTTCGATATCAACCAACATATAACAAGCAAGTGTTATTCAGTTTTCTTAAATACAACTTAAGCTATATTATAGCTCATGGCTCATGTCAATTGATTTTCTGTACAGAGTTGATCATAGCCTACTATATGTGAGGTCAAAGATATTTCCTTCTAAAAGACCGAAGGTTGAGAACCAAGAAGTCATATCACCACTTGCGTCACCTGTCAAGAGGAAAGAAAGATCTCTATCTTCACTGACAGTCCATGCTCCCCCGGTGTCTTTACAGAAATGCCTTACAAAGAGGAGAACAAAAGCTTCATGCTTACGCAGCTTCTCTTTGGTATGTAGCTTTTCTTTTTTAGCACTGTGCGCTAGGTGATGGTTATGAGCACTTTCCTGTACGTGGTATACTGGCATGCTGAAGGTTGTAATTTTGTAGCAGCAGCATGTGACTACTTTACGGTTGATACATATGAATTGAGTTGACTCTTCTAGTGTATGTGGTATGCTAAATGAATAGAACGCGAGACCCTTTGATCCTGTGTTCATTTGATGCCTGGAGTTTTTCTGTGCATGAGAGGTTTTCTTGTTTAATCATACAGGTTGTAATTGGGTAGCTTAACCAATCTTGGTGAAGCTTAGAGTTTGTATGTGTGCTTGTGTGTTAGGCTTGGCGACATTAGGAGAGATGCACTACGCAGTCGTTTTGTTTGTCCTCAAACCTTAGTAGTTTGCTATATATAATATATGATGCACCATGCTGTTACAGTTGTGTTGGATTCTGAAAGTGATTTATGCATGCATCGAGTACAATACTGCTGTTTGTTAGGGAAGTGTTGCCACATTTTAAACCCCATCAGATTCTGCGATGACACAAATGTATGTGGTGTTCTATGTTTTTCTAAGTCATAGCTTCTATTTGAATTCAACATTTTTGTGATTATTTCTTCTTTTTCCAACCTTACACGATTTATATGCAGCGCTTTACCTTGCAGGGCAGTAAAGACGCAACAAAAAAAGTTGGAGGATGGAGACCTTTGTGCTGTCAACTCATAGTTGGTAAAGATAGGAAGTCTCTTAAATCTGGTCCAGAAGATGTCAATAGAACCGAAATTAAGTCTGGTGATCCAGATGATGGTGCTCCTTCCAGTCAAGCAAAGGCTAGAGAACACTTGAAGAGATATGGGAATCTAACCAAGAAAACTGGAAGCAGGAAAGTGTTCACTCTGAAAGGGAAAAAGAAAAGGTTCAAGGCAAAACCTCCTAGCAAAAAGAGGAGATTGCAAGCATTATGGTTCTATCTAGTTGCTGCTTTTGATCAGTGAGAAACACTAGACTTCTCTTATGATGTTTCTTGTATATTCAAGGGAAAAACAGAAATCATGCTCATCTGTTTACATTCGTTTCAGGAAAGGACAGCCTCCTTTACCGCAGCTACCTACAAAATTTTTGAGGATTAAGTGAGTTTTCTGGTTACCGTTTCCTGTTCAGAACACTGTTAGTTAAGTTGCACTAACTTACGATGCATTCATTACTTTGTCCTAGGGATGTTGATTTGCCTGCTTCCTTCATACAAAAGTACCTTGTGCAGAAACTTAATCTTTCAAGTGAAGCTGAGGTATTTTTTTTTCTCTCCCAGTGATAAGCAAAATTGAAGTGAAAGTTCAACTTACTGTTTCCCTATGGTGCTTGCCTGAAGCCACTGAAGCCAGCCACCTTCCAAGCCGAATTCGTGTTGGAGGTCCTTTTGCCATTCTATTTAGTGCATAACCACATGTTCCGTTTTGCGTTGAGCAACAGCTTTTCCACCAATATAAGTGCATGTCACCGCTTGACATTTATAGAACACAAGAAGTACCATCCTAGTTCTACGGAAACTAGAAAACGATACTGTGTTAATACTTTTCATCTGTACTGACCTATGGAGGTGTGTGCGTGCAGGTGGAGATGATGTGTGGTGGCAAGAAAGTGAACCCAGCAATGACCCTGCATGACCTAGCAGACTGCTGGCTCGACAAAGGACCAAAGGGCCGAGTGCAGTCGTACGTGGGCTCCCCTGCCACCGGGTTCGTCGTGACGTTATTCTACAGCAGGCCAGAGCTGCCCTCACCCCCACCTGAAAGTTCCCATGGCTGATCGAGAGCTTTGCACCCATGTCTGAACCACTACAGGGCTGCCTCACTCCACGCACCTGATTCGGAGCCCCTGATTGATCTGAGCATCAATACCGATCATGCGAGGTTCAAGCCACCTTGTAAAATGTAGATAGATGTTAGCTTTACATGCCATGTTCGGCTTCTGATCCTCTGATTTGAGTTGTTCTTTACCCTTTTTTCCCCTTCTGACGATGTGGTTGTACCTATGCGATTTGTAACTTTTATTGAGTTGTTGAGTGCTGCTGTAACTGTAACGCTTCTGTTAATCTCCATTGAGACCGTAGGTTAGGCATCTGTAACCTGTATGATGGTTCACTGCGAGCTCTGTAAGCTCCTGAATTCCTTGACATTAACTAAGAAATCATCGCACCGGAAATTGGTTAATGATGGACTAAGGTGTTTGGCTAAATAAGCATACCGCATACAGTGTTCTGTCAATGCTGAGTAGAGTACCGACACTGATTGCTTTTTTCTCTACTCTTTTTGAGAGCGGGAGACATCGCTTGATGGTGCAAAACTTTATATATCTTTTCAAATGCTCAAAATGAGCTATGTGCCTTTATAAAGTCTGACAACTCTTTGATACCTTTGCGGATGTTCAAAAGACCATTCTATGCTCTTTTTGTCAATTTTACCGGTAACAAAGCCGTCAAAAGATAATTTTGCCTATATGTTCAAATTTTTCTTAAATTCAAAAATGTGAGTTTAATTTTTTAAAGAAAATTATGAAATTTTTTGATGTGTACATATATGACTAAATTACTAACTACAATTTTTTTGTGAAAAAAATCATCTCATTTGTGGACTAATTTTTTAAAAAAGTGTATGTAAACATCTCAAAAAAATTGAAAAAAAAATTGTGTACATGTTTAGATAAAATACTTACTGTAAGAAATTATGAAAAAAATTACTTTAATTTATGAGCAGCAACCATATGGCAATTGAGAGAGAAGCAGGGGTAAAATGGTAAGTTAATGAGAGACATGAGGGCAAGGACATTGAAGGGGTATTTTGAACGATTATAGGGGCATTGAAGGGTTGTTACATTTTGTGAGGATTAGGTACCGTACTGTCAGTTTTTGCAAGGGTATAGATAGTTTTATTCATGATCGTTTGATACTATATTGAGAAAAGTTACATGAGTGCTTGAGTTTTGGGTTTAGATGCTTGTGCAACTTGAAAATTTCATAAAATTTATAGATGTGCACTTGTAAAAAATTATGCAAAAATATGATTAAATGTGACTTGCACAAAAAAGAAAATATGTTCAACTTTTTTTGAGCAGTGCAACTACAACCACTTGTCTTTTTTGCAAGGCGCATTTGATCATATTCTTGCATGATTTTTTGCGGGTGACATCTATTAAATTTTTGAGAATTTTTTAACTTGTATAATTACTTAAACCATAAACTCAAAACATCCATATCTACATTTACAAAATCCACTCTCGTACTATCTTCCCCGGAATTTCTTTGCCTTTGTAGCATCTCCAGTTCTCCATGACGCCGGGTCTTTTCTTTCATGGGAATAACAACTTGTGGAGAACTAGTCAATCGGTTGCATCTCTTAGCTGATGCTTAATTACATGTAACAGGCATCTCAGGAGAATAGAATAACATGCCTTCGCACAAATAAAGAGCAGTACGATAATCGAGAGGGTGCGTGTAACAACCATGCAGTTCATGTCGATGTAGTTTCTCCCCTGGGTAGATATTTCGGTTGTCTTAATAACTCGATAAAAGATCTAATGTCAGAATCTTTAGTTCAAGTTGTCAAATTGAAAGTATCGGATCCGGCTCAAAAAAGAACAAATTTCGTTTTAGCATTTTTGCAAACTGAATTTTGTTTTATGAATTTTTGAAGCAGTGCCATGTGCACGGAGGAAGGGGGCGGGGTAGGTCCACATGCGCCGCGCTTCCCACGCGCACGCTTGCTCCTCTCGTCGCCGAAGGGAGCCGCCGCCGCCGCTGCCGCCTCCTCCTCCTCCTCCTCCCTTGTCTCGGTAATCGCGTCGCGTTCCGTCGGCTTTGCTTGGCTTGCCTCCGTGGTGTGGTTGGGTTGGTTCCTTCGCTGATCGTGCCGAGGGGAGTACTGCGCGATCAGGGGCTCCGTCGCGTTCTCCGGCGGCTCGCCTCGCCTCGTGCCGGTTCCTCTTGTGGTTTTCTACCTTGTTCGTGTGCCCTGTGTGCTTCTGAAGCCATGCGATTTCTCCCCTATTATTTTTAGAGATTTTTGGTGGCGCATCGCCTCGGACGGGTGATCGCCGAGCGGACAGGAATTATGGGAAGTTTGCATCGGCGCCTTTTCTGTATTCTCCTCCTGCTTTCGCTTCGTCTTCTCCCTCCAGCACGCGCGTTCTGTGACTCGTTTGGTGAGATTTCGGGTGATTGCTGCTTCCGTGTTGGATTTCTGGTGGCCTCGCTGGTTGTGTTCGCGTCTCTGCACTTGCGGATTTAACTGTTCTTTTCCGCTGATTTTTGCGTTTCTGATTATGATGCTTCTCTGACGGTCTATTCGGTGGTTTTGCTGCGCAGGAGTCGCGAACTCGGTGATGGATTACTGACTGCTCCGGTGGAGTCTGCTGATTGCGTCAGCGAGTTAATGCTGTCCCTCCTCCGCCGTTGATGAACTGGTAACTGAATTGTTGTTGAATCACGTGGAATCAAATCAGCCAGGAGTTGCCGTTGCTGCTTCTTATGCTCTGGTCTCCTTGTTATCTGTGGTTGTTGCATCACAGCACTGTTGCTTAGTGCTTAGTTGCTTTCTCTGCTCTAATGATGAGATCTAGGGGCTGGCTGAATTTGTTTAGTTCAGCGTGCATAATGTTATAGTGCATGGAAAAATAATACTTCAGCACTTTGCAGATTTTCCAGACGAGTCTATTCGACGGAGTGCCTTTGTCACGGGCCTTGTAGCGAAGATGGAAGAAAGACGCACACGAAGTTGGTGATGAAGAAAAAATCTCAAGGAAAGAGAGGAGAGAATCTGAACCCAAGTGCAAACATGGGCCCAATATTAAGGAGGAAACTTATGCGTTCAACAACTACAAAGTTGATCAGCAATATATGGGGTGATTACTATGCCACCCATTTCCCAGAGGATTTAAATGAGGGAGATGGGAATGAACCAAAGGAAATTGAGGTGGAACAGGAAGAAAATGAAGCTGATGAAGCTGAAGGGGAGGTTAAGGTTGAAGAGGAAAATGTTTTGAGGACCCCATCATCAACACGGTCTAGAAAGTCATCATCAAATACTTGCAAAGAAATTGAATGGAAAGGTCAAACAGCTGGAAAAACACTGTCTGGAGAAATTCTATACAAATGTGTGAAGAGTTCGAAATCTCAATATTGCTGTTGGTGGGCCAGTCACATTAGAAGATTCAGGAGAAGCCATCATATGTTTTGTTGTGTATATGTATGAGAAACATGATGGTACAAAAATGATTCATGGAAGGATTCTGCAAAGAAGGTTCACAGACTGTCCTCGGCAATGCTGCAAATGAAAGAGAGGTTTCCTTTACTAATGATTGTTTAGAATTCGAAATAGGTGACATCAAAGAGTCGGTGACTGTCAATGTCCAATTGATGCCTTGGGGCCACAAGCACAGAAAAGAGAATTTAGAAGCTAATAAGATTGAGAGGGCCAAGGCAGAGGAGAGGAAGAAAAAAGGTTTGCCAGTGGAATATTTTTGCAAAAGCTTATACTGTCCTGAGAAAGGTGCCTTTTCTCCCTCCCTTGTGATAAACTGGCCACTGGAACTGGTGCTTGTAGTTCTTGTGAAGCAGTTGATGATGAATTTAAAATACTATCAGAGACCAGCTTTGTCTCCCCAGAATATTACATACGATGTTCATGATTTTCTGTATATCAGGCCTGAGTTTTTCTCCCGAGTAGAGGATCATGAGACCTACAAGGCTGGAAGAAATGTGAGCCTAAAGCCTCGTGTGGTATGCCATTTGCAGAGTATAAATGCTCCTGCTGGATCTAAGCAAGCTAATCCCGAATCAACAAAAGTCAGTGTAAGAAGGCTTTATAGGCCCGACGACATTTCATCAGCTAAAGGTTACTGTTCAGACATCAGAGAGGTTTGCTACTTTGCCTTTTTTTTAGGGTCTGATATTCACTGCATCTTTGTTGCTCCGTACCAATACCATCATACCTGTGCGATTCCATGTAAACCTTTTTCGTACTGTTGGTCTTTAATGTTTGCGTTCTTCGTCATTTGATCCAGGTATTCTATAGTGAAGATATAATCAGTGTGCCTATGGTGATGATAGAGAGAAAATGTGAGGTTCAAACGAAGAACGACCTTCCAAATTTGAATCTTCCAGTGATGGTTGAGCATGTCTTTCACTGTGAACATTTATGTGATCCTGTTACTGGAGCTCTCAAGCAGGTCAGATATTGCCAATTTCTGCTTTCGATTCTCCCAAATACTTTTGCCTTTTTCCCCTTGAGAAACTTCTTCAGATTGTTGCCTGAGCTTGTCCTGTCTTACATGATCTTGAACCAGCTACCACCCAATGTTAAACTCATGGCACTGACAAGGAAGCAACCTGCTTCAAAATGGAATAAAGGAAAGCAAATTTGTGCCAAGGAGCAAGCTGGTTCAGATATGGTTCAGATAAACAGAAGGATGCAACACCAGAGAACTATCTTGAACCCTTGATATTTTTGCTGGCTGTGGAGGTTTGTCTGAAGGGTTGCAGTTATCTGGTAATGTATTTCTCATGTACATGTTGGTCGATAGAACACCTTGGCCTCCACATATTTTCTGATCATTCATTTCTACAGGTGCATCACATACAAAATGGGCAATTGAATACTAAGAACCAGCTGGAGAAACATTTGGTGAAAATCATCCAGAAGCTGTAGTATTTGTGGAGAAATGCAATTTGATTTTGAAGTATGCAATCCTTTTTCACCCTTTGGGTGTACTTAACTCCTGTATCTCCAACTCGTTTGTGACTATTGCCCTTTGCAGGGCAATAATGGACTAGTGTGGTGCCATTGATGATTGCATCTCGACTCCTGAGGCTTCTGAACGAGCAGCTAAACTTTCAGATGAGAAGATTAAGAATTTCCCTGTGCCAGGTCAGTTGTTTCACCTATATACCAGGAAATGCTTGATGCTTTGTTCGATCTTCTGTGTTGCTGCTTGACTTTTTGTGTATCCTTAGGGGTTTTCTGGGATGAACAGACTCAATCAAAGTCCATGGAGCAAGGTTCAGTGCGAGATGATATTAGCATTCCTGTCCTTTGCAGAGTATTTCCGTCCTAGATTCTTTGTTTTAGAAAATGTTAGGAACTTTGTTTCATTCAACAAAGGCCAGACCTTCCGTCTAACATTGGCATCACTCCTGGAGATGGGATACCAGGTGCTCGACACTTGCTCTTCTCTGCTTGTCCTTGTGCTATAGCATTTCCTTCACTTCCATATGTTATAGCCTAAACCTTGTTTACATGTTCTTAGGTTCGATTTGGGACTTTACAGGCAGGAGCCTACGGTGTTGCGCAGTCAAGGAAAAGGGCATTCATTTGGGCTGCTGCACCTGGGGAGGCTCTTCCTAAATGGCCTGAGCCAATGCACGTCTTCGCTAGCCCTGAGCTGAAAATCACTCTGTCTGATGGCAAATACTATTCAGCTGCCAAGAGCACAGCTGGAGGGGCTCCTTTCCGCTCAATAACAGTTAGAGACACAGTTGGAGATCTACCACCTGTGGAGAATGGTGCCAGCAAACCAACAATACAAGTTTACATCACATCATCCGTAATCCAGTTTCTTCTGCCGATGATCTTGATTTCTACCAGCTGAATTTACTCTCTTCTGTGATGCAGTACGGAAGCGAACCTGTCTCCTGGTTCAGAAGAAGATTAGAGGGGCTGCGGTTTTGCTGAGTGACCACATACCTAAAGAGATGAACGAACTGGATCTCATAAGGTGCAAGCACATTCCAAAGCGCCCAGGCTGTGACTGGCATGACCTGCCAGATGAGAAGGTAGCATTCTGCCATTCTATTCACTTTGTCAAGCTAATTACATAATTCTCGTGATGTGGATACAGGTGGAGCTATCCACAGGGCAAACGGTGGACTTGATACCTTGGTGCTTGCCCAACACAGCAAAGAGGCACAATCAGTGGAAAGGCCTGTACGGCAGGTTGGACTGGGAGGGCAATTTCCCCACATCAGTGACAGATTCCCAGCCAATGGGTAAAAAGTCGGCATGTGCTTCCACCCTGAACAGGACAGGATCATCACTGTTCGCGAATGTGCCCGATCCCAGGTGATCTAACCCTCGCATAAATCGCTATCTATATAGATTAAGGGTGCCTTTGGTTGGATGACTCGAACTGAATAGATTGGGGCTATTTATGTTTTTAAGCGCACCCACCTGTTTGGTTCATTGGACAGCATGGTTGAAGTCATCCATCCCAGACAAATATACCCTGATTATGTTGGATAGACTCACCCGTAAATTTTGGCTGGATGAAGCCAACCAGGCTCGGCTCACACCTCACGTGAGCGCACGTGACGTGTTTGCGCTCGACTTGCGCTGATGTCGTCGTCGGATCTCGAGCTGGCATGCCGTGCTTGTTGCTGATGCAGTGGTTGCCCCAGCCGTCGGAGCTCCTCCCCACGGGTTAGTCTTTATCATCGGATCTCGAGTTGGCGTGTTGTGCTTGTTGCTGATGTCGTCGTTGCCCCAGCCGTCGGAGCCCTCCGAAGCCGCTCCAGCACGGGTGGCCTCTCGATTGCCCTGTTGCTGTCGCTGCTCCTAGCCAGCGTGGACCTCTTGGACAGCCCGTGTGGCTCGCTGCCTCGCTCATATGGTCCTTCCCGCAGCTGTTGCAGATGATGGAACAATTTGTTGAAGGATCGATTGGATTGATATGGAGGAGTCGATGAGAGATTTGGGCACAGAGCCATGGACGAGATCTTGTTGAGGGGTAAAACGAACAGGAGAGAGGATTTGCTATTTGGTACGATTTCTATCTGTATCATATCGAAAAATGAAAAGAAAAAATCTATCATATGCCTGACTGGTTGGTGGGACGTGATCTATGATTCTTGTTTCCTGCGCTCTACACACATGTTCCTAGATCTCTTCTCTATTTTGTAATCATTTGCTTTATATCTACGTTACTTTCGTTATTGGGTTTTTCCTATTTATACTTTTTGTGTGTGTTTCAAATAAGTCAATAGAACATTTAGTTCCCTACAATACAATATGTTTAATCTCACCGCATCTTAATCAGTTGTCCACCCTTATTGCTCTAACTAAATAAAAAATTATCTCGTCTAACTCTCGTCCTTCCAACCAAACAAGAAATTAGTCCATCTCACCCATACAACCAAACATAAAATTATCTCCTCTCATTCATAAAAACCTGAATGACCTCAAACCATCTATCATTTCCCTCCGATCAAACACACGGCAACTGATTATTTTTTCTCAAGAAAAATTCCTGTCGTATAGACTATACGTATAGAATCCATAGATCCATCATGCCTTGACAAGTATACTCGACTAAGCTACATGAAGTGATTCGTAGTAGCTTGTGCGCATCAGTGTTACTAGATTAGGTCGAGCTATTTAATCAGAATCAGATAATCATAGCACTAGTTCTGTGCAAGTTTTAGCACAACTACCTTGTCCGTCGTTCAGCTGAAACTCTAGCATGCATTCAGCATCTAATACAATATGCCATGAATTGTGTTAGGAAAGGGTCCGTGCTACCCAGTTTCGATACTTTTTTGTACTTAGGGGAGAATCAATAAACCTCAAGACTCGTCAATGCCAAGTCCGTGACGACGCTAAGTCCGTATCAACCGCAAGTCCGTGACGGCGTCAAGTCCGTGACGACGCCAAGTCCATGACGATGCAAGTCCGTGCTGACGCCAAGTCCGTGACGACGCCAAGTTTGTGACAACACCAAATCCGTGACAATACCAAATCTGTGACGATGCCAAGTCTGTGACGACGTCAAGTCTGTGTCGACACCACGCCAAGTCCATGACAGTGCAAGTCCGTGCTGACGCCAAGTCCGTGACGGCGCCAAGTCCGTGACAACACTAAATCCGTGACAATACCAAGTCTGTGACCTTGCCAAGTCCGTGACGACGTCAAGTCCGTGTCGACACCAAGTCCATGATGACACCAAGTCCATGACAACGCCGAGTCCGTGACGACGCCAAATCCGTAACGGTGCCAAGTCCTTGCCAACGCCAAGTCAGTGATGGTGCTAAGTCTGTGATGACGTCAAGTCCGTGCTAACACCAAGTCCGTGACGACACCATGTCCGTGACGACGCCAAGTCCGTGCCAACATTAAGTCCGTGACGGCGCCAAGTCCTTGCCAATGCCACGTTCATGACGGTGCCAAGTTCGTGACGACGTCAAGTCTATGCCAACGCCAAGTCCGTGACGACATCAAGTCCGTGCCAGCGCAAAGTTCGTGCCAACGCCAAATCCGTGACGACGCCATGTCTGTGACGACACCAAGTCCATGACGACGGGAAGTTCGTGATGACCGGAAGCTCGAGGCAACGGGAAGATCATCGCCACGGGGGGATGCATGACGAGCGGGGCCTGTGGGATATTCCCAAAATATTCATAGAGAAAAAAAACCGATTCGTTCTCGAGGGCACTAGTACATCTAAAGGCAAGATTGTAAATAGCTTGAGGGTATTTTTGTAATCTCCTCCACCCCTCCATTTTTCCTATAAATAGAGGGACACATCTTCCATTCAAAGGACCCCTCCCAAATTTTGAAATAAAAGTACACTTGCTCTGCTTCTCCTCAAGTTCTTGGCTTGCAGCGAGTTCGAGTGTCTTTACGTTGTGCAATTCACGTGCGCGACTGCGGTGTCTCCGCAATGTTTGTTTCCCGCGCAACCCTTGTAGGTTCGTGAAATCGTGCGAGGGTGTCACAAGGTCACTGTCTAGCCTCGTTGCTACGACAAATTGAATTTATTGCTATATTTCTGAAGCTTCTGATCCAATCCCATAACAAAGATTTATGCATGTGTGCAGGGCTTCCCTGATAGCTACCGTTTCTGGCAACATCCAGAGCAAGCACAGTCAGATCGGGGATGCTGTACCCCCTCCTCTTGCCTATGCACTCGGGCGGAAGCTCAAGCAAGCCATCAATGCCAAGTATTGAGTGGCTTAAGTTAACTGCATGATAAGTCATTTTTTGGTTGGTCCAAGTGGCCCTTAATTTAGCATTGGGCTTTATACATTTTGTGAGCAATTGACTCAAGTGACTCTGAGCTGGTTAATGAACAGCTTTTTGTAGATCTGATAAAAGGAGGATTAACACCATCAGAAGGATATTGGTGGATATAAGTTTAGAACAGAATCTTAGTATTGGGGGTATAATCTTTTGTAAACAGTAACTCTAATATGATAGCAAAAGGACTACATGATTTCCCTACATGAGTACATGAATGAATGCCTTTTCTGTAATTCTTACAAGTGAGGATTAGCACAATCAAAATTAATGGCTGTCTTCCAAATTGTGAAGAAAATAGTAGCAATAAACCTTTTGTACTCATCACATGGACCCAACTCTTGAGCTCACCTGCCACTTGATCTGCTAAACTTTCGCAAGAATCTCCTTCGTTGATCTGTTAGTGTATTCATACATAAGATGCATTGCATTTCACAAGCTTTATTTCCAAAAGTAGTCAGAAGGAAGGATGATTTACACTGGCCTGCACCTTGGAGCGGCAGCTTACAAAAATTCCCCTGAAAACAGCTTCAAATCATCTCAATCAGCTTAAGAATTTCAGTAAACAACGACCGTACCGCAAACAATTCAAAAAACCCCCTCAAAAGGGGAAACAAGAATCTATACACAACATTCATACTACACAAAGAAAAGAAAAGAAAAAAGAGCATTACATCTTCCAAGAACACAACAAGAACAGATCAGAACCACGCCAAGAATCCTCTCAGGAACACCTTGCTCTGGATTAACAAATGCCTCATCTTGGGAGCGTGCTGTAGCCATAGGTGCTCCCAGTGAAGGAGGACACGGCGCCGTCGAAGGCGTCCTTCTCGTCGAGGTACACGTTCATGCGGAAGGCGGCGTGCACGCCGATGACGGCGGCGGCGAGGACGAGGGACACGAGCAGGTTGAGCCCCGCGCGGGTGAGCGCGAGCGCGAGCACGGTGGCCGCCGAGAGCGCCGCGAGCACGACGCGGTCGTCAATCTCGCGCCGGAGGCAGACGAGCGGCTCACCGTCGCCGCCGCGGCCGAAGTAGAGCGCGAGCCACGCCACGAAGAGCGCCAGGAACGCGAGCATGGATCGCGGGCGGTAGACGAGTCCCAGGAAGACGAGCACGAGCGCGGCGAGCGCGTAGTTGGCCCGGAAGTAGGCCAGGTTCCGCCGCGCCCGCGCCCGCGCCTCGCCGCAGCTCTCCGGGCGCGAGAACGCCGTCACGTCCAGCACCTCCCGCCACGCCCGCGGCCGCCCCATCGCGGCCGCCGTCGCGCTGACCCGCGCGCGGGAGAAGAAGGCCACCCCCGGCCTCCGCCGCGGACGACGACGGGGCCGCCGCCTGGCCGTCCCCGTGCGCCTCCGGCGCCGGCGGGGGAGAGGCCGGGACGGTGCCGTAGCGCGACCAGGAGGCGGTGGAGGACATGGCGAGCGAACGAAGGAACGAACCCTAGGGGAGCTGGATCGGTGGGTCGTGGCGTGCGTGATTGCGGACGTTGGGTTGGCTTCGATCGGGCTGTGGGGTGGATCTGGCTGGAGGGGAGAGAGAGAAGGGAAGGGGGAAAGGAAGAAGTTTGGGATCTTAAAAGATTCCAATTGGCCAAATATCCCGGCTTTCCCATATAAAAGCGACTTGCCGCAAATTCGCGACGTCGGCAGAACAAATCGGGGCGGAACAAAATCGTTTCACCACACAACCACATGTCGTCGACATCATACGCAAGGACCAAATCGTAATCGTACTGACAGGCATGCATGAAATTTATGTTGAGATGGACGTATGGCGTATCACCATACTCGCCGCGTTCTTTCGGTGCAAATTTTGGAGAAAATGAAACGTCTTGTTAGTAACATTATGGTCCGTTTCGATGGCCGTTTTGTGGTCCAGTGTAGTATTTAAAGTCTAATTTATTTCTGAGCAAAACCTAACATAATGCTTGAGTAATCGTTTTCGTTTTCTGACTCCCCCCGAGGGCCCGTTTGGATGGCCATTTTGTGGCCCATTACCAGTGTAATATTTGGAGTCTAATTTATTTTTGAGTAAAGCCCAACAGATTGATTGGATGACTGTTTTTGTTTTCTGACTTCCTCGTAATGGATTGGTATTGGGCCAGTTACAACCAAAAAACAGACCAAAGGTCACCCTAAAACAATTCCGATAAAAGTCGAGCTCTTCTGCTCAACTCGACGAGTGAGGGAGCCCTGGCGGCAGTAGCGACCAGAGAGAGCCAGCGATCGTCTCTTCCGCGTGATCTCGACGGCGCTGGAGCTCTCCGCCTGATCCCGACCTCGACTGGCTCTGTTACATGCACTGACCCCACCAGATCTGCGAGAAAGCCCTAGCGGCGGCTGCCGACGGCGATGAGAGTGAGCTCCGTGGCGGCGATGGCCACGGGAATGAGATCTGCGGCGGCAGCGACATGAGAGAGCCTGAGGTCGGCGGGGGAAGAGGCGTTGTCTCCTGCATGCAACAACGATTGAGGCGGCATGCTGCGCCACCACCGAACAAGGAGAGGCTGCTTGACTTCCTCAGGGCCGTGCCATCCCAGGGCGCCTTGCTCGCCTGCGTCGGCACGCTACGCACACAATTCACCACCATGCATGCACGCATTGCGGACGTTCCAGTTCACGTGCACTGTACTGGCGCGGTCTGTGCATCGCCTGGGCGAGGCACCTGAAGTACCCCCCCACTGCTCGTCTAGCTCGGCTTCGTCACCGCCAGATGTTGTACACATGTATCATCATCATGTGCGTCTACTAGCACCCGTAGCTCTGCCACCACCTCACACTCGTCGAGTGGCCTCGTTGCCTCTGGACTCGACAAGGAAGCCAAGGATGAGCGAACAACGAGAGCGAGTCCTAGCGGCGGTGATCGACAGTAGCAACAAGAGCGAGCTGTCGCCGAACGGGAGCGAGCCGTCGCTCGTCGTTGGCGACGCCCTCAGCAGGTGCACGATGCCCCTCACGCTAGGCGAGCCTTCATCGCTCATATGCTGGATTTGTTGCATAGGAACAGTGAGTCGGCAATGGCATAGCAAAGCTTTTTTGTTCTTTTTCTAAAGCCGAACTGCATGATGCTGTTCTTGATTGCACCCAAACACTATTTTACGAAGGAAATAAATTACCAATGTGTTTCACTAATTTTTCTTGTGCCACGTAAATTACTGGTGTAATTTATTTATAGGTTTACTGAGCTCACAAAAAGAAGCCTAAGCCCAGGAATTAATGTCGGTGTCCGAACCTGGTGGTTCATCCGTGGTCTACTAACCCTAAAAGGAGAGTTTTTATTGATTACAACGTGATGCTATTATAATCGTGCTGAATAAAAATAGATCCGCAGGTAAGGTACGAATTAAGTATGACATCAGCTGTCGCACCTTGCTTAACTAATTTAGCTAATTCATGAACGATAAAATTACACTCTCTTCACCTATTGATAGCACACTCCAACACCAATGCGGCTATAGCCTGTGCCTCCTTCGTAGCATTTCTCAGGACCGATCTATCATCTCGCACAGATCTCAGTGCATGCACTACATCCAAAAAAGCAGTTTCCATGGTCGTAGGTCATTTTATCCCTTTGCACCATCAAAACATAGCTCCTCTAATCATGCTAGTGTTTCGGCCTCCTCTGCTCTCGCACACCTCAGCAAAAATTTCCAAGCAAATAGGAGCACATTACCTGACGGGTCTCGAGCAACTGTTGCTCAAAGCCGGAATCCGTTATTCGCAACTCACTGACTCACTCACTTATAGGGTTCGTTCACGCGTGCACATTCCGTGGGTGCTTCCGATGTTGTTAAATCCTCCAACAAATTCCCAGCATATGCAGGGAACGCATCTCTTCGTGCCTAAGATCTGCCATTACAACGTGAGGAGTGGACATTGCGTTTGGCATTCCCTTGTACTTCGAAAGAGGCAAACTAAACAATTGTCTCGCGAATTTGCCTATGGTCAGGTACATTGAACGCTAATCCTTGTGAACAGCGGCGATCACACGGAGTCATGCGACGTGTGTGTTGGGTGATTCCGGACACGGAGAAACTGCCATCCTACCGAATGGTACGCATGCATGCATGCTGAACAGGTCTTGTCGTTCGTCGACAACAGCCGTGTCCCACAGCAGCTCTCGATCGGCAGATCAGACTGGACAAGAACATCAAGTTAAATTACCCTTTCGCTGTTCCAGTTCCACGGACAGCTGCAAGATGGGGAAGGAGGAAGGACATGTCACGTGCCCGAATACCAAGCGAAGCATGGAAACGCATCCAGACGTGCCGCAAAGTGCGTGATCGATGGGGCTCATCATCTAAGGACGGATTTTTTTTGGACCAAGGACTGGTTATGCGAGCTCGTGTTTGATTTTTTATTTTTATTTTCTCAGTGCCGTCCGATGGACGAGAGAACAAGACCGCTCAGCCCAAATAGGGGCCTGTTAGGCTCTACGTGTTTCTCGCGTGTTCCTTGTTCTTCTGTAGCACATCCAAAGCAGATCTTTTCCACCCGAGTATGTTCGTACCCATATCGCACGTTGAAGGCAGCGTATCTCAGTACTACTCTCTCCCAAGAAAAGAGAGAGTCTCCTTATTCCTCTAGGAAAAAAAATTAGATTCACTAGTCTTATTTTCGAGAAAAAGACTCACTAGTCTTATAAACCGCAATAAGCTGCTAAAATTGTTTACATGAAGATAACCTACACAATGAATTACTCAAAATGCAAGGTGGGCAATCCGGTTTGGCCCTATTGCTGAACCTCTGGCCCGACTGGAAATTCAGAGGGGCAAGGGTCGGCTCGGACCTCAAGCAGCAGAGTAATTGTTAAACCTAAGGCCTTGTTTGAGAGGTCTGGAAATTAATACACTTGTAATCACATTACAAGGGTATTTTATAAGGCCCCAACAAAACCTCTAAATACAAGGTTTTTTTTTCCAGTCACTACCGGAAAAAGGATGTTTGCCGAGTGCTCAACGAATTACCGAGTGTTTTTCCTCGGACACTCGGCACAGAGACCAATAAGCCGAGTGTCTACCAAAAGCACTCGGCATAAAATAAACACTCGGCATACATTTAATTTGCCGAGTGCATGCAGTAAGACACTCGGCAAACGGCCTATTTGCCGAGTGCATGCTATCAGACACTCGGCAAACATGGAGACACGTGCCATTTCCGCCCGCGGTTGACGGAGGGGCGACGGAGTGGTTTGTTTGCCGAGTGTATTGTATATGACACTCGGCAAACATGAAGCCACCGTTCGCACTGTTCATATTTGCCGTGTGTCCGTGGTCTGACACTCGGCAAAATAAGTTTATTTTTTATTTTCTCAGTTAGAATTATTTATTTCCTAAGTTGGTTATGAGTTGAGAAGCCACGTATAGAGGAGGCTAATGTTTTCTATATCAAGATTCCACTTATGCATGACTTCTCACATTGGTTAGGTCTAATCTATCAGTGACGAAGAGGAAAGCCACATGAAACTTTTCCGGGTACCCAACATGTTTGCATGCGAAGTGTCGGGTCGCTTCGTCTGTTGCCCTTCAAACTTTTTATGCACTCTACATACATCACTACATGTAACATGTCAAAATTTGGCATTTTTCCGGATCTGTTTGCTATATTCTGGCCATTAAGTGTATTTCTAGTCATTTAATGGATATAATTCAAATTTGAACTGCAGGTGCATGAAATAATCGCAAGAAATGGATTTAAAAATCCTATTTGTTGTAAACTCTTGTTTGGGTAAATCCTTGTAAACCCTTGTAAACTTTGTGTATTTCCTCTTCACTCACCCTCACGATGTGTTGCAAGCTAGGAGCAATAGCAGCAAGTCCCTGAAGACCAAGATGCCAAGGATACGAATACAAAGACATCTATTCACTCTCATGACACAAATTTAGCACATGCACGTGCTATTATAATCAGAATACTGCATCTTTCCAAAATCAAAATGTTGCCGCTGCTCTTTACAAAATCAAAATCATGAGGATTCAACATGATAATGGTCCGTTGAAGATAAGGATGATAACATGATAATTGTAAACTTAAGACTGGAATATTTTGATTTAAAGATGGAGCTCATGCTAGACTCTTCGGAAATTAAGTACTCCAAAATTAGGATATACATAGTTCAAATATTCCAGAGGAATATACTATTTCAAATTCTAAAAATGAAACTTGCACTGAACTTCCTCAGAACAGACAAATAGCCAGTTACATCGCTCCAGTTGCATGTCATTGCCTTAGTTTTCTGCAGCGAACCAACAGATTGTTATCAAATCCAGCAGCAATATTAATCAGTCGGCTGTTTCATGCTAATCTAGAGGAAAACATGTACATGGCTTACCTTTTGTTATATGTACTGTCCGCTCTCGTATTCAGAATTCACAACTCACAAGCTGTTAGAGGTGATGTGTTTGACTTATGTGCTATAACAATGTCTACAGATCATGACCTGCATGTGAGTTTTGATATGCATGAGTGCCACATCTGTTATTGCTGACTTAGATACCTTAAGCTATGGCTTAAGTAGTATGCCTAAAAAGGGAAGAGTATGGTCCAGTTTAAATTATCAATATCTGAAAATATCACCATGACGGAGCATGGTACTTGTTTTCTTCAGTAACATGGCTGCTATGAGGTCCCTTAGAAATGAAGCATGAAGGCATTCAACTCAATGTTCCAATCAATATTCTGCGGATTAATCAAGTGGCCTCTAAAGAGTTTAGAGGTGAAAGTGATGCACCTTAATAAAGCCGTACCTTCACCACCATCGATTACAGGCCTAGGTCAAATGAAGGATTGTCATCTATCAGTCTCTGAATCTTGGGATCTCTCTGTGTTAGATTACTTGGAGCAAAAGAGAGGCCACTGCTAGCTGTCAAATGTGGATCAACATAAGCAACATTAGTGTACAATTGTCATTATATAAGCAAAAAATTGTCAAGTCACTTACATGGAGACAATTGAGTTCCAATCTTCGCCACTTCCTTCTTCAACCACAGCCCTCAAAGCCTTAAATCATAGCACAAAAAAAGCTCTCGGTTCATGGAATCCTTAAAGACATCGGAAGCAAGCACCTTGATCTCATCGGACAGATCAACCATACCATTCAACACCTCCAAGCATTTGCAAATTGAGTATTGTTGTCCTTATTGCAATGATTGGTCTTTTATCCTTGATTATTCTCTCTTGAGTTCAACGTAATCTAACATGCTATCTCCAATGCGTGGTGCCGATGTGGACCTTTTTTGCTTCTTGGGTCTTGCTCCTTGTCCTCTACCAATCCTGCTTCTTGAATTAGCATGTTCTTCATCATAGTCTTCATACATGGAGTTTTGTTTATACATGGCACGGCTTCTTTCAACTTCATACATGGAGTTTTATTCTTCATCTTCAATGGTGTAATTGTCTATTCCTTGACTTTCCGTGACTGTCATTTTTTGAGGCGGATTTATGGTACTCTCTCTTTCATCTCTGAGATGTTTTCTACTAGCACTTGACTGTATCTTGTTTTTCCTTCCAGCATCAGAATTTGTATTCAAGGTGCTCTCTCTTTCTTCTCTCGATTGAGTGGGCAGACTAGAAGTGAAGCAATGTTTTCCTTGGGCCAATTGACCTATTAAGACGTCAAGTGAGTCTATAAGAAAACAGTAGCAACCTTAGATCATTTAAAGGAAAAGCACTAACTTACCTTCATACAAGAGATCCAGTGCCTCAAACAATGGAAAGCTCTTATTTTCATACCTCCTTAGCTTCGGGTCCTCCTACCAAATAATAGAAGTGACGATGACATGGCACTCGGGTATCGTCAAGGAGGACAATACCGGCCCTATGGACATAGGGTGGATCGGACCGACTACTCGGAGTCCGACTTCTACACGGGGCGCCTTATCAACTTGGAGTACAAGACAGGGATAAACACAAATCCGGCAATCCCGGATTCTGTTGTAACTAATTAGGAAACTAATCTGTGACCGATTCGGACTCTTGTAACCCTACCCAGGTCGCCTATATAAGGCCCGGTAGGGATCCTCCGATCGGTAGGTTCATATACGCTCTCGTATTCATATACACAAAAAGCCCTAGCCACCTTGAGATCTGTTCTCGAGGACTTGTAGCACTCGGGATTCAAGCAATACCAGTCACCAAACACAGGACGTAGGGTATTACCTCTCTTTGAGGACTTGAACCTGTCTAAACATCATCTCCCGTGTGCACCCATCTAGATCTACTGTGCGTACGCTGCTCCATATTCATTATTGCCAGATCAGTACACCGACAGTTGGCGCGCCAGGTAGGGGAGCGCGCATAGATTCATCTGCTAGATCCAGATGGGTCCCTTTGTCAGCAACGGCAGTTTCGTTCCGGGCAACATCATGCGATTTGCCTCCACGAACGTTGTCCCTGATCCAGGCCAGCTTTTCCGATTTGGAAAGTTGGACTTCATCGCCGATCAGATTGGCAAGCTTCACCTTTGCGACTCGGTGTCTCGCCGACCGTCGGAGGCATCATCGACATCTCCACTCGGACTCGTTGTCGAGTCCGCACCTTTGGCTCCTCTCCCCAAAGACGAGGTTACGCCGAAGTCGGATCTACTGCTCGAACGTAGATTCCCACTCGTCGAGCAGGGGTCCCAATTGGTTGGGGCGATCGAGTCTCTCTTACACGTTCTCGAGTATGACTCGGACGACTTTGGGAGCTCGGGAAGCCACCACCCTTCTCGGGAGGTCTTCATGGCGATAATGGCGATAATCAGTTCACCAGATCCAGTTGTGCCAGTCCCCGATGACACAGCTGCTCCAACAGCTCCTCAAGTGCCTGCTCCTCCAGTGCCAGCTACCCAAGTCCAAGTACCTACCGGTGTCACTGCTGATCCTCCTGCAGCTGACCCAGCTGAGTTAGTATCTGTGACATAGGTGGCTGAAGATGGCACTCTGTCCTCCTCCCTCATGTCTCAAACAGCCGCTAGAGCCTACCAGAACAAGGTCATGCCAACCCAATTTGCAGCTCTGCGACGAGAGAATCTTCAGCTCAGAACAGAAGTCAACAGCCTGCACTCCAAGGTTGATCATTTGCAGGCTCAGCTCTCAGAAGTTCTCCAGCTGTTGAAGACCAAGCTTCCCTAAATGTTTCTTCTCCTCACCCCTTTCTGGTGTTTTAGTGTCAAAGGGGGAGAAATATAAGAGAGAGAAATATAAGAAATATAAGAGGGAGAGTATTTTGGATATAGGGGAGTATATTTTTTGGTGTATCAAGACTTGTTTTATCTCTGATTCTTCTGTCTTGATTACAATTTATCTAAGTTTATGTTCTGATGCAGTAATGTTTCTTTTTGATATGTGTGGATGATGTTCTCTGTGATATAATTTCTCCTCACATATTTTTGAGCTTTACTCTGATACATATGTCTACTATGAAGCTTTTGCTCTGATACATATGTTTACTCTGAATCTGTGTTCTGATACATATTCATATGCTCTGAGTCATTATAACTGCATCAGAATAAAAATATATCAGTTCAGTTAAATCATGCTCCTATGATCTATCTAATCCTCTGAACTGATAAAAGTGTAAGTTGTAAGAAAATACTGCCCATACCCAAAATTAAAATATGTGCACTTGCATGATAAAAGCAAATCTTTTGTGCACAGCTTCAGGGGGAGTATATTCTAACAACCTGCACATGTATCACTCATTCAAATCTTTATGTGAATTTGTTGAATGGGTTGCCACTAACCACCAAAAAGGGGGAGATTGAAAGATCATCTAGGCCCCTAATTGGTTTTGATGGTTAATGGCAACTCAAACTGGAATCTAATGTTTACAATGAGTGTAAGCAGGTTTAAGAGGTTCCAGGAAGAAGGGTCATCAAGGAAAGGATGACCACCCAAAAAGTACAAAGGTGGTTTCCAGGACAAGGGAATGGCTGTGCTAGGCAGCTGTGTCACAGCTGTGAGGAAGCCGGTGCTGTGCAAGGAGTTGCAAGCAAGGTGATGGTGGCTTGATGCGTCAAGGGCCGTGAATACAGTTGGTGGCAGGTAAAGCCTAGATTTGCTAGTTTCCTTGAGTCCATAGGAAACACCCGTACTATCAAGAGGGATGAAGTAGTAATGATCTGTGGAGGTTCTTTTGCTCAATGCTCAGGGTGTTGGACAGTGGCACTGATGCTTTGAGGTCAGTGGCCCTGTATCAACAGTTTTGCACAAGTGTGAGGCTGGCTTGCGTTAGCACTCTGCAGTGCTAGCAGTAGAAAACCCTAGAGGTTAGAGTCACCGGTGTGACGCAGCTGTGTCACAGGTGGTCTAGCGCTCTATGACTCAGGTACATCTCTGTACCAGGGGAGAGCTTGTAAATGCTAAGGGATCTGCACTGCGATAGTTTGTCTGCTGAGTCAGAAGACTGTCGGATGTTCTCTCCTTATTAGGGATCAGAGTTAGTTGTGCGCTGAGGGCATGTGATGTGCCAAGATCGGGCTGAGTAGTTAGGCTACGTCAGTTAAGGGTTCACCTGTGTGTGCCTCCGGTGACACAGGTGTCGATCTGCCTGAGCCGGTTATAGTTGTGCGTTGTGACTGGCTGTGTCACGGTGTATGTCACCGGTGACTCACTCAATCCTACGTGGCAACAGTGTAACGGTCAGGTGCCTGTGAACCCTATAAATAGGGGACCAGGGGAGGTCTTCGACCTCAACCTTGCTCAAACCAGTGAATCATATTCGACCGTTGCAAGCCTCTCACCCTCGGAACAAAAGCCAAACTTCCTAAGAGAGTTAGAGCCTTTGAGCAAAGAGCATTGGTTCCTCCAAGAGTCGTTGCTGCTGAATCTGTTACTCTTGGAGTGTCTACTCCTAGACGGGCGTAGGAGTTGCTGGTATCACCCAAAGCTTGTGTGGGCTGAACCAGTAGTTTGTGAAGGTGATCCGAAGTCTACCTGCTACAAGGCTAAAGGACTTCCACAAGCAAAGCAAGAGGCCTGATCATTCAGGTACTCGGAGAACAAGCACGATTCAGTGCTGGCGATCTCTTCGGAGTAGCCTCTCCAACGGAGACGTACCTCTCTGAAAAGAGTAGGGAACTTCGGTGAAAAACACCTTGTCTCTCTGAGTACTCATTGTGTTGCTTCTATTTACTTGCTATATCTGCATGCTTGTGTGTTCTTAGATATATTCAGTTTATCTGTGATAGATCACCTTTCACCTGTGTTAGCATAGCTGTGTCACAGTTGCTGTAGATCATATCTCTTATCTGTGTCAGCTACCTGTTACATAGCTGTTTAGTTTGCTCATCTGTTTCTAAGTATTTAGCTTAGCTGTGTTAGCTACCTGTGTGACAGCTACGTGTTAATTTACACGTCATATATTGCCTGTGCTGTTCACCTGTCACACAGCTAACTTATCCTTGCAACTAACTAAGACTTAATTTGATAAACTAAGTTAAAAGAAGTGAATTTAATTAGCCTCCTATTCACCCCCTCTAGTCGGCACCTTCGGTCCTTTTAGACGCGCGGGGACATCCTTAATGATAAACGCGACGCCCGCCGAGACGCAGGGAGGGACAATCGCAGCAGTCGTTACGATGACAATAACGATTGCAGCGCCACAAGCCGGTGTAGCTCTCCAGCTCCTTCCGGTATGGCCTATGTAGGCCCAAAAGCATTCGGATCTCGCATCCGCAATGCCGTCTTCCCGTCGCGGTTCCGGGTTACCGGAATTGACAAATATACGGGAGAAACTCAGCAAGACATCTGGTTGGCCGACTACCACACAGCGTGCAGGACCAGTGGTGGCGACGATTACGTTGCGATCCACTACCTGCCTTTGTTTCTAGCTGAGTCGGATCGAGCCTGGCTTACCAGCTTGTCTCAGGGTTGCATCCAGTCATGGGCCGACCTTGAGACCCTCTTCGTCAACAACTTTCAGGGCATTTACAACAGACCCGGGAACGCGTGGGATCTCCACAGTTGTACCCAAGAGGAGGGTGAAACTCTCAGAGAGTACATTCAACGCTTCTCCAAGAAGAAGAACTCTCTGCCTGAGGTTCGAGAAGGAGATGTCATCACCGTCTTCTCCAAAGGTGTCCGCAACACCGACCTCATCCACAAAATCACGCGTAAGAATCCTCAAACTACGCGCGAGCTCTTCGACATCGCCAACAACTTCGCCACTAGTGAAGAAGCCGTCCGCAGCGCAAACAAGGACGATAAGGGAAAAGGCAAAGCTACCAAGTCCAGAAGGTTCAGCGACCAATCTACTTCATCAGTAAAGTACTTTCCGAGTCCAAGGCGCATTACCCGCAGATTCAAAAGATTATCTATGCGGTATTCATCACATCTCGGAAGCTGGTTCACTACTTCCAAGGGCATCCAATCTCGGTGGCTAACTCTTTCCCGATCGCCGACATCATCAACAATCGGGACGCCACAGGACGGATCGCCAAATGGGCAATGGAATGCTCGCATTCGACATAATTTATACCCCCCTGCACGGCCATCAAGTCTCAAGCTCTGGCCGACTTTGTGGTCGAATGGACCGAAGTCCAATCCCCGCCCTCTGTTATCGACCTCGAACACTGGACTCTCTACTTCGACGGTTCGCTGATGCTCCAGGGCGTGGGGGCTGGCATCGTGCTCATCTCTCCAAAAGGGGAGCTCTTCAAGTATGTGCTCCAAATTCACTTCCCCGCGTCCAACAACATCGCCGAGTACGAAGCTTTGTTGCACGGTCTGCGCATCACCACGTCACTCGGGATTCGCCGACTCCTCGCTCGGGAGATTCTGAATTGGTGGTTCGACAGGTCATAAAGGAATGGTCCTGCAGAGACTCTACCATGGAAGTCTACTGCCAGGAGGTACGCAAGCTTGAAGCCAAGTTCGACGGCCTCGAAATCACTCACGTCCTCCGCCGCACCTAAGCGACACCTAAAAAAACACCAACAGCATGTACTCAAGCATCAGATAGCTAGAATCATCCATCATAGACTGGGCAGCAATAGAAATGCTAGCAAAGGTAATAACACACCTCATTATATCAAGAATATGAAGAAAATAGTCTAATACATGAATTAATATATTGATATATATCAGAAAGAAACTCCAATATTTGCACACCACATGTGTATGGCCAAGTAAAAAATTTCTAGAATTAATTAGTAGTTAATAAACATACTCAACAGAAGTCTTTACCAACTCAATGATGCACCACACTGCTCAGCACACTACAAACTAACTGAATCCCGCACCAAGAACTCAACAGAAGTCTTACCAACTCAATGCTGCAAGGTAACATAGTTTTGATTATTTTTATGCATACAACAATAGCAAGTCATGCTCAATATATATAATATATAAGGTATCATATTTAACAGCAAGTCAGCAAGGTATGGCATTGCTATATACATAGATATTTAACAGCAAGTCATGGTCAATATGTTGACTCATAAACAAAATAAACCTGGCAACAATCTTACCAAAAATTGCAGAACTGGATGGTTGATCGTTCTTGCTTCACACCACCTGTTCTATTCTTCAACTCTGAGAAAGATTGGTCAGGAAAAAACATGAGAAGCAATAATAGGCACAGGCAGGATTACAAGGAGATGATAGCTTCCTATTATGATCAAATTTTCATGGAACACTTGCCTAGAACTGTAAAATACTAGAGAATATCCTATTTGAACGTGGGGGAGAAAAGAATAACTGAATGACCTCAAAGATGTGGATAATTATGGCCATGTTCGAGTCATGAATCATGAACGAATGGTCCAACGCTATCAGACGAGGGTAGAAGTGCAAAAGCTGGCTTCTGCAATTCCTCCTAGGCTTTCACCTTTGCAAGTTTGCATAATGCATTTCTAGTTTAATACATACAACCGACTGTCCTAAATCTAAGGTCCAGTTTGACTATTACTTGAAAAATGAAATTCACTGTCCCATGCAACCCATCCAACGAACTAGCTACTAGTTTGGTTCGTGGTAATTAATTGCATGATCTTTTCATCTTAAACAAGCTTCAGATCATAATTCATCTGCAAGTTATTGGCTACTGAATTCTGACACCGGACAGCTACATATCTAACAGTTTGATCATAATTCATATGCAACCCAAACAATCTCCTCTCCCTAGTTCTCCGTATTCAGATCTGACACATGCGAATGGAATATTTCTAATCAAGACAGCACCCTGCAATGATTCAGAAGCGGGAAGACAAGCAAGCAAGTAGGAGAGGGGATGACATGGGCGCATGCCGTGAAGCGCGAGCAGCAGAACATCAAATAGGCGCGCGTGCCGACGCCACTGCCACGGGATGGTGATGACGTGTAGTCAGCCGTGGCACGCGAGGCAGAGAAGGCGGTTGCCAACGCAGTAGGGCTCCTCTAGTCGCCGCCTCCGGTGCCTCTCCCGCCACCGCCACCGGCAGCTCTCCCGTCGCCGCCCTGCTTGCTTCGTTGCGTGGTTCTGTGGCCGGCAGCCTGACTTCTATCATTTTTTCTATCCGGCCTATTGAGCTCCGTTTTATTTTTCGGTTGTAACCGGCCCAAACCGGCCAAATATGAGGGAATTGGAAAACGAAAACGGGCTTCCAAACAATAATTTCCAGCCAGGCCGGTTTATTTTGTGGGCTGTATTTTACATCCGTATTTGGTCCAATACCGGTCTCCCAAACAGGGCCTAAAGTTTTTTAGGGTCGGCTCGGCTAGTTGCTGCTTGCACGCAATAATGCAGCTTGCTAGCGCGCGCCGCTGCAACTGGGGCAGGTCTCGCTCAGGTTCTTGGCAAGGACGGGGCAGCTGTCGTGGCCCTCGTGCGGGGTCACAACCAGGTCGATGTTGAAGCCGTCCGTGAGGCTCACGGCGTATGAGGACTGGTCGTTTTCCGTGGTGGAGGGAGACCTTCACGAGCGGCGCTATCACCGCACTAAATAAAAACTGCTATATCTGACGGTCCATTTCAAACGGTTTTTGAAAATCATTTGAGATTAGGCTTACCTTCTGAAATTTACATTCTAGATAGCTATTTTAAGCAACCGTCTAGAATTACTAACTCATCTAGGAGACGGTTTTTTTATTTGAACCATTTGGAATAAATCAGATAAACCAGATAATTTCTTAATCGAATTGTCTCACATAGGCCCACCCACACCAACCGACGGTCCAGCTTGTTGATAGCCCCGCATACAGTTAAGACTTCTAAACCCTACATCCACCCCCACCCCCCGGATCGATCCGCACTAAGTTGCCTCCTCCTTCCTCATCCCGCTGCCCCTCCTCGTTCCCAATCCGCACCGCGGCCCTCTCTCCTTCCTCTCTTCCACCCTCATGCAGCGCCGCCTCCTCTCTCTCCTTTCAGCCTCCCATCAACTTCCACCGCCTCCTGCAAACCCTAGATTCACCCCCCTACTCGAGATCTACCGAGATCTCCTCGATCCCCACTGCAATTCTGTTGGAAATGGGAAGATGGCTGCCTATGACCATACCGACACCGACTTCCATAAGCTCGTCGATGGTGAGGATGACCTCTCCCCCTTCTAGGACTAGGTGGCGCCACCTCTCAACTTCTGCCTCCCCTCTCTCCCCTCCTCCTCCCATCTCTCCATGGTAGATCTGCGAGTTCATGAGGTAGATTTGAGAATTTGCTAGGGTTTTGTGGCTGATTGACTTGGATCGTGGTGCATGTGTGTGTGCAGGTCATCAACGACTGGGAGACGGGTCGATTGTGCAAATTTGTCACCCGTTCTCTAGTGAGTAGTCCAACGAGTACGGCCAGCAGCGCGGTGGCAAGGAGCTCGATGGCTACGGCCAGCAGTGCGGCAATAACTCCAACGAGTACTGGAGGAACTAAGCCAGCGGCAGAAGCTCCATTGCCACTACGCCCACCTTCTTCCCTCCATGGTGATGTAATACTATACCCTCCAGATCGAAGTGTTTTTGTGTAGCTCTTGTCTCATATGTAGACTCGCGGGTTTTGGTTTTGATTTGTTTCATTTGCTACATATTATCTTATTAGAACAAGTTGTATCAAGATCAATTCCAGCACCTCTTACTATTGTGTATTGTAACCATGCTATCTGTCCACAGCTTGTCGAGAATGCGGATGAGTGCAATTGAATCAAAACAACTGTTTGTAATTGGAAAAGCAAACCTAGATGGTTTTATTTATGTAACCGTCTGAGATTAAGGAATATCACATCCATGACAGATATTCTCAGACAGTTCAAAGAACCGTCTCATATGACGATTTTGAACCATCTACGAAAGTATTTTCTATACTAGTGCCGCATCACTGAGGCCTCCGCACTAGAGCCGATCGCCCACAATCTCCTGTGTAGCCGGTGCGCCCCCAAATGCGGTCAAACCAGCCTGTGAAGGAGCAGTGGGAGAGTGCCAGGAGGAAGAAACTACCCCCTCAAGGACGTCGTTGTCAGAATTGGGCTAGATGTCAACTGGGGTAAGGGTAGTCTTTTGCGATAGTTAGGTTCAATGGCAGAGGCATAACTTAAGAGTTACCGGGACTAAATGAGTAGTATAATGCAACAAAATTAATAGGAGGGACCAAAGTGTGTTAATACTTGTGTTAATATTGGTATATTTTTCAGATTTAAATGGTTAATACCATCTATATATTATATGCTCCTATTGGATCATTGGAGGAGCCTTGCCCCCCTCCCCCGCCCCACCTCATTGAGGCAAAGCCCGCGAGGAGGAGGATGCAGCTAGCCATGGTGGCTAGTGGGCTATCACGTTGTGGTGGATATTATTGATTTTGAGATTGCTAACACGTACGTTGTGGTGGATATTAAATTGCATGTACTAGCTAGTTCACCTAAAAACTCAAACTAATGGATCTACACTCCTCCGGGACTTAGATGTGGGATCGATATAGGCCATAAATATTTCTATTAATATTTGTTGGTTGGATCTTGAACTCAAGACCTCTTGGTTCTGATAACATATTGAATTGCATGTACCAGCTAATTCACTTAAAAAGGTCAAACTGATAAAAAAAAGCAGGTAATATATTTCAATAGTGAAGTCCACCGGTGCTAGATGGAGCGTAGATAAGGGCGCCGGCGGCGCTGATCCCCGGTGGTGGCTCCTGTGCTTGGCTGCTTGCAAACGGCGAATGAGTCGGGACTAACAGGTGCCCCGAGACAAGAGAATGATTCCCTATTGGACCATAGATTAATTCTAGCCGATTCTTGTCCCGCCTGATGCCAGAAGACAGGGGCAATCTAGCAGGCCAATGGGCCGAACCGGACCACCCACTATCCTCGCAAAGAAAAAGAATTTACTACTGGTATAAGAGCAAACCCCTCGTAGAAAACTACACATTTCTAGTTTGTTTTTTTGTTATCTTGTTCTGATTCAATCAAACGATAGTCATGTAATCATCCATACATCGGTTAAAGGAGGTTGGATTTAATAAAAGATTTGGATATATTTTCTTATCGAATTGTTTCTGGTGTCAAACATGAGATGACGTACAGTTGGCGTTGAACAGCTAGCCGATCATATTATACATTTGTTCCACTGGACAAAAACAAATGAATTTTCCAATGAATTCCTAATGTTGATCCATTCTGCCAATGAGATGGCCAAAGTATAAGTACAACCAAGGATACTTATCCAATTCAGTCTTCAGTAAGTTGTTCTACATTTTCTTCTAAAAAATGATGCTCTTTTTATTATATCTAGTTTTGTAGGCTTCTCAAGTCCAAGCTTATACTGAAAATGGTTTCTTAAAAAGCGATTTTATGGGTTTATCAATATTTTCGTAAGGCACATTGCTTAGTTGACCATTTTACAAAAATAGAAGAAGAAAATGTACGAAAGTTGACATTTCTGTAATGAAAATTCAAGTGAGAAAAACAAATCAAATAACATCCTGGCCGTCTATCATGCCGACGGCTGTGATCATCACCAACCTCGTTGACTTTGCTAAATTTTATTCCGATAGTGCTCCACCTCTCGCTCCCGAACAGAATATTATACTCCCGAATTACGTCCTGCACAACCACATGGCAGATGTGGTCAGCTATATCAAAATCGAATATCGAAAAAAAAGAAGAATTATTACGTCCTGCACAAGTGAAGAACCTAACGGGACTGTGTCGCATATGCCCTCCCTGTATAAAGTCAGAGCAAGATCTAGCAAAGACTTTTTCCTACTCCACCATTGCTGCAATCTTGCAACCTTGGTTTCTTCCCCACTCAATTCACAGGGCGAGTTAAATTTGCTTGGTCCAATCTTACAAAGTTTCTGCATGTGTTATTTCTGTGGTCAAACTCTTCTTCATCTTTGATCAATTCCATCCATTCACCTTATTGTTTGCTCCTTGATTCCATTGCACCATCAAGATTACTAGTTTCACTTCATTGTTCTTGGTGCAAATACTTCGGATCTTGTCCATGGAGGGGGTGGAGGAAGCCAACCGGGGAGCCGTGGAGAGCTGCAAGAAGCTAGTCGTGCGCCTCTCGCAGTCCGGCGACCCCTTCCGGCTCGCTGCCGTCACCGCGGAGACCGACGAGGCCGTCTCCCCGGTTCGACAAGGTGGTCACCATCCTGAGCAAAAGGGTCGGCCATGCAAGGGTGAGGCTTGGCAAGCGGAGCTCACCGCCGGTTCATGCAAGCTGCCTCTTGGATCACCCATTGGTGGCATGCCCACCTTCCAATGGCTTCCATGGCAGCAGTACTACTCCTGCGCTGCCGCCGCCGCAGACAAGAAGCTTTGCGCCGCCCAGCATGCACGAGAAGGAGGTGGTGCCGGTACCGGTGGTGGTGGCTGTGGCTCCTTGCGCGATCTTGCCGGCGGCCAAGGTCGATAGGAACATGTTCCTCGAGACGCCGCTCTTGGATTTGAATGGCTGCAGCGTTCCCCCCTCCGCCGTCTCCGTGCAGAACAGCTCCAAAGTTTGCGCTGCTCCCGCGGTTAATCATCCTTCCTGCACCACTCAAATCCAATTTCATCATCATCATCAGCAGCAGCAGCAGCAGCAGCAGCAGCAGCCGAAGGAGACGAGGTTCCAGTTTGATCAGAAGCCGAGCGAGAAGTTCCACATCGAGATGCCGCCGAGGAGCGGCTGCGCCAAGGAGCCGGAGGTGATCACCTTCAGCTTCGACAATAACTCGGTCTGCACCTCGTCGGCGGCGACCACCTCCTTCTTCACCTCCATCAGCAGCCAGCTGATCAGCATGTCTGACGCCGCGACGAACCCCGCCGCGGCGCCTTCCAGGAAGGCGCACTGCGCTAGGAAGGCCGAGGACTCCGACGGCAAATGCCACTGCCCCAAGAAAAAGTTGGTGCCGATTGCGCCATTGTTTTAGCTTGGTTGGGGGATTGATCTTGGAAAGTTGCTGTGGTTTCTGACTCGGTGTTTGTTTGTGATCTTTTGCAGGAAGCCGAGGGAGAAGAGGGTGGTGAGGATGCCAGCGATCAGCGACAAGGTTGCTGATATACCTGAAGACAATTACTCTTGGAGGAAGTATGGGCAGAAACCGATCAAAGGCTCTCCTCATCCAAGGTATATATATTGTGGCCATTCGTCCTATACTTCTGGTTAATTAGTAGTACTCAATTTCTTTGTGATGACAAGTTCGGGTCAAGCCCGGTTCGGAACGCGGGAATTTTTCGTTTTTCCTGCGAGAATCAGTTTGTTTTCTGTTCCAAACAGGCCCTTGTGCTACTCTTTAATCTCTGTCATGCCGATTTCACTTGCAAGTTGAAACTGGTTTGGTTCCTCCAAACTTCAGACAGAAATATTCAGCCTAGAATGTTGTGATGGAACAGTCAGGCCGAGAAGCTCTGAACTTTGTAGCTGTGTCCATCAGCATGCATGACTGCAAGTGTAAATTTTCTTGGTTGTGCAGGGGATACTACAGGTGCAGCAGCATGAAGGACTGCCCTGCACGGAAGCACGTCGAGAGGTGTCCCAGCGACCCCGGGATGATGATCGTCACCTACGAGAACGAGCACAACCATGCGCAGCCGCTGGACCTGTCGATGCTAGCCGCAAATTCAGAAGCCTGAGGTTGCCAATGTCAGAAGATAGAACTCTGAATTTATGCCATGAGTAGGCAGTGCATGAACATATCAGTTGGTCCTTGGCTGTTCAGTCTGACAGCAATGGAATGCAAGAGGAAATTGTAACAGGAAGGCGCATATTTCGCCGTCTTCTTTTCGAAATGTATAGTAATAGTAGACACTTAATCTGTGACTACTAGTTAAGTTTCCTTCGTACTAGCTTTGGATGTTTCTGATGCAGAAATGACATATTCACTGCTTTTTCCTGCTTGTCACATATCAACTTGCCAAATCTTTTAGATATGCAGCACGAACAACTCAAGAAATTCTATGAACACACCAACTTTGCCTTGTTGCAGAGGCTAAAATTACAGTCGAGAAGGGTGATTTAGATATAGTAATTCCCCGTCTTCTCCGAGCACCTAGTCATGCGGTTAAGCGTACTTTATGGGAGCTAATTATGACTACAACGATGCACGCTTCAAAGATCAATGGAATATGCTTGCCTCATAGTAGTTCATAGTACTAATTAATTGGAGTAACCAGCTAGAACATGGTATGTCCAGAGGCTCACAGTCGCCCATGTCAAATCCAATTCTGGCTCAAATAGGAATAGTGATCTACCTGGTGCTGCTTAAGCTTAATAATCATCAACTCACAAAGAACTAGCTGGAAACACTGACCAAAATCTAAGGGCCTATTTGGTTGGACTGTGGCTGTTGATAAAGCTGTTGTTGGCTGGCTGTCTGAAAAATCTACTATAGTTGTGGGAAAGTAAACATATGGCTTTTGATTTATTCAAACCATCTATAGCAGAAGAATGAGCATAGAAACTTCAACACATTGCAAAAAGCTGGCAAAAGGCAGCTTTTTCAAACAGCTGAATTTGTATTGCACAACCCACAGCTACCGTTAGCAAAAACTGCTAAAAAGCTGACCATTTGGTTGGGCTGTAGCTTTTTTCAATGAAATGCTGCTGAAAGCCCAACCAAACACTCCTTAATTTTAATTCACTTATGTTTCTGCAACTGAAACATGCAGCCTCTAACCTTGTCCTGATGATACCACATCAAAGGAAATCACAAGATCATCGAGGCATTAAATGCTACCCCCGCGAAGAGCGCCTGTGATTAGTGGCTTCTGACCATGTGCCCCGTGCTGGGCATCTTAATAACACTACTGCTCCTGATTAGAGATAGAGCTGGCCAAAAATTATGACCACCTGGCTTAGCCTATTAGTAGTGTTAATTGAACCACTTGTTTAACTGGAACTGTAATGCGTGCGCACGAGATATCTCAGACTTTATCGCCTACACTACCAGAAATCTAGGTTTGATCTTTATCCTGAATAAAAATCATTAGTCATGATGTGTGCAGGGAAACAAATCCTTTGACGTACTGCCCTCTGATGTGGGGTCGTTGACATGTGGGCCAGCTTGCTACCGGGCCTACATGTCAGCCACCCACGTCAGGGGGCAGTACTGCAGAGAAGCCTCATAGTGTGTGTAGTCTGTGCACCATGCATATTGTTCTTTAATTTGGTTTAGGGCCTTTTTGATCCAAATGATTTCAAATAATTTTTTGAGGACCGTAATTTTTAGGAAGTTTTTCTATATGGATTATTTGATTTCTAGGATTATAGTCCTTAAGAGTTTTTCCGAATGGTCTCTTTCACGCACTATTTCAAGGAAAAAATTCGCACACCTCCTAGTAAAAGTACTATGTTTTTCTAGTTTATGTAGAATTTGAGATGGCATGATATTATAATCATGAATGTAATCAAAGCAGCCCTCACCGTAGCTTCCCCTATAGACTAGCACAAACTTCTTTGGAAAATTGTTATGGTTCAATAGGTGAGTTTTGACCTAAGAAACAATAGCATGTGATCCTCCCTCAGAAATTGATCTCCCGAGGATAATAAACGCTCTTGTCCTAAATGGACCGTTCACTGTTGCACCATCATTTCGAATCAGTAGCGGGGTTCTGGCAAAAGCCATGGCCCTATGATCCAAGAATTGCTTATAATTCTTTCATGCTTGACAGGTTTTATATTTGCATCGATATTATTTTGCCCAGTTCATGGAATATGATTATGCTGCTACTTCCTCCACCGTTTCAAGTTGACTACAGCGGCTTTCAACTACCAGCCGTAGCTGTGAATTAAAATGCAGTGGTTTGCAGTGGTTTAAGCGGCTGGGATATATTTGATATACCTATGTGAATTGTAAATTGGGAACTTTGACCATAGATTTGTCCTATTACTAAGGAACAGGATTTAGCAACGCAGTACAAGAAATTTGATATTAGACTTTTCATCCGCTCAATTGCGCATTCCCGAGAAAAATGTCATGCCTGCAATGCTGCATCTGGTAAGACATAATATGGACATAAACCGGATCAGTAGATAACACATTATAACCGAAACTGCAGTGTACGCAACCACTCATGGCGTTGAGATCAGAAGCAAACAAACTTTCAGCTTTTTTCTAACTTACTTCCTGATCATCCTCTAAAAAATTTATGCTTGTTTTCGCGGGTAATTCAGAACTCCGGCAATCATACGAAAGCCATGAATTTTCATGCAAGAGAATGATAAATGGCAACAGAGATAAGATGTTCAATATCGCCAAGGGTAACCTCAAAATCTCGTCGAAATAACATCAGATCAATTTAAGTTGCACTAGGTGGCTGCTTGGTACAAAGTAGGCATAGGAAGAAACTCAAACCGAGCAGCTGCTACATAGAGATTCGTTAAGGAACACTCTAGTCTGGAGGAGAACAAAATCCCGTTTCTGAACACCTCACTTGAGGGGAATGAATCGTGAGGAGTGGGTGGCACCAATACCGGGCCTTCCGTGCTTCACTGGCTTGTAGGAGAGGGAGAACTCTGCCAGGTAGTGACCAATCATCTCAGGCTTGATCTCAACCTGGTTGAAGCACTTGCCGTTGTAGACACCGATGATGCTTCCGATCATCTCAGGGACAATGATCATATTGCGGAGGTGGGTCCTCACGGGCTCTGGCTTCTCGCCCGCAGGAGCATCCTTTTTCTGTTTACAAGATAACGAAAGGTGAGTTAGATGTTGAAACCAGTTGCAAAATGTATGAATTAACCATGTTTATGCAAAATAAAAAGGAAAATTGTAGCAACACGTATATGGAAGAGGTACATAACAATCAGTAAAAAACAAAAAGGATTCACTGCAGCTTTTGTCTATTTAGGAGCGCAAGACTGCATATACCTATACTAATCAGGAGTAAAATAAAACATAACAATAGAAAATAAAAAAACAAGTCAGTGGACTCAAATGGAGGCATTTGGTTCAAAGTTACTTCTCCTACCCATACCCATTATGATTACACGCAAAAGGAATTATGCACCATAGTATTGTCTAGGGGTCCATGGCAGGGTTTCTCCACTGGCCTCAAGACCCTTGGGGTCATGTGGGTTGGGCCCAATTAGCTAAAGAGCAGAAACGGGAGAGATGATCAGATAGAGCTAATACAGATTCGAGGCCATCATGCAGGCCAATCAAACCAATAGGGAATAATCTCATCATCATCTCAATCTCTTGCCCAGAAGAACAAAAAACTGAAGAAAAAAAGAAACATTAAAAGATGAAAGAAAATGAATAGAACTAATAAACCTAGACCATGGACCTAACACAAGGAACAAGATAAAGAGATCAGAACATAGGGATTATATTAGCAAGATGCATCAAGATCTCCAAGGTGAAAAAGGGAGTGACATCACAGAGATGCTTCAGACGCAAATTACCCATAAAATCTTGTGCGTCCTCATCTGCATCAAGGTTCTTCCCAACAACAGCACCAACAGCAACAGAATTGATGGATCGTTAACAATTCGGCAAACGCGAAAAGAGGATAGAAGGGCAAGAAACAACAGATAAGAGACAATAGAAGTGCAAAGCCATCACAAAATCATCTTCAACCCACAACCAAAAAGAAGAAAGCTTGCCAGTCCCAGATCGAAGAGATGATTATACCACAGTAACTCACAACAAACAAACTTTGACATAGAAAGTGAACTTCAATAGATCTAGAGAAACCTAGACTAATTTACAACACTTGTAAAACCTAGATAATATTAAAATTTTGTCATACGAAATCCTAAAGAATAATACTCTCAAGCAATTCTCACATAAATATTTCTCCTGTGATTTCCAAAAAATATTATTAGTAAATGTAGTTTGGACAGTGCAAAATTAGCATGCCAAAAATGTTCGATATCCTGCAGTGCAAAATTGTTACCAAGTTCAAGTTGCAACAAAAGGATCATAGATTTCAAAAATCGAAAACAAAATCCATCTAAAAAGTTCCAGTTGAAACAACACATAAATGATAAAAAGAGTTTGCATACAAAGTTCTATGAAAACTATGTATCAAACCAAAACAAACCTGTATCCAACCAAAACAAGCCTGAATGTACAACTAAGCGTATTAGCAACATCAAAATATGTGACATGAATACTACGTAGCAATAGAACAAATACATTCCACCGCTAAGCAGCATTGATTAATTGCTAAATTCTAACAGTAGGTGCCACAAATCTTCACTCAATGCATAAGGATAACAACCCAAACCGCTAGAGACTACATTGCGTTGGCCCTATGGTCTAAAAACCAATTTCGCGTTGCATATTTGCATGGTATAAATAGATGATGTAAATCTCACTACATATGTTAGTAAATTCACTAGTTTTCTTGCTAAAACAAACACGCTACTAGCATCGCAGAAAACTAGAGATCCAAGTGCATGGTATGGCACTAAATCGCTTAGTTCAACTACAGTTCAGTAGTAACAAAATTATAAACTCAAAGAAATAGGAGAGCAGCGAAGGTACAATGCAGATCCAGACAATCTTAGTGATTCACAGTTCACCGTCCAACTCAAAATAAATGCCTAAAGGAAACTCCATCACTCACCGCCTTGCGCAGCTTCTTGACGAGCGCCATCGGCTTCCTCTTCAGACCCCTCTTGAACCTAACCAAAATCCAACAGGTCAACTCGTCGTCACAGATCCGATCAGACGAAACACGATCCCTACCACGGGGAGACAGCAGCACTAGCGCGTTACCTTCTGCGGGCGCGTGCAGGGAACATCTGGACGAGGTCGTCGGTGGACATGTCGAGAAGAGCGTCGAGGTCCACGCCGCGGTAGCTGAACTTGCGGAATGTCCTCTTCTTCGGCTGGCCGGCGGCCACCTCCGGCTCGACATCCACGTCCGCCTGCGAGAATAAAACAGCACCGCGCGCGTGTCAGAGGCAAAGGGTCGGGTCGGGAGGCTATGGTTTTCGGGACAGGCGCTCACCATGATACAAGGGAGAGCTGGAGCTCTAGCCCGGGAGGCGGCGGCGCTGCTTGCGGGACGAGGACGAAGCGGCGGCGGCGGCGGCAGCGGCAGCGGCGGCGTGTAGGGTTTAAAGAGAAATCTCTTGGAAGAGATTATATAGTGGTGGTGCAGTGTCACGTGATGCGCGCGTGCGCGGTGGTTTAGGGTGGTTTGTGGGCTGGAGATATGTCTTGTATTAACATTTGAGAAAAAATCCTTTTACGAGAAAATTGCACTGTGGACCTAGAGGCCATTTAGGCCTGTTTTTCCGCTAAAGTAATCTACGGCTAGGCTTTTTGTGACACAGTTTCACCTGGAATCCATATTGCCATTTTGCGTCACCATCGAGGCCCCGTTCTTTACTCTAGAAAAAACATTATTATTGGTTTAGTGGAAACTGGGGTCATTACACACGGTGAGATCTGTGTACAAGTATGTGGATACGAACATCCAGGCCCTCAGATTTAAAAGGCCGATATTTTCTCTTTTTTTAGGTATGGGAGGATTTCTCCTCCGACCTCTGTATCCACTAGATGCACACATGCAACACCATTTATTGCAAAGCACACAGGCAGAAAAAAAAAGAGATAGGGGTTACCGATCCATGACAATCTTCATGCAACAGGGAAAATTCCCAATTGTTAAACAGTCTCTTCTTCAGGTACTATCCATACTTGGCGAAGTTGACGGTGGCGGTCCCCAATTGCTGTGTTTCCTAGCACCAATTGCTCTTAGCATTCCTGGCGTTGAAGCAAGAACCAAGTTCAGAGTCCTCCAAATACATGTTTCCTCGCACCAATTGCTGAAGCAAGGAAGAAATCCAGAGTTAATTGGCACAGGAAAACAACATGATTCGAATGAAGGAAAATCTATATTTTTTTCAAAAAATCACCTCATCAACCAATATAAGTTGCAACTCCCACAAAAATCGGTTTATACAGCTTAGCATCCAACCAATCCCCTAGTATATGAGTAACACTAGCAGGGAGAGAGTGCAAGAGCGCCATGAACTGCTCTCCAAGCGAAACAAGTTAGAGGACAATAAAAAAAGGATGTCAAGAATCATTTGATCCTTATCACAAGAGCATCACCTTTTGCTGCCTTGCCACTTCCTTTTGCATAAATTATCTTTCGTCCAAATGACTCTTTCGCTAAGGTAAAATAAGAAAGGCCAAACTTCCATCAAGAATTGAGATTTATTTTAATAGAAACGGGCTGAAAGAGTACATCCATTATACATTTAAGTACAGATTGGGTTAATAAGAAAAAATAGACATGCTAGAAATTTTTATAAAAGAATCAAAACAGTCGTTAATTTAGTGGGCTCTCTTTTTATTAATATACCATAACCGATAGATCTTCATAACCGTACATAAATAAATCACAGCCGATAGATCGTCATAACTATACCTAATCAAATCACAACATTAGATTTTCATACTTGTACCTCAACAGATCACAACTGATAGATCATCATAATTATACTAAACAGATCACAAACAATAGATTTTCATAATCATACCTAAACATATCACAGTCCATAGATCTTCATATTTGTACCTAAACAGATCATAACCAATAAATTTTCATACTGCACTTAAACATCATCTGGCCATTAATCTGATAGATTTTTATTATATTAAATGGACCACGATCGATAGATCTTTATAACAGTAGAAAATATTATTATCATTGACACACGTAAAGACTATCAACCGACTGGCACGCGATCCAAATTTTAATTGTACGTATTGATCTAATATTATATACAATGATACAACGGGCGATAATTTGGTGTTCTTACAAAGAACATAATAATACATACCTACATGAGTTCAAAAAATTAAAAATGATCAAATACATCTTCTCACGCAATTGCACAGGGTACTCTACTAGTTCAATTAGAAGAGATAAAGCATGCGTACAGATTAAGATTTATCTGTCCTTGCTCTTTGGTGACTGTCGGCGTAGAGACGCCTCTAGCGGTGGTCCGGAGGGACCCCCTTGGAATTCGGCCCAGGGGAGTAGTGAGTTTCTTACGAGCCTTGGTGTGGATTAGAGTTTAGCGAGTAAACCCGGTGGCTAAGGATGTAATGACGCAAGGATTTACCCAGGTTCAGGCCACCCCGGAAGGCGTAATACCCTACGTCCTGCTTGTTTTTGTATATATGTGCGTATATGGCAAGTATGATGAGTTACAAAGGTGCGCACTGTTCTTCTTCTTGCTCTAGCCCAGCGGAAGAACGGTGCTTCTTCGGTACGGATTTAACCTAAGGAAAATCGAACTAGGAAAGGAGCCAACCCCTTGCATGGACCAGGCTCTCCCCTTATATACTTGGGGGAATACCACATAGGTCGGCAAAGGAAAATGAGCTGGACTGATACTGTGGGCGACGTGGGTACAACTGGAAGCGCCCACACCTCTATTTAATGCGAACTGCATACTTTCGGCCGGGACGTCGCTTCACCGTATGTCGGAACAAGGGTTCTGACATCTTTACCTTCGGCGGGCCCCGTGGATGAAGACTTATTGGCCTCTTCTGACTGGGTCGGTAGAATACCCACTCGCGGGTCCCATGGGTCGGCCTCTCGACCCGCGCAATGAGTTGTGCGGCGGCGTCCCCCATGGGGTAGAAAGGGTGACAGTGACAGGGCGTGCGGGGGCGGCGCGCTTGGTTGGTCAAAGAATCTGTCAGCCCGGGCCCACCCTTCAGAGAGAGAGAGGGATAGCTGTCAGAGCTTATCACCTGCACCAGTGGGACCCGGTCTGACCGTCATCATGCCCTCATAGGGCTTGGGGTTCCTCGTCGAAATGACAGGCATTAAATGCCTCCGCCAGAGCGGAAGCTTACTGGAGAAGCTGGGCGCTGGCCGACGTAAATGGGCGAGGGTCCCACCAGAGGACACGTCGTCCCCCGAGCACTCGGTCCCGAGCATCTTCCTTCGCTAGGAGAGGGCGCCAGCTGTCTTCCGGATGCCCCCGAGCAATCCCGAGCGCTCGGGGAGCACTCGCAGGGGGGCCGCTCGGGGCACCTTGAAGGGGGAGCCCGAGGGAGAGCGCTCGGGAAGGGACCCCGAGCGCGCCCTTCGCCCTCTGGGACGCCGAGCGCTCGGGGACGGACCCCGAGTGCTCACTCAGCGCGTGGGCCGTGGACTCCCGGAGGCCCAAGACCCCTTCTGGTTTGCGGACGCGGCCTCTGGAGGAGACCCCTTATTCCTTAGGAATGGCCACGGGTTCCGCACGGCGATCCGGGTGGGACCCAAGGCCCCAGCGACCGGAGCGCCACGTGTCACCATCTGCGGCATTTGGTTGGCCTCCGCCGGCGGTTAGGGGTACCCTGGGCCCCATTCCGCCGACAGTGACTATATTCTTACCGAAGATAACATGATCAAGCGCAATTGGTCTAGAAGACTTCTTGTTATTTTCCACGTACAAGATTGTAACACTCTGTTTTTTTGAAACCGAAAAATTAGGGTTTACAAAAACTTTATTGCTAATAATGCTAACTTAAATGCACCCAACTGAAAATTTTTGTTCAAATCATGTTTGTGCTAAATCTTAAAACAATGCAAACACAAAAAAAAACCTCCATCTTGTTTCCCTCTTCTCTTACCGGCAAGTGGGATTCCCTTTTCCTATTTTTTTCTTGATCCTTGATTTGTCAAAACCCTAATTCTCTGGAACCATACCCGACAAAAGCATGCAACCCAACTTTACATATATGTCTCCATGCATGGCTACTCAGGCTTGCATTCCTGCCATTAATACATCATCGACATCTTTTCTCTTTATGTCATGTTGGTGCACCCTGGACCAGCATCTAAAGCACTTTTACGATGTTTAGCATATATATGGCATGAACCCCTCCCTTATGCCATGCCCTTCTTCCATTAATTTTCCCATGCCATGTGAAGATATGCAAGTATATATTGTCTTCATATATACGCTTACATGCAAACCCTAATCTCTTATTTCCGAGCAAAGGGTCAAAACCCTAGCTCGCTTGTCTAACCATATTTGCCTCTCCCTATCCTGATCCTCATACTCATGTTTCCGTAATCTTCTCTAACAGCTTGTGCATGAGGAATCTGCATAGGTATAAACATCTCCAAACCCTAAGTGCCTTGCGACACTTTTCTGCCCTCGACTCCTATGCCGTCTATTCAGGCCATATATATATACGAATAGCTATATTCATGTCTCAATATAAAACTTTGGGTTCACCCTTGCCCTAAATTACAAGGCTATTCATGCTACCCTCCTACCACTGCTCAAGTACCCAAAACCTATAACCCTTTTCTCGCTCGATAATCAAGTGAAACCCTAATTCCTAGATCCCATGTATTTCCAAGCCTCAAACAATTCCAAATAAATTATGGTGGTATCTTATGTATACCCTCAACCCATTTCTAAAATAATATGATGAACTAAAGTACAAATTTTTTAAATTAATTTAAATTCAAAGACAGGGCAGATTTGGGCTTTGAACTACAACCCCTATAAACAATCCTAAAAAAAATTCAAAATGCACAAGTATGAAGACTTCCAATTCAAAATTTTCAAAATAATTTAAATCTCAGTTTGAGCTATTTTTTAATACAATTGAAACCTAAGTTTTAAACTTCACAAAATTCCCAAAAATTGTGGGAGATGCATTTCAATATATATAGCTCAAATTTATGATTGGCCACCCACCTCCTTTTCAAAAGTTTCAAATAATTTCAAATCCAAGTTTTAGCCAATTTTGTAAATTGCTTAATTCCAACTGATTTAAGCTTTCAAAAAAATTTCAAACTTTTTGTGGAATACCTCCTTCATATATGGAATCTATTTTTACCCTAAAAACATATTGCTTCTACACAATTTTCTCCTTTGAAAAATCATTCAAAAATCTAGAGGAAAAACCACTGCCTTTCCCCTATTCTTCTCCACTACGATTTCCTCCATTCCTTGCTAAGTATACCCCCTATTACCCCAACCGACACCCCCTCTTACTCTCCTACACGTGGACCCTGGGCCCACCAATCATCTCCCTCCTCTTCATCTCCTTTCTCCCCTTCTCTCCCCCTCTCTCTCTCTCTCTCTCATATGGCCACTATTCCTCTGCCAAGTGACGTGCCACCTTCACCTCCACAACAAGGAACGGTGCCCAACTCTCCCTGTGGGCACACCGCTGCTGGGGCCCCTCACCGCCGGTGCCGCCATGTGCCTGCCCATAGTATAGCCAACTTTTAGACAGTCGTTTCTCCCTCAATATTAACTCAAATAATTCCATTCTTTTTCCTGTAACCATATAGATTCAAAATCTAACCACCTAAACCAAATTCATAATTTTTTTAGAATTTTTAGAATTTTGTGTTTGAATCTATGTCAAATTTGAACATAGCCTGTCTCTTCCAACATGGCTCTAGATGATATACTTATTTGCCTAGATTCATATTGAATGAAACCTAAGATTTTGGTTCAGTAAGTTTCATAAATATTCTATATCAAAACCAGTAAGGATTTCAGCCCCTCTATTAATTCAAGATCTTTTTGAAAAGATACCTATTGCCATATTCATCCAAAATATTTTGAATACAAATTCTCTGGACGTATTAGACCTCCTTCCAACCCACTGGTCTCAAAGAACATTTGAATCCTAGGCATCTTTTAAAGAACAAGTGTGGACTACGAAACCCTAATATGCTCAAAACAAATATCTTTTATCGTGCTCATCAAGAATCTACTAAATAGAGCTTCAATAATCATTTAGCGTTACACTTTACCCTCTATGAGGGGGTTAAAGAAACCCTAGCTCGGCAATGTGCCCTAAAGGTAATGGATTCGGTTATGTTAACCTAGAGGCACCCATGCTAATTTTCTAAAATGTTATCTAGTCTAAGCATGCCATGTTGGTGTGAGGTGAGCCCTTTGGTTTTACATTCGGTGTTATTGGATTTTTGCATGCATTGTGGTTTATTCGACATCCATTGCAACGTGTAGTTTCGACACTCAGGTATCTCACGCGGAGAGTCCTGAACAATTGTCGTATCAAGCTCAGGATCGAGAGCAGGCCCTTATTGCCAGCCAAGCATTCCACTTTGATCATGTTGAATCTCATATGTATCAAAACTTAAATACTTTGTTTACAACTCTGCATGCTATTTGAGTATCAACACTATTTTATCTTAGCTATATCCTATAAGTTCATACGGCATAGGCCCAACAAGTATATCCTTGTAACCCTAGCATTACTTGCTGGTCATCGTAGACCCAATAGAATATTAAGACTATAAACTGTAGCCATGCTTAGACTTACTATAGAGAAAATCTCGGTTTTATCAAATACACATGAACCAACTATTCGGGATGGGATAAAACCTTGGGAGATATGTATTGCCCAAAGAGGTTTGAAAATGACTTTTGTCAAAATCTCAAAATAAAACGAAGTATGATTTTGATTCGACTGAGAACAATAGGTGGAGATTGGGGGATGGTCCTAGCATATAGGGACATGGCTATAGGGTGGTGATATGCATTCTTGCTCAAATCAAATAAGTACCGAGACTAAATGAAGCTAACCCAAATTCACTTTGTACATCCACATGTCATTTTTGGGAATGACTTGACTCATTATTCTGTCAGTGCTAGAATCTAAACCCATAGGCACTAGGGTGAAATGTGCAAGGGGATGGATAAATCCCAAGAGAACCTTCTCGTAGTTGACGTAGGAAGTTGCTCGACACAAAGATGGGTCTGTTTCTGTCTATATGTCGAGATTAGTCGAGCATAATAAAAACTGGGTATAACTCACCTGGTGGGTTCAACGTTATGGCTATATGGAAGAAAAGTCTCGTTGTGATATCCCTGCTTGCACCCCTCGTGAAGCGTGCTCATTTGACCATGGCAACAAGAGGGTTCACATCTTGTGGGTAAAGCCATACAACCTTTGTAGAATGTTAAAAAAAATTTAAATAGCCGCGTCCTCGGTTATGGACACAACTTGACCAGGCCACACACTTGTTAGATTCAGTTTTTTTTACAAAATATGGGGTACGGGATTAGGACGTGGACATGATGTGTCCATAGCGTGCAGGAAGAGCTACTGACGTGTAGTAGGAACTACAAAAGTGAAACCTAGCTCATGCTACACGAAGGTAGCATGGGTGGGCCTTAAAGATTTCCAAAGGCAATAGATGGAGCTATCGGTCTTTAGTTAGCAATGGACAAGCAGGAACTACCACTATAGTTACGGGCTCGTTAGAGACGAGTTTGATTTCCAAAATGCCTTCAAATCTATTACTCGCATATTTGAATGAAAACTTACTTTTTCGCACAACATGCAACATAGGGTAAAGCTACACTATTGGAACAAAGCCATGCATGTAATATAGCCGTTATACTCTTCCTCGGGGAAAGCTTGTGAATATATTTAATGTACTCACTTGGCTTATTGACTTGGTTAGACAAAGGAGACCCCTACTCCGAATATGACGATAGTATTTGCGAAGTCTAGGGCGCAACCCCAGTCGGTTGCCTAACGGGTATGGCATACTGATGGGTCACATCACCACTTGATTTTCGTTGCAAGATTTTAGCCGATGGGCTACATGTATAATACCTCAACCTAGACGGTCTATTGCGTACCATATACTGATATGTGCGTGTATGACGATGATATAGATGTTAACTTGTGTGTACTGGCTACTGATCATGGGATCAGTACAGAAAACACAGGGGTTTATGCGGCCTTAAAATTGGGTACGCCACAAAGATGAAATAGTCAACATCTATTTCTAAATCTCCCTCAAAAACGTCTATTTTTGAATATGGTTGCTGAAGTGGTCTAGGGTGAGGGGGCCTGTGGGAACTTTACGAGGACATATTTTCACCCCGTTATTTGTAGCGTTCGTTGTTTAGTTTTTGTTTTAGGTTGTTCATTGTTCATTTGTTAGATGCGAACTTTTCCATTCCATGTTTATGGGAACTATTCGCAGTTGTTCTTGTTGCTTTTCTGATGATCCGCTTAGGATACAGTCGGCTGATTTTGCACAGAGTCACAGTTGATTTTTGACGGCCGTTGGATTTAAATCCAACAGCCTACCATTTTTCTTTCCTTTCCTACCACCATCGTCGTATCTTCAATCCAACCTTATCTTCATCGATGTCACCGCCTCCAATGAACCCCCTAGCCTCCACACCCACAATGATAAGGCCTAACTCTAGCGAGGTCTCCTCCCGCGGCTCCGGCTCGTAACCCTAAACACTCCATCGAGATATCCTCCCTTGGCTCCACCATCATTGTCACTTCGGTGTCACCAGCGGTCCTGCCTCGCAGTCCACCGATGATGTCGCGTCATCGACTATGAGCAAAAGCAAATACGTTTTTCGATCTCTTGTCATCGTCATAGTGATAAGACAAGAATATGGTTATACTAAGAGGACCCGAATCTATCTAAGTTCTTTATGTGTGCATTCTATTGTGATGACGCGTACATCATGCACTTCATATGGTGTAACCCAGTTTCGATATTATGTGCATCATGTCTCCGGAGGCCCCATGTCCCGGTTCCTCTCTCGACTAGCTATCATGATCGTGGACAAGCTCCACGGTTTCCATCCTAGAGGAACAACCAGATTCTTTGAGATCAATAATATTGGCCATGTGTAGATGAGGTGGCGTATAAGGAGTACAAGCCACACGTGCCATAGAATTTTCTCGCACAGTGGCAATTGGCGCGGCTAATCTTCATATGTTTTACTACATGCATGTGTGAAGAGAACAAATCTGCTTATAATTCTAAAAACTTGGATCTCAGTGTCAAACCCGTCAGCTTTCTGGGAAACCAGACTAACCACCGGCGTTTCCCGGATAGAAGATGGAACCCTCGTGCAGCTGGCTACTTTCGGGGATGGGTCTTCGATCGATGGGAGATGGGTCTTCCTCTCATGCATTTCAATGGCAGTAGGCGTGAAATCAATTAAGTGGTGTCGGCAGCAACATGTACGCCGGAACCGGTATGTCATGCTAGGTAGCACCAGCAGCAGCAACAGGACGTGGTCGTAGCATCGAAGAGGCGACGCCGATGCAATGGTATTGGCGTATTGCTTCGTCCCTGTGAGCTAGTACGACTAACCTGCTCTCTAAGTCTACGGATGCAGCTATACATACTCTCATCTCTACAGCACTCAATCCATATCGCTTTTAATCTTTCCTCATCCCGTAGCATTTTCAGTTTATTCGATAACTGATTAACGGGGTTGGATAAACATTTATGGGTCCGGATTCTTGTGAGAGCAAGTACTCTATGTTGATCCATTTTACTTTGCCGAAATGACATTATTTTTAAAAAATTAATCTATTATAGATTATCTTCTTGTTTATCAATTGGTCGTGATCCTGATCTATCATGCAACGACAAGAGGATCAAGACATATGGTGGCGGGGAGCAACTAGTTAGAAGTTATAGTCAAGGTGCTATGTCCCGACATGGGTGGCTGTCTAGTAATAGGCTATGTAATTACTGAGTCGTCGATACTTCTATAGCTTGTTATTTTCCTTTTTTTGTTGGCCTAAGGGTTAGGACGGTGTAATAAACTATGGCTGCGTGCGCCCTTAGGTGCAAAGGCTAGGAGAGCATTCTCTGCTAAAAGGCTAGGAGAGCATTCTCTGCTATTATAAAAAAAGCTACGAGTTAGATACTTTCAATCTGAGCATTCTCTGCTATTATAAAAAGAGCCCTGATTGTTATAGCATGCTTCATGCGCTTTGCGTGTATGGTTATAAAGTGCATGAAACGTGTAGAGGTTTGGAATTCACTTTATCAGGTGTGATCAGTATAGTGAATCAATTATTTGACTAAAAGTTTGGAAACTATATCACCCTACTCCAGCCGTGTATTAATCTGTCAGGGCGAGGTCGAGATTGAGGTTCCGGCTTGGTCAGAAAGAGTGAGGAGATCATATCACTTCACTCCAGCTAATACATTCATTTGCAGTTATCGAGACCGGGGTTGATGTCTTGGGTTCTTCAAGATCATATAACTTTATTTGTGATGAAATATCTATATCTCCATCGCGAATGTCGAGTTGACATCTCGATGTAGAACTAATTATAGTTGATGTTTTATAACCGAAATTCCGGGTCCCAATACTAAAGTGGATGGTGTGGAAAATATAAAAAATATATTTACTTTTATGTATCATAAAAGTACATTAAGGGTTACTTTTCATCTGAGTCATACACTAAATTCTAACCTAACGGCCCACGATTTATGTTAGGTCCTCGAAATGACCTCTTTACAGACTTATGACGCAATTATTCTCCTAATAACACTTGCTAATTACCTCTTAACTATAAATTTATGGCTTACGATCTAATCCTACGTTTAATGTCCGATCTTTTTCTTCCAAGAAGTTCATAATAGGCAAACTTATATTTAAAATGTAGAAAACTTGAAAATAACCGTAGCCGTTCATAACACTTCGATCTGATGGCTGAAATCAAATGGTACCTTCTCGTATTACCATCTCCGTGCTGAGTGGAGAAGATGACGACCTGGAGGTAACAACTCGCTCAAGCCAAGATGGTCATTCTGCTACCCAGACCACCGCGATTCGACCCACACAGCTCCGCGAGAGGAAGGACCGTGACGGGAAAGCGGCGAACGACGCTGGTATCTCGCCAGTGAGGCTGTTCCAGCCGAGGTTGAGCGCGATCATGCCCACACACTCGGGGAGCCTTGCCGGGATGGGGCCCGTGAAGTTGTTGATGCCGAGGTCAAGGTACATGAGGTTCTTGACGGTGTGGAAGTCGAGGCCGATGGCGCCGGTGAGGGGTTGTTGCGGAGGTTGAGGATGTGGAGCCTGGCGCGCAGTGCGAGCGTCGCGGGCAGCACGTTGCTTGGCGCCGAGCGCTCCTGGAGGCCAACGAGCGCGTCAAACACCTCGGGAGAGCGCTGGAGAAGGCGTTGAAGGAGAGGTCGAGGCGGACAAGGCCGATGAGGTTGCGGAGGCCCGGCGGCAGGTCGCCAGAGAGCAAGTTGCTGCGGAGGCTGAGGTACTGTAGCGACGTGAGGCCGAAGAGGTCGTCGAGGAGCTACCGGCATTGGCCGAATCCTACAGGGAAAGCGCCGGAGAGCCTATTCATCGAGAGCGCAGGACCTGCTGCCCCAGCGATTCGCCGCGGACGACGGCAACGTCGACGGGGCCTCGAAGCTGTTGCCGGACGCGTTGCACGCCGTGAGGTTCCTGGCGCCGGGAGCACCAAGTGGCTACCGTTGAACGCGTTGTACGACAGGTTGAACACGCGCATCGCCGGGAGCTCGACAACCACGCCAGCGGCCAGCGCGTTGCCGCTAACGTGGAGATTCTCGAAATAGACTTCCAGTGTTATTGTTTGGTAGTAGCACATCTGTTCTGGCATATAAGAAAATGTTGTCCAGCTTCTGTCTAGACTTTCAGAGTTCCGTCACAATCATTTACAAGATAGTCGCTAGCTGTTCGTAAATGCCATCGATTTTTCTTTCTCTGTAGTACTATCATTTTGCCGGGATTTAGCGATATCCATATCTGTGTATATTGACACCTTCTCAATTAGTAGTAGTTGGCGCTTGGTCTGTCTCCCTCTTGATGGAACACGGTGTCAATTACATTGAAACGGACAGGTACGGAGTATTTGGTAGCTAAATTAAGTGCTCAAGGATACTTATTGTTTAGCGGATTATAGGAAGTACTCTATTAAGATTTGTTTTATGCTAGAAACGGGTCAATTAAGATCATTAGCAATTCCCCTAGTAATCATGCATACTATGGAATCAAGTCAATCACCGAGTTTGTACAGGTTTGGCTGATGTAGCAAACACTGAGGTGAACCCTTGTTTAAGAACGAGAGACCATAATTGGCATCAGAACCTAACATTTATTTACTTTACTGATTATTCATTGTTATTTTGGTCACGTAATGTTCATGTTCATCGTGATTCGTTAAAAATTAGGATTTGCCACTCCATTCATTGGAACTCAAGGATTCTTACCCGGAAGATCAACTGAAAACTAAGCTTAGCGACAACATTTTAGCCATTGTGTTCTTGTAAACACTACTGGAGAAAGGAAAACTATCGGCAGAACTGTCACTATATGCAAGCAAAACTACCGCTTGAAGTCTTACAAAGTTAGCAGGGATGTTATTGCTTAGCAAAACCATTCTCCAGTATTCCAGTACTAAAACTCACCACTACTAATCCATGGCTAATCATGCCATTGCTAAATGAAAACACCAGAAAAGAAGGTCGCTGACAAAAGGTGTCGAGCGCCTCGAGGCCGCGCAGCCGGAGGAGCCCCCCGGGAGCGTCCCATGGAGCGCGTTGCTCGAGAGGTTGAGCACGCGGACCGCCGCGAGCCCGGCCAGCGATTCGGCCACCTCCCCCGGAGCGTCCGATTAGGCAGCACCAGCCCCACGACAGTAGATTTCGATGCACGCTGAAGAAGAGTCCCCTCTGGACAGACACCCTCAAGCACCACATTGGTTTCAACGAGTACCTGATGTTCTTGACTCGAATGTGTCTGTACATGACGAACTTGGTTTAACTGAATCTGTGAACTCAAAAGGATGTGTTTGTATCTGATGGTTTTAGGGAGTGTACAAAGGTCCTGTTGAACTCACACGCTCCTGCACCTGAGAGCAAGTTGAAGGCGATCTACAGGAAGTACTCTTCTGAGCAGTTCGGGTGTGTTGCTGTGCACCCTCCGGCTGTTGCTGCTCAAGGCGGCCTTGTCTAGGATTTACTGTTTTTGCTTTTGCTTTTAGAGTATGATGAAAGGTCACTCTGATATTGTTTCGGATCTGCTTGAGTTGGCTACAAAGACTGCTTGAGATCTATTATTTTTGTCTTTTGGGCTAGGTTCTCATGAGTGAATGCTATTCTACTACTTTGATACACCATGGATAAATCATCATTTTTGTAACTGAGCACCAAAAGCTAGTAGTAACACCTGAAGTCATTTTCTTGATAATTTTAGTACTTAGACCCTATGATTAGTATAATGACGTTTTTGTTCCATCTAATAACTGAAAAAAAAATATCAACATGAGGAAATGGACAAAATCTGGCATTAGACTTCTGAAATTCAATGCCTTTCGTCGTAAATTGTCCCTGTCGCGCAATCTTCTGGTTTTGGCCTTTTGATTTAACTAGCGTACAAAAAATTACTAATCTTCTCCACAGGTGAAGTACAGCACTTAAATCATATGCACTTAAATTAATGCTAGATAAGTTGAGGGACTCATGTCAACCTGAGTAGAAATGGAATATCTACTTACTTACGTCCCAACGTTGAGTTGTACCAAAATGCTACTTGCTGCCATCATTAGCTTGAGACGAGGATACTAGCTACGTAGTATCCCAAATCACATTGGTTGCATTTAAATGGTTCTGCCAATTACCAAGTACTCTTCCATACATTGGACATCAGCTTGACCTTATGAAGTTGCAAGAAAGGAGCCTACTATACTAGCTGGTGGATTATGAGAAAAGATGGGGTTAAGAACAGATGGAAGGAACAATGGTGCGACCAAAATTGGCTGGCAAAATGGCATCCTTTTATCCGGTGAATTCACTCGCATGCACGTGAAGGACGGTCGCGTGCAGTTGAAGGCCGCGCGCCTTTTCTTTAATTTTCGGCGGCCAGCTCGATCGATCCATCGGCCAGTTCGGTTGCTCTGCTTCTGCAGTTCTTCTACCGAATGAATGAATGCTCCACGGATGGACGACGACTGCACAAGACGATTGGTACGTTGTTGTGTGCTCGCAATCGCCCGTGAAAGAAAGAAAAAACAGCTGGAGCATTGCATGAAAATAGTGAGAGTTCAGTACCTTAATTACACGAGTGTGTATAACTGCTTAATCGTATTGGCCATGGATCGCGAGCGGATTGAAGATTGGAAAGGCGTCTGTTTATCTGCATCTTACGTCACCGCACCGCCTCCAGCTCCACCTACTTCTGCCTGGCCTTGCACACCTTCACCTCCCGCACCAGCATCTCCCTGTCCTCCATGTCCATCTTGGACTTGCGCAGCACCACCGAGAGGATCTTGTCCTTGTGCTCCGCATCCCGCCGCAGCCGCGCGGCCTCGACCGAGAGCTCCTCCACCGTCGCCGCGGCGCTCCAGCACGACCCTGAGCTCTGCCTTGAGCTGCCTTTGCGCTGACACGAGCTCCGCGAACGCCACCCTGTGCTTCCACAGGTCGGCGGCGCGTTCCTGCGCGTCCTTCCTGGCACGCTCCCGCAGCTCCTCCCCTGCCTACTCCGACGCCCTCAGCTTCTCCTCGGCCTCCTCACACCTCTTGGTCTCCTGCTCCACGGCCTCATCCTTGAGCCGCAGCAGCAGGTCCACGCCGCCGTTGCTGCGGCCCGCGCCCGTGAGGTCAAGCACGAGGAGGCCGCGGCGGAACTGGGGCGGCAGCTAGAGGACCATCACCGAAGGAGCCCCAGAGAGCCACTCGCCGGCGTCCGAGGCGGGCCTTCAGCTCCTGGAGCTGGACCGCCACGCAATGGTGATGGCCGCCAGGTGCTCCTACGTCTGTATATCTTCAGGATGAATTCAGCATGAAGTTACCATCCTATACCTCTCTAATCAACAGTAGATTCTAAAGAGGTACCGGTACCTCCCAAGGACAGTAGAAAAACTCATTGTAAAAAGATGTGTATTATATGTTCACGGTTGCTAGTCTTGCAATATTTACGTGCTGAATGTCTGACTGTTCCTGCATCGACCTCTCCACGCATGCATGAGTTTTGGTCAGTTGGAAGTTAATATCAGAACTTCGTGTCTACGGACCTAAATGCGGGCAAAATTTGGTAGATTAAGTTTGTCGACCTAGCGAGCTGATTCTTTCTTCACAAAAAAAAGGGACCTAGCCAGCTAAAGAACAACTTTGTGCACCTAAGCTGACACAGATGCACACAAGTTGGAAAAACTCTACTGCGATCGACTCTTTTATCTTCAATACTATGTATGAACTACTTGATTATCTATGGAAAAGACCTTTTCTCTTCCCCTCTATCCAGCGGCCGGGAGAGACGGCAAGAACTAGAGAAAGAGGTCCATGCTTTGGCAGGCCTCGGCTACTAATTAACCTTGAGAAGTTGAGGATGATCTGCGAGACTGCGACGCCCTAAGAAGCACCGTGCACGGTGCACCCCGGCACGGTCCCGCCAAGAACCCCATCATCCTTCTCCTTCTCTGGCTTCTCTCATCCGTAAAAAAACAGAAATGACGAATCCTTCGACGATGTTCTTCTAGGCTCCTAGCTCACACCTCAATAGACAATCACCGAGTTGAAACAGAACCCCTAGGCTCGTTTAAGTGGGACTTCCCTACTACAGAAATTTTTATCCTAAATATTTTACTACAAACGGATCATAAAAATCCTCTGTGTTAGACATCATCACAGACGATTTTATAGAAAAAAACACATTATAAATGGACTTATTCATCACATACACTTTTTCTAAAAAAATCGTATGCGGTTCAATTCAGTCCATCAGGCCCAACAACCACCTGTATATAACTCATTCCCCCAACCCTAAGTCACCGAAAAAAAATTCTGCCTAACCCCCGCCATTTCCTCCTCTTCACTCCTCCCGTCGGCCGATCCCTTCTCCTCCTTAGCCCCTCACCCGCACCCATCCCTTTCCTCATTTCTCCCTCCTCTTCTGCCTTTGCAAACGACCAACTTCTTGTAGGCGGAGGCAGGAAGGCTGAGATGGTGGCGATAGCGGCTTGTCGTGGCTACGAGCTGAGACGACGTGGTAGCGACTTGTCGTCGCCACAGCTGAGACGTCGGATAGCTGGAGCTCGTCAATAGCAAGGAGGAGGAAGGCAACGAGAGCGGGAAGCAGCTACAGCTCGTCAGCGTGCCTCCACTGCCCCTTACCCCTCCCTTTATCCGCATCTCGACCGCAGAAACGCAGCCACTGCCCTCGCCCCAGCTAGATTTGGGTGCCACAGCCTCGGCTGGATTCTTACGCTATCACCGCAAAGCGGAGGAGCAAGAGTTGGATCCAATGGCATTGGTGGTGTTGTCATCAGTCGTGCTGTTTTTTTCATTTGGTAAATTTTTTATCACAGACGATTTTCTTTGAACCAGTTGTGATTCAATTTTATTATCACACACCAAGAGATTCATTATCAGAGGCCATCTGTGTCGCAGTGCCTGCTCAATGATGATCCTTAGGAAAAAGATTACTGATTTGATCGGTTAACACCGTAGCCGCTGGCGTTGCAATGCTAGCTGCCATGCTGCGTGACATTGAAGAGGCCAGAGTACGTACAATGGGTCATGTCCATTCCAAATTCCCTGTACTCAACGAACGGCATGGATTATGTGTTCGCCATTGGCACGCATCCTCTAGCTTGTTCGCGAAGTTCTTGGGTGATACATTACCTGTAATAGAGTCTAGACCCACGGTCAGCATTTATGGTGGCGAGATGGTGCGTTTCAACAGAAGCAGAACTTGCTGAGTTAAGTCGCACACTTTGCACTTTTGTCTAGTCTAGAGGAAATTTCCGCGACATCAAATGTGCCGGACAGAATTTCACACAGATGGTGGGAGACACACGGCTAAGTCGGCTTACTTGAACCAATTCGCCAGACCACGCCCTAGCATTGAGGAGATAACAGAAAAGAAATGCAAATATGCCCATTGGTTCATATTGCAAGTGAGTCCCCTCACTCGCATGTGCAAGTAGGTCGCTTCTTGGTTTGGCCTCCCGGCTTGGGTACCAAACTCGCACGACCTATCTCGAAGTGAATGGTGGAACTGGACTCCTAGCGACATCACATGCCTCCGGCCCGACGCCGCAACTTCATTGGATCGTTGATCTACGAATGCACGACGAATGTGTCCAGAAAAAATGATTTTGCTAATTTTCAATTGTCATAGTTTATTATAAATCTCGGTCACTTAAAATTGTATATTATTAAGACTATAATTACAGCCCATAATAACAAGATGTTAATATAACTTTTAGTCTATAGATTATATTTGAGCTGAGGTTGAGATAAACATATATAGTTGGATGTTGATTAAAGGCTTAAAAATATGATTAAAATTTAAAAAAAACCTTAAACAATGAATAGACAATCTCTAAAATACACTTAAAGAATCAACCGAAATTAAAGAATACTCCCTCCGTTTAGAAATGTAAAGCATATTTTAATTCTTTAAGACAAGATTTTGATCAATAATTACTTTATTAATATACAGTTTATATGATGCAAAATCATAATCATAAGCAAGTACTTTTGAATATGAATCTAATGATAATAATTTTATGTCACATAAATCGTATATTAATAAAGTAATTATTGATCAAAGTGTTGTCTTAATAAGACAAGAATCTATCGAAATTAACCGCTCCTAACGTCACGGGCGGCGGAGAAAGTTAAAAGAGGATTGAGATCAACGAATGCTCTCTGGAGCGCAAACTGTCCTAGCACAACGTTTCTCCACCCTAGGTAGGGCCTACTTGAGTTCCATCGTACTAATAACCTCCTCTGGTTTTAAATACTTGACCATCTTTGACTTATACTAGTCCAACATGATAAACATTGACCAATAAAAACTTTCACTAAAAATGATCTTAAGATTTCTAATCATAGATACTTCACTAAAAATTATCTGTATTAAGACTAATCACAAATAGTTTTTATAAAATAATAACACAACCATCTATGATAAACAGGTCATCATAGACTTTTTTTAGAAAAACCATCTATAATGTATCACAGCTGATCACAAATGATTTTATGAAAATAACATCGCAAACCATATGTGATAAATAGGTCATCACATACCTTTTTATATAAAAAAAACCATATGTGTCTGTAATGTATCAGTTTGATAACTATCATCTTACAACTGGTTTTAGAAACCGTATGTGAACCGCCGCAGCACATGGCTAGCACCACCCAACCTAAACCAACAACTCAAGCCCATCCCTGAAACCCTAGCTAACTCCCACTCGGTCACTTCTCAGCAGCAGCGCTCCCTCTCCTCTTCTCTTCTTTTCCCGATCGAAACCCTATTTTTTTGCTTGCTTAATCCCGAGCAACGACTCTCTCTCTCCCCTTGTCTTCTTCTTCCTGCACACCCATCCCCTCTACCGTGCACCCAACCCCTTTGTTGCATCCCTCCACCGCATCCCCCCACCTCAGATCTGGCAACAGGGATGAGGACGAGGACAAAGAAGGGCAAGAGAAAGTGGCAAGCTTCGTTGCCCTCATCGTCCTCGCGTCCCTTCGATCCAGATCCAGCACTACCACCTCAACGTGTCCCTTCTCCCTACGCGCTTTAGGCCCAGATACACCTAGCTCTTCCTCTTCCTCTTCCTCCGCATGACAGTGTAGTGCCTAGTGGTGGGTGTAGCTACAATAGGACTCCGTGCCAGTGCTGGGGATGGTGGGGCTCACTGACGAGGAGTGGGCCTCCATGCTCAAGGCCGTGGGCCGCGGCAACGACAAGCAACAGCTCAACGTCAACTTCGAGCTCTTCCAGTGCGTCTACACCGAGATGCAGCTGTGGCTGAAGGGCTAGAGTTGGAGGGGAGGAGCTAGGATGCCGACACTCCCTCGACAATGCAACAGCTGCCATGGCTGTGGGTGAAGGAGCGGACCTGCAGCCCCAAGGTCCCTCCGGTGCGGCCACCCCCTCTGCCTCCCTCTGCCTCCCTCCCTTCCGTGTTTCTATGCATCAGCTCTCGATCAAAGTCTTCACTTTCCTCTTTTACTTGTTCTTGCTGACTTTTGTGCAATCCAAGTGCTCAGTGTTGATGGTGCTTGTGACTTCTTCTGTGTAATTGAATTACAATAAGTGATTTCTTCAAGTTTTTTTATGTGTAGAAGGATTTGTTCTTGCTATGTGCAAATGCTTTTAAATGTTGTGTTGATTGTTCTTATTTTAATTTCTAAAATTTAGCAACAAATAATTTTTTTAATTTGGAAATTTATATCATGAACGGGTTTGATTCTCAACCATTTACGATGTTTGCCTATCACAAACGGTTCAAAATTGTTTGTAATGAAGTCTTCACATCACAGACACATGACTACAAACGGTTCAGTAAAACCGTCTATGCGACGTTTAAACCGTCTATAATTAACAGATCAATAGTTGTGAATGGCAGCGCCGAAAAGAGACATAGGCGGTGGAGTGATCGTCCGTCGTTCGAAGCAAGACGCAAATAGATAGGCCAGGCATAGGTTGTGGGTGATTGTAGCTATCTATGATTAGATGCCTGGGTGAGATGCGTCCTAACTAAAACGGGGCCTCCTCCCTCGTCTCTCACAGTGAAAGGGAGCAGGCTCATGTGCTGCAAAGAGTGCGTAGTCACACCGTGCACACATCGGGAGACGTACGTTCAGTAGTTTTACCCTAAGAAAGAGCTCCTCACAACGATATGCAACTTTGGACTCGCGACCTCGCTGCAGCTCACAACGTCGTTGTCACCACCGAATTAACAGGAGTTCTATATATGCGTGTTGTTCCGGACAGTTCATCGATATGCTCTAAGCTAGTACGAATTGCACCGAGCTGTTGTTCCTTGCCGTTCGTGTCCTTCGACAGCGAGCGACGCGAAGCGTGGGAAGAAATATCCCGTGCTATACGTGACGCCGACGACGAGATGCATATCAAGATTTCAGTGCTACTTTTGCTCCCAGCCACTCGTCTTCGATCACCAGTGATGTTCTCCTGCTGCTCCGGCACAAAATTGAACTGCGGAAGACAAACATCTCACCGGTTGCTGCTCGCAGAGTTTAGCCTCAATCTCGGTTAGTACAAATTAACAACGAGCATGCACTCGGTTCATCTGTAGTCTGTACCACGCATCATCAGCATGTGCCGCAGAGTGTGTTATGAATTCGGCCATAACTTGCTAGCCGAGTGACACTCCAATTCCGGAGTAAGATGGGATCCGGATAAGCAAGTTAGCTGAGCAGATTATCCTCTGTGATTAATGGATTTGATACGCTAAATGAACGAGCAGTGATAATGAGATGGGATGCCCTGCTAGAACCAAGAGTGGTATGGAATGGTCAACCATAGGTAACTAGTTGCCATATATCCTGTGTGGCTGAAAGTGGTGCAGCAAGTGAAAGAATTATCCTTGCGTGGTTAATTACAGGTGACTCTTTATTATGTTGGGTCTCTCAATTTCATGGATGAAATCGATCCATGATGATGGTTAAGCTTCAATGCATGGCTGAGCCGTTGGCACACCTGTGCAACCCCGGCCGCCAAGAACACCTCATCCATCCTTTTGCTGTGTAGTATTTGGTGTATATGCCATGATCTGTTGCTGTTCATCGGTCTTGTTCCTGATCTGATGCTACAGCTTAGGATGCATCTCTTTGATGTTTGAGACCTCGAACAAATGAGTTCTTGAGGTCGTAAACGACATACATGCCCATCCCAGAGTCTCTCAGGCTCACGATGAACCGAGACCATGCAGCTGCTTGATGGCCACTCAAGTTAGGTAAAAAAAATAAGTTTGAGATTTTTCGTCTTCTTGATAGTCTTTGACACGTTCGAACGTTTGATCGTTCGCATTTTCAAACTCAACGAGTATAAAGATTTAGGAATTCCATGTTTGGAATGTCTATTTGACCAGCTCATCGTATCAGGCAAAGAGTACTTTGAACTCTTCCTGGACAGATTTCTGGGTCCAAACAGTAACAAAAACTTCAATTCAACTAATCATCCAACACAGACTCTACGCAGATTGCATTGTGCGTCGAGAAATCATCCGAAACGATGAACAAATTTGGCCTCATAGGTAGAACAAGCAAACTTGTATCACGTGGTATACTTTCCCCAATCACAGCAACGACCTTTAATCACTCCCCTGCAAATTAATCCGAATTCCAGTGTGACGCCACAAATGCAGCAGCCAGGGCACCGTCCTCATGTCCCGACCGACCGGAGGGCGGCGACACTCCGGCGAGCCGGCCGGCCACCGCGCCGTCACATGGGACAAACCTAGGTTGAACTCACACACCACCAAGAAGAGTATCACAAGTTTGTGTCACTTGCGTCGCGCTCAATCGCTCCGTGGCCTATCGAGACGACGTCTGATCGACGCGCTTCCAGGCTCGGCAGCTTCCCCTGTTAGCCTGCTACGCCCCCACGCCGGAAAATATGATTGTTCGCCGGTGCACCCCGTGCCGCCGGCCGGAAATCTCCACCAAACTCACACAAAAGAACCATCCGGACCAGTCCCGATTCTCCGATCGATTTCTCCCAGAAAACTCGAGCAAATTCAACGAACTAGACCTCGTTACAAAGCTATGATCCATACCTACACGCTGGAAAATTTTCCAGTCGAATATATCAAGAGGTTCGAGAGATATTCGATCGGAAATCGGGAGGAGAAGCACACTTGGGAGCCTGGCTCACGAGCCCGGGCGCCCAACTGGGGTGGGGGGGCAGCAATCCGCGGCACCGGATGAGCCGCGTCCCCGACCGTTGGATGGTCACGGATCGGACGGGGCAGGTTCGACGTGGGGCGCGCGGGGTGGCGATCCGAGGCGAGGTCGCCTCGACCAATCAGCGCGCGGGGTGCGTCTCTCCCCCGTCTTCTCGGCGTCTCCGACTATTTAACCACCGCTTCCTCCGTCCCGACCACCTCACCCAACCACCACCACCGCGCCACACACACGCACACAGCTCCCACATCTCTCTTCGCTCCGGCACGCGCGCGCACACTCGGCTCCGGGCAGTGGTGGTGCATTGATGGCGACCGACGTGGCTGCGAACGACGCCCCGATGCCGCTGGCGGAGGCGGCCTCGGACCCCGTTGCGGAGGCCCCGGAGGCCAACTCCGGCGACGCGAAGCCGGCCAAGGAGGCCAAGGTCAAGGCAAAGAAGCCCGCCGCGCCGAGGAAGCCGCGCGCCAACCCGTCCCACCCGCCGTACGCCGAGGTAAACACCTGGCATGAAGCGTTGCTGAACCTTGTTTTTTTTTACCATTCGCGAAGTTTTCTCGTGGTTGTCTGGTTTCGTCTGTGTTCTGGATCTGAGTGAGTGGTGTTGGTGCGTGCGCGCGCAGATGGTGTCGGAGGCGATCACGACGCTGAAGGAGAGGACGGGGTCGAGCCAGTACGCGATCGCCAAGTTCATCGAGGACAAGCACAAGGCGCACCTGCCGCCCAACTTCCGCAAGCTGCTGCTCGTGCAGCTCAAGAAGCTCGTTGCCGCCGGCAAGCTCACCAAGGTCAAGAGCTCCTACAAGATGCCGCCCACGCGCGCCCCGGCCGCGGCCAAGCCCAAGTCATCGACCAAGGCCGCCACCAAGCCCAAGCCCAAGCCGAAGGCCGCCGCCGCGAAGACCAAGGCAGCCGCCAAGCCGAAGGCCAAGGTCCCAGCCAAGACCAAGGCAGCCGCCAAGCCTAAGGCCAAGGCTCCAGCCAAGACCAAGTCAGTCGCCAAGCCTAAGGCGCCCGCCAAGCCGGCTGCGAAGCCTAAGGCAGCCGCCAAGCCGAAGGCCAAGCCGGCCGCGAAGACCAAGGCGAAGGCGGCTCCCAAGCCGACGAAGGCCGCGACCGTGACCAAGACGAAGGCGACCACCGCCCCGTCCCGGGGTCGCCCCGCGAAGGCGGCGAAGACGTCGGCCAAGGACGCGCCCGGGAAGAAGGCGGCGCCGTCGGCGGCCAAGAAGCCCGCCGGGAGGAAGCCCCCAACCAAGCGGTCGACGCCGGTGAAGAAGGCCGCTCCAGCCAGGAAGGTGCCGGCCCGGAAGGCCAAGAAGTAGATCTCCTCCTCCGGCTCGGGGAAGGACCTAGGGTTTCGTGCTCGTTTTCCTTTAGCTTGTTTGTTGTTAGATGAGAGAGCAGTTGAGGTTGTGTGTGCGCGGGGCAGTGTGTAAATTTGATATCGATGTGGCGGTACAATGGTCGTTCCACCATAGCCATTGGTGGAGAAACGACGATGAGGGATTGTTAGCGCCGGTATTTCTGTAGCTGATTTGGGGGGAGTGAGTTAAGTTTTTATTTGTAGCAACAACCATGTGATATTGTCGAAATTACAGTAGTACTACTATTGCCTTCGCTAAATTACTCCTGATTGTAGTACTGCTTGTGCTGTAGGCGGATTTGTATTCTATGGCCATTCCAATTTCGCATGTCGCTTCCGTCTAACGTCATGTACGTGGGGCCTTTATGAGCTGTAGAATGCTTTTCTCTAAACGGGTGCCTTGGCTGTTAAATTTGAATATTCAATGCATTTCTATATCTCCGTTGATCCTGCATCTGCGTTAATGGGCTCTGATTCCAGCGAGAATTCAGGATATGTAGGGTTCAGTAGAGAGAAACGGGCTTGAGAGCTGCAAGAGATGGATGGACACTTGGGCTGCGTGTTCGAACGGCTTCACTGGGCGCCCAACCTGCTGGGAATGGACGACATGTTACGTACCGATTGACCCGTTAGTTGGCTGGCCCGTCCGGCCGACACGTGGCGCGCTCGCTCTAACGGACCACGTGGACACGGATTTGATCTGAGGCGGGAGAACTCGAGAAAGGCGTCTTGGTTTTTGAAATGGATCGGAAACCTGGGTGCTGCGGCGTAAGATTCGCAGCAACCGCTTGTTGACCTTGCGCTGGGAGACGTTTTGGTGCCGCGCCCACTTTTGCTTTCGAACTTGTTTGCTTTCCTGCAAGTTCCCGTTTCCGCGTTTGAACCGATCCTGTACGGCGTACGCTACAGCGAGGAGCCTGCAAAGCTTCAGACGTGCAGTAGAGCGGGCCTGGCCAAAAACTTTGAAGACTTGCAGAGCGAGTGCACCTCGACGAGCTCGGCCTCGGCCATGGAATTCAAGGTGGTAACGGATAGCTGATGCCCGCGTCTCTAACGGGAATTTATCCGTTTAGAAGCTGGGACATAACACCTTCTACCTTCTAAACGGATAAATTCCAATGTGGTCGACCTTGTGCTGAGCCGAGTATACAGGTCTTTCCAATGTGGTCGTGGTATACATTGGGGTGGCGTGGGCAGCGGTGGTTCAGCTATTTTGGCATGCAGTTAAAACAATATAATGTGCTGTGCTGCTGGTACCACTCCAACAATTGAGGAGGATTGTAATGTGTGGAAATATAGGATTCACTCTCATCCTTAATTTTACCGAGCTCTGAAAATGCATGGAGAGGTTGAGATTTCCACATAATTTTATGTGGAACATAAAGATGCCACTGATTCAGTGTAGGTTCATGCTTGATGCTGAAAAAACAGCATCCTGACCAATCATGTACCCGCGTTCTATCTCTACCCAGCTGCGTCGCGGTGCACCGCACCGTGATCCTCACCGGCGACCGCAGCAGCGAACTCTCCTGCCGGCAGCCGACGCGATGCCCGTCACGGGCCGATGGAAATACGGAGGAACCATGACTTGTCTTGCGCGGCCAAGCAAAGCTAGTTAGCCATGACGTAACGTTGCCGCCGACCGAGCAGGGTCCCGCAACAACTGATTCTCCTTTTCTCCGTTGATTCCCAGCCCCATAACACACTCGCCCGTCGCCTGGGCTCGACCTCCTCCGCGACGGCAGGCCCGTTAGACTGCTCGTGTTCTCCTCACGAATCTCGATTCACCCATCCTTTTGACAGATGAAGCTTGATTTTCAGTAGCTTCTTTTGTTTTTGTTTGGGAAAGGGGTCACTAAGCTCTGTGAGACAGTTCCCAGACCAGATCGCCTTAAAGAGGCTAAAGTGTTGCAATTAGATTGCGTGGCAAGATATGATGATGGAAGTATTTAGCTTTCCTTGCGTGTAAAGGGTCGCCTTCTGCTAATCAAAGCGGATCAAGCCATTATCGAGGATTAATTGGCACTCTTCTCTTTGTGATTTTACGATTTCTTTTGGCTGACCCGACCCGTGGGAATAAGGAAGAAGAAAAAGAAAAAGTACATATACTAGTACACAAAGCGTAAACCAACATCTTCACCCTCGTTAGTAGACCATATGCTTTTATAGTAATCTCTTCGGTTCAAGAAATATGTGGATACATAGTCAAAGCTTTAAATCTTTCGCTACTTATATCTTTTTAAATATTTATATTGGATACATGTAGATTAGATGTGCATGTAAATCACACATGTCTTGAAAAATATTTCCATAGCATCTAAATTTTATTGAATATATTATAATACAAATAGTAGTAAAATATGTTTTGGGGATCATGTGTATGTCTAATATGTCAATTTTTTTATGAACCAGAGGGAATACATGTTCGTAGTAATACGTAGTACAGAGTAGGTAGTTGGTGTATATAAGCTTTTCTATTTTTGGAGTTTTTATAGAAGTCGAGTACTCTACCGAACACATAGTGGGCGCAGCTAGACAGGAGTAATTTAATGCTTAATCAGGCCGGAATGCCAAAGCCGACCGATTAATGGAGACAGGGGTGGTGAGGCTTACGGTTGACCTACCCAATTGTCAGGCAGAAGCATCCTATGTTAGCAATATGGGTCCGTCCTCTCTCCGTGAGACCGGTCTCCCTCCTCACCATCTTCCCCAGCTCTCAGCTTTTGGATCTTCTGCGCTAATCATTGGAGGCCACCTGTATTACAGTTTCCTATTACTTGCCCTAGAACTTCTAGGGATATAGCTCATGCTATCGTGCTTGCTATTGCTGTAATTCTACTACGGACTAACAATCTTTCTGAAATCTTACAGGGTAACTATAGATTTTACATAGTGATATGTGGTTCAACCACAGGGAGCAGGTATCCTAACCATCTGACAATATTTACAACCTATAAGTTTGGCGATCGTTAGAGCTCGAAAGTTATAAAAAAACAATGCTCTACCGAGCTCTGGCAACTGTAGAATATTCACCATGGAACCACGTAGTTCGATTAACTCACTCTATAATCTGTACGCAACTGTTAATCAAACCGTATAACCTGTTTGACGACAATAATAGTAGCATGTTTGATCCATAACCAAATGGTGTCAAAGCTCGCTAAATAATTTTTTTTTAGAAATATCTGCATTAGATTAGGATAAGGAAAACAAACAGTACATAGACGGTACGGCTGGCCCGAGAAACATCTGGAGGGGGACCGCTGTCACCCGGATTTGCGAGAAAGCCCACAAAGAAAAGAAAATTACAACCAAGCCCTGGGGCAAACTTCGTCGTCCGCTCCGCCGGCAGCATTCTTCCCGCCGACGAGCCGCCGAGCACGCAGAAAAACGACGAAGACGGCGCGACCAGCTACACCTGCAAAAAAAGAAAGAGGACAACGCCTCGAAGAAACGCTTGCAGAAGACGCCCGTTGCGAACGGCGGATCATAACAACCAAGGAAGGCACATCGGCTGGGGTAGCGCCCCAAACTTTGCAGGCGAACGAGCAGTGTCGTGAATCGGAGACCTCTGCGCAACCTGCAACAGCTCGAAGAGGAAAAGAAATGACCAACATCCACGGACGTGGCACCGCCGAAGCCGGAGCTGCCAAGACCAAGAACAGAGCAGGCCACCACTCCAAACGCCCAACCGGACAGCATTAAGAAAGAAACAAAACAACCACTGGCTCCTCACTGTCACCGACAAAGGCAGCGGTGAGCCGAGGTTGGAGCCGGGCTACCAAAACTCCTGCCGGCGCCGAAGAACCCAACGAACCGACGCCGGAGCGGAGAGACAAAAGGGGACCAAACCAGCCCTTATCTACAAACCGGACGGAGGCCATGTTTCTCCCCACCTCTCGGTGCCCGCAGGCGACCGGAAGCGGGGAGAGAACGCGGCCTCGCCGGGGAGAAAAGGAGAGAACTGGGAACGCTGCTTTTTCCGCCTCTCTTTACTGAAGCAGAAGGGAAACAGCTAGCGCTAGCACTCGTTATGCTACCTCAGTTTTGAAATACTTGCTCGCTAAATTTTTTTGTCTAACTTGCCAGTGTCATGCATGTCAACCAACCTTGCATAAGAAAGAAGATAATCTTGCCAGAATTCCTTATGCTTTGGAATTGTGACACACAACAAAAAAAGAAGAAGGTTACAGCATGTCTAACCGATGCTAGGAATCAAGCAATAATCCAATCAAACTCATCTAAAGTGAGTTGTGGTAAACTGTGGCATCCAACGGTTTCCAGTACTCCCCGACCACTTGTGCAGCTGTACAATGGTCCTGAGCCGTTGATTCCTGGGCCCCACTTACACGTGGGCCCAAACGGGCGGACCCCAGAGCACAGCACGGCCTCGCACTGAGTCCGAAACACCCGACCCCTCGTGCACGGGGAAGCCACCACACAGCAAAAAAACGCATTTGATCTCACACAAACACACGCACTCTCGGGCGCAGGGCAAGGGAGGTGGGTGGAGCCGAGGTGGGAAGGCGACGACCTACGGCGGCGCCGTCAGCTTCGTAGGAGAGCGGCGCCGCGGCGGGGGACAAGGAGGCCACGAGGTCGGGAGGGGAGGCAGCAGAGCGGGACGTGCCGAGCTCGACCCCCGCTTCGTTACTCCTGTAGCCATGGCGGCGAACGGCGAGGGCGGCGGCGATACTTCCGCAGCGGCTCGTCGGCGGTGGGATCTCACGAGTAAAGTGGCGGAGAACATGTAATGGCAGTAGTAGTACTAGTGCTAGTACCAGCTGCATTTTACTTTTTCTCTCTGTTTTTTTTTGGGGGGTGGGCTTATATGGGCGTGTTTCCCGAGCAATGTTGGTGCTGGGGTTCATTGGTGAGCTGGGTGCTAGATCTGTGGGAGTTTCCCATGATTTGTGCGGGTTTTTAGTGATTTTAAAGGTTTTTTTTTGTTGGCATAGATAAGTGAGCTAGGGTTTCGTTATTGGAGGAGATCGATAAGTTTAGCCCTTGAAATGTCTCTTATTCTGTAGTTATTTTGGGGAAACAAAAGGCGAGATTGATGTGAGTACCTCCCAACTGTCGTTGCTTCTATGAACCTTAATAGGATGGGCGGGGAGATGGATTCACCGAGGAGTCCCAAAAAAGGATTTTTAGATTTGAACTTTATTATTCTTTTATTTTTCATGACACAAGTTTGAGCTTTTTGGAAGATAGATGTTTGGAAGATAGATGTTCCATCTTCTTCAGCATGCTTGAATCATCCTTGGATGGATGAGAAATTTCTGAGGGAGGTGCCTCTGAACTTGCACTGGCCAATTTTATTTGTTTCACATCTCCCAGGATTTTTAATTGCAGCTGTGGTTCTTTAGATTATCAGCAATTTCATGCTAAGATTTTGAGATATCTTAGTGGCCTGCCTCGCTGTTAGCATTGCACAAGTTGACTTTTTTTTTAGGCCCTTAGATATTATATGGTCTGTTGATACGCAGTTGAGATCTGGTGATCTTTGTTAACAATTATTGGGACGTCAGTTAGAAATTTTGTGTTGTCAAGGAAACTCGGATACATATCTTGTCTCTTGTTAGATGTATGGCCACGAAAGTAAATATGTTGTCACAAAGTAAACTGGCATGCTTTTATTTTGTCTAGGTCAATTTGATTCAATGTTCAATAGGAAGAGCTAAGAGAAATGCCATCAAGTATATTGTAATAACATACCTAAAAAGTGTCCAAATTCACAGAACTGCTCTTATGTTATACTTTATTGTCAAGTATACATGTGGTCGTTTGGCAGTCTTTATGGTTATTGGCTTTCATAATGTACCGGTTAGAAGCCTATCATTTGCCTGAATGCACTAAATGCACTTGACTTTTTAGTTATTATTTTAGCATCATTGGAGAGTATTTGAGTGTTTCTATATATAGTGGAGTTGCTTGCATGATATTTGTGGTGAATAGTTTATGAGATTGTAACTTCTATTTATAGAGGGTAGTTGAAGCCTCCGTGTTTATTATGCATTGTACTCTATTGTTATTCTTCTATTCCCTCTCCTAGAGAGCTCCTGCTGCAGAGCTCTACTTCTATTTATATTATTTTTCTTTTTCTTTTTTGGCAGACCAATGGTGAAAGAGGCTGTGGAAAAAATGTCAACTGATGAAGAATCAGACGGTGTTGTTATATGCCCACCAAATGGTAACACTCAAGATTGCGAGGAAGTTGTTAGTGGCAGTCATCATGATGGTTCTCCAGAGGCCCAAGTACCTTGTGTAGAACCGGCCATGGACGGAGACACCCAGGAAGACAAGCGTGTAAATCAAGATTCACTGAAGTTGATCGATCAAGAGAAGTCTGCTCCGCCTAAGTCACCAGCAAAGTCTAGTATTTCTGGATCAGAGAGGTCTAAGCGTACTGTTCCTCAACCATTCACACTTTCAACTCAAAGAAGGGCTTCTGGAGGAGGAAATGGTGGTGTGGCTCATTCATCCAGCGATGGGGAAAAATCTGGGCATAGAAGTAGCGCCGCTCCAGCAAGCATGATACAGAAGGTACATTGATGACATCTATATGCTCTTTAGCATTGTATCATGATGCTTCCAATATCATGTGCCTCTAGTTATGTAGTCTATTATAGGCCACAGTTTCCATTTTTATTTTTGCGTTAATATATATCATGCAATTTTTATACACGCTTGCATTAGCTATGGTAATGTGTAGTAACTAGATCACACAGAAGTTGTCTTAGGGGGTGTTTGGTTGGGCTTTTCAGCAGCTTTTCACTGGAAAAAGCTGCAGCCCAACCAAACGGCCAGCTTTTTAGCAGTTTTTGCCAACAGTAGCTATGGGCTTTGCAGTGCAAATTTCAGCTGTTTGGAAAAGCTGTCTTCTGCCAGCTTTTTGCAATGTGTTGAAATTTCTGTGCTCATTTTCCAAAATGCTATAGATGGTTTGGATAAATCAAAAGCCATATGTTCACTTTCCCACAGCTACAACAACTTTTCCAGACAGCCAGCCAATAGCAGCTTTGTTAACAGCCACAGCCTAACCAAACAGGCCCTTAGTGTCTTGCATATGGAAGCCATCTGATTAAAGAGCTGCTTTGCATGTTGAAGTTTTTTTTTCTTTTCCTTCCTAAATTTGTTTTGCATACCTGAAACTATTTCATGCATGTTAGTGGATGACATGTGTTTTATCTTTGTTCCAATTGATGTGTCTACTCAGCCAAAAATGTCATCTAGTAAGCTTTCTAGAGATAGCTGGTTCTATTGAGGGAATTATTCTGCCTATTACTGCAGAGTACTCCAATGGCACCCAAGAAGACTTCGCAGCCTGATCATACATTTCAGCCTCAAGAAGAAGACTCCTGTTCTGTTACTTCTTCGTATCCTTTTCTATCTAATTTATGGTTTGTGCTGTTCTATTATTATGTACCTAGAATTCTACTTTTCTGAAGAAGTTCGTCCAATTTTCCATATCAAGTCTCAAGTCAGAAGATGACTGGAAATTAAACACTTTTCAGAATGATTTGTTATATAAACCCGGAAGTTGTATCTTCTCAATTGACAATATTTGTTCTGTAAACTGAAAACATTGTCAACATGATGTTTCTCTCCTCATAGCAGTTTGAAACAATTGATTATGCCTTTTCCTGAGCTGCACAAAGAACCGCAACTTCAACAAGAGCTGGCAAAACTAAGACAACTGTTGCCTTTGCCCCTTCATTTGTATGTGACGACCGTGCTGACAAGAGGAAGGAGGTGTGTACGTAATTCAATTGCATTATGTCAAGATGATCACGTAATATGTATAACTAATTTAACAGCTAGTAGAACTATTTATTCTAAAAATGTCTGGTACTCACAATGTTATTAATTCTTCAGTTCTACACGAAATTGGAGGAGAAACACAAAGCTTTGGAAGCTGAGAAGAACCAGGCTGAAACAAGGAAAAAAGTAAGAACATACTTCTGTTTTGTATCATGGGACACTCGAGTATTTTTAATTATTATTGGGCTCTGTTTTGAATTTTTGTTTGGTAAAAGAACAATTACTAGGGTTAACAGGGCTTTTTTGTATTGTATTGTACTAAACATAACTAAATTTCCTGCATAATTGTGTGGCTAGATGCTGCACTACATATGTTTATATTTAAAAATAGAACTGGAATTGTTATACAACTCTAATCCCTATGATTGAAAGTATAGTTGTCTTCAAGTAGGATTGTATCTCTATATTCTAGGGGATTATTTTTATATTTCACTCCATGCACTGTATATATATATATATATATATATATAGTGTTGGGTTATTGAATAGCATGGTATCAGAGCCTAGGTTAGACTCTTCCAAATTCTAGTCCTTGGTTCATAACCGGCTGCCACTGCCAATGTTACTGAGCAATGCATATGATTGAACTTTTTGTTGGTCAAGTCTTTCTATAAGATATTTCTATAAGATATTTATGTTCATATGAGAATTGTTAACTACTGTGACTAATATTTCTCATGTTTATTTTTCGTGTAGGATGAACAAGAAGCGGCTTTAAAACAACTAAGGAAATCTTTAGTCATCAGAGCAAAACCCATGCCAAGCTTCTACCAAGAGGGGCCTCCTCCAAAGGCTGAACTTAGAAGGTATTCCAAATATCTTGTATTTCTGTATAAAAATTGTAGTTGTGATTGCTTATTCGTATATCATCAATCATTTCTAATGTCTGGTGCATGAGATAGTTTCCTGAGAGGAGAATATTATATACATCACAGAAATGAGGTAAGGCCTCAAGTTACTAGTTTTTACTCCATCAAGAAACATATGTGCCGCTAATACCAAAGCTAGCCATCCAGTGATAACATAAGTTTAATTTCCCCGAGGAAGTTACATTTGAGAAGGCTTACCATTTGTGTAACAAAGAGTAAATATGGATGCATGGTTAGCATGGATATTATGTAATTTTATGCGAAGCACAACATTTAGCCAATATCTATATATTGATGATTCTACCGACAAGAAATATGACATACTCACTTTAACTATGCTCAGTCATGGATTACATTTTTTCCTTCTGTTCTGTCAAGGTACCTCCGACTCGTGCCAAATCACCAAAGTTTACAAGGAGAAAGAGCTGCGGTGATGCACCGCCAACCCCAGAGGGAGCAAACACCAGCGCAGCATCTCATCGGTCGCATCGTCACAGCATTGGGAATCCTAAACATGCTAACAAAGTACAATACTCTCCAAAGAACGGTGTGGCTGCCAAGACCAGAGCTGTCAAACCCGTGAGCTGATGGTCCTGACAATCATGGAGCAACCAAGCGCCGTGAATGTCGCTGTACAAACCCTAACTCGAGGCGTCTCCGCTTTCGTGACATTTTGCATTTAATTTATAACCCATCGTCACCCAAAAACGGCCTCGTTGCCGATGACTGCTCACTACTGGGCCCTTTCCCTGATTCTTCACTTCTTTTCGCTATCACTTCGTAAGAACTCTGCTTGCTAGGACCATGTAGCGTTCCATATTGTAAATCGTCGAGGGTTTATGCAAGGAGTTGATCACTGGGTCCTTTGAGCCCTAGATGAACTAATTCGTGAGCTGAAATGTTGCATTGCTGCTAGATGTTTGCCTGGGTTGCAGACCATCTCTCACCTCATGCAGATCCTCTAAAAGCTCCATGCTTCCGTGAGTTCCATCTGGTGAGGCGTTCGGTTTATGATTTTATTATCATTTCTGGATTTGATAATGCTCAGCAAGTCCTAGGACTGGATAATGCTCAGCAACTACTGACACGTTGCTCGGGAGTCAATTAGGACAGTTCTGTAAAGAAAATCTGAAGTGAATAATGACCTGAGAGGGCCCATGAGTCAGCTGCACAAAGGGTGGGTGGCATGTTTGTTGTACTGGGCCCGGCCAGCGCGCTGGACATCTCTGCTACATCCTGACTGAATCGAACTGTTTCATGTTAAACTTTGCAAAATTCCGTGAAATTTCTGCGTTCTAAACGTGTCACTGTTCACTATTTTTTTTAATCATGAGTAATACTTTACTCTCCCTGCAAAAAGTTAAATCGTACCACGAATGCCTTATTTGGGATTTGCTCATTGCCTATTTGGTACTCCAGAACTTAACGGAAAATAGAGCAATTTGTTCACTTCACGGGGCCTAAAATGGGATTTGAGATTTGAACGTTTTTTCACCTTGAGAACGGCTGGCTCAGTTTTAGATCATCGAGAAAATGAATATCTCCACAACATGGCCATCTCTGAGGATATGTAGCGTGCAATTTTCCTGGTAAGCTAAATATTTAAATTTCAACGCCCATATTCAAAGGAAAGAATGGAGAACTTCTATTTATTTTTCAATAGGAAATGAATGGAGTATTAGTAACGTAAGGTATCAACTGTTTGCAGAAAAGACTTTTTTTTTCTCATTTTGTGATCCAGTTTTAGAAAGAAAAATAAATACAAAAGAAGAGGTTTAGATGGGATATAGTGACATATTTTAATTGAGAATTGAGAAAGTCACCCTGTTGCGTTTAATTCGAAAAGAAAAGATCAGCAGCATTTACACCTCTCCTCCTCCTCCTCCTCCTCTTCTTCTTCTTCTTCTTCTTCTTCTTCCGTACTCTGCCAACCAGTTATGGCAAGCTCAGGAAGGTACACATCTTGAGTTCATGCTCCATTTGATACCTCCTTTCCATGTCCTCTTTAATGGATTTATTGATATGAGTAAATATCCCTGCTTTAAGTTTTTATTTTTTGGTTTCTTGGTAGTTGGCGAGTAGTGCTGCAGGGACCAGGAAAGGGGGAGATCTGAGTGTTGTTTCTTTCCTCTCCTGATTCCCTTCTCCTGCCCCAAGATGAAGGAAAATTAATCGACGACCACTTCAAAAGATGAGATGAAGGTATGTTAGCGAGCCGTTTTCTTTTCCATTCCTTTAATCATCGATACGCTTGGATGGTTCTTGTTCTATTTTGGTTTGCTTTGCATTCCAATCGGATTGTGTATGTTGGATCGGTGGCTTCCCGATAGGGGGGGGTGGGGTCAATGTCGGTTTTAAAAATTCTTCTCAAAATCAAATACAAATAGCAACTGAAGTGCTACTATAAATGACAGAGGAGACGCAGCGGAAACTCAGTTGACAAAGCAACCCAAAACTGGAACAGCAGAAAACACTCAAAGTTCAAGCACAGCCGGTCTGACCGGTCTGTAGAGCCGGTCTGACCAGACTTAGGGACTGAAAATTGGTCTGTGATGGTGGCCGGTCTAAAGGCCGGTCTGACCTTGCATGGGCCCGGTCTGACCGGTGCAAGGGCCGGTCTGACCTTGCTCAGACCAGTTAACGAAAATCAGCCCAGATTCCAGAACAGATTTTTCGTTCCAACTTTTGGGCGAATTCAAAATCTATCCATCCAAATCGACCCAAATTTTGCAGAGATGTGTGGAAGGGTCTTGTGAGTCTAGATCAAGTGTTGATCTCTATAAAAACTCCTCAAGTCAAGACCTTTATCCAATTCTGTCCAATCAGCCCTAGAAATGAGAAAAAGAGAAAACTTGGGAGAAAAGGAAGCTCGTGAGGAATCTTGATCTCAAATCAATGTGGCGTCATCTCACATGTCTAAGCAACCTATTCCAAGCCCCAAACCACAGGATTAACCCCTCTACAAAGATCAATCACGAAAATCACGTTTCTTGCCCTTTTCTCAAGAAAAACTCGAAATAGAGGAGGAAAAGGTTGAATCCTTGGGTATGCTTGGATGGGATCAGTATAGAGATGATCTACCCATCACTTACTTGCCATACCACAGATCAATCCATAGGAAAAGCAAGAAAACAAAAATCCAAAAAGCTAAGGAAGGAAATAGCTCAAGAACACAAAGGAATGGGGAAACTCTTTTTGTATTGCATTTTCGTGGATTTTCTTGCTGTTTCAAAGACCTCTCATGATTAGACCAAAGCTCTCTTGAGCAGCCGCTAACTAGAGTTTTCACAAAGCTTACAAAAGGGTTAAGAGATAAGCACCTCTTACCCCTCCTTTTATAGTGGTGAAGGCATACCTCCCACCACTTGGGCCTTAAGCCCACTTAGATGGCATGAGCACTTAGCACGCATCACAAAGCGTCTAAGTGACTCATCCACCATCTATCTTTCCTTCTACCTTAAGCAACTAACCCTAAACCGCTTCCCGGTCGCCGCCGCCGCCGCAGTTTCTTGGTTATGCTTCGGTAGACTCCGCGTTTTTACCAAAACGCTCTCGCACTGACTTGATCCTCACGTCTCGTCTCCACCCGCTTTCTTGTCGTCCGCGTACATGCTTTTAAGCTGCACGATGTCGTCGCCACCTCCTTGACCGCATCTCAGCCCTCCAAGCCTCATGCCGGTCCATATGGCCGAACCATCGCCGCACCCAACTCGCACCTGCACACAATAGATTAAGCAAAGCGTTGCGAGCACAAGTTTTCCACTTGACCCAAGTCAGCCGAGAAAAATCATTTATCCACTCAATTTTTCCTTGAGACAAATTGAGAAACTCAAACAATCAATCACATTGCAAATAATTCCAACCTCGAATTCATGCAACCAAATTATACAACTCCACACATGATGGCAAAATATTCATCACAAAAGTCGTCCATGTCATCACATGACTCACAGTGTACTAGGGAAACTGGAGGCTTGGCTTGTAGGAACTGGTTCTCCATTTGAGTTTTTAGTTTTGATTTCTGTAGCTGATCTTGTGAGCTAAATTGCCTGCGTTGGTGCGTAATTTTGCTAAGCAGTTGGCCATAATTTTGCTCAAAGCCTGTAGTGAGTTAATCTGGGCTAATCTTTGACATAAGATGGTTGGTTCAGTGAACAGAAATCTACTTCGCGAAATCCTTGTGCAACCACAGGTTTCATCCCTAAAACCCCTAACCCCAATTTGAGTGGAATTTGTTTATCCTTGATTTATTAGGAAGCTTTTAGTAGTGTTGAACCTCTACTTTACCTTAATTTCACACGTTGTTGTTGCCTAATACTATCTTACCATATATATTAATCTGCAGCTCTGTTGCAACTCGCCTTCCCAGGAAAGAAACAAATTATACATTCAGTGACAGCTTATCCATCCCAAGTTAAGGTCAATGGCTCCAAGAACAGGAACTAGTATAACCTGGAGATCTCAACAGTTCTCTGCTCTACTGTCTTCTGCAATCCTTGAATGGGTTCTGATGCTTCTGTTGCTGCTTGAGGGGCTACTGTCTTATCTCGTGACGACATTCGCGCGCCTTTGCAAGCTCCAGCCCCCATGTCCGATGTGCACGCGGCTCGATCATGTCTTGGGCGAGGCGCATCCGCGCTTTTACCGTAACCTGATGTGCAATTCCCACAAGGCAGAGATGATCTTGGGCATTTTGCCACATTCACCAAAAGCTTGTTGATGTCCACAGCATGTGTGAGGCTTGCCTTCTTTCATTTGCAACCCACAACAAGTCGAACCTCGAGACTTACCGGTCCTTGGTGAGGAAACTCGGTGCCGGGATTGGTAATGCGGGTTACGGGCATGACTTCAGTTTGAGTAGTGCATCTGAAGCACGAGTCACGAAGGAGGATACTTTCTGTTCATGTTGCTCCATGCCATTGAAAGTCAGGTCATGTCCTTTTGTGGCTCTTCAGAGAAAAGATAGTGGCATTGGCATTGGAGAAATTTGTAGAGATGTTTCAAGAGATTGGTGCATCGATGAGATCAATCATGTCATGTACAGTGGGCTAAAGACATCTGACTCTGAATCAGAGCCCCCACAGCGTGGTGGTAATGCTAGAAGTTTGATGGAGGAGGATTCCACCGCCACCGAAGGAAGATTTTACTTTAGGTCATGCACAAAGAAAGATTAAATATGACAATGCACATGAGAAAGTAGCCAAGCGCTTTGAGTTCACACTAATCCAAAATGGTGTTTCCGAAAAAAATCCTTTTGAAGATTCAAGAGAGTTGTGCAATATCCAAGGTAATGTCAAAGAAAACCTTCAGTCAACTGATCTTCAAAGAGAAGGTGGTCAAAAAATTACTGAAAAATGTGACACGGGAGGTGTGCATTATTCTTCAAAAATGCCCATATTATTTTTCTGTCATTCTTCCATTTGTATATGCTAACAATGCTAAAAAAATCCTGTAGATAAACCAGAAGATGACGTTTGGCACAATGCACTTAATTCCACTGACGAGTTACCTGGAGTTGAGAAGTCAGCTGAAACCAGTGCTGTATCAAATGGAATGAAACCTGAATTTTTTGACAGAATCACACAGAAGGATTCTTTCAAAGTTCATCAAGACTTTAAGCCACTGCTATCACAAAACTCCACTTCCCAGCTACCTGATCCTTCGACCGAATTCACCGATAGCCCCAGTGTACATGAACAACATGAACAAACCCTAAAAAAAACATGAACAAGCCATAATGCACAACATCACCAGAGCACTCTCCCTTGAGAGGAACTCTTCAGGTGTTTCTGAGAGAATGATAAATGAAGCTGAAGAAGACAGTACAATTGATCAACTGAAACAGCAGATCGAGCTGGACCGTAAGTCCATGACCCTTCTTTGGAAGGAGCTGGAGGAAGAGAGGAACGCTTCGGCTGTCGCCGCGAACCAAACAATGGCCATGATCACCAGGCTGCAGGAGGAGAAAGCAGCAATGCAGATGGAAGCCTTGCAGTACCGAAGGGTGATGGAGGAGCAGAGCGAGTACGACCGCGAGGACCTCCAGAGGATGGCTGACACGGTGCAGAATCTCGAGGCCGAGATCGAGAGCTACAAGATCAGGCTCAGAGATCAATCAATCGTTGATGAGATACGGAACCAAATGCGCCTTCCGTGTCCGGAAGAACGTGAATGTCGCATCCCCGGATCAACCAAACCATTTTCTGGTTCCGGGGACGAGAATGCCTACATATCAAAACAGCTGAGGAAACTGAAAAGCAAGCTTCACCAGTTCTCAAACAACAGCCAGTTCATCCGCGCGTCGAAGCTTACTGACAAGGAAGATGCAGCTGATGACACAAACGTCTATGAAGTGCACGAAAATGCCGACGCCGAAGAGGAGGAGATAGAGAATTCGGTAGGCGGGAGGCGTCTAAGAAATGGCAACAGCTTCAGGAAATGGCGACAGCTTCAGTCCACCGGCATCGAGGACCTGACACGCGGCCGTAAAGATGATCTTAAGGTCCGCGAGAGTGACATGGCTTCATTTGAGGGTGAGATCTCTGAACACAGTGGGAGGTTGCAGGCGCTGGAAGCAGACCGTAACTTCCTGGAACACAGCATAAACTCGCTGAAGAACGGGAGAGAACGCGAGGAAGTGATCCATGGCATAGCTTACAGCCTGAGAGAGCTCCGGAAGACAGGGATCACTTGGAAAGAATATGATTAGCTTAAGCTTCGACGGTTGGTCATGTAACAGAGGTTGTTATGAGAGGGCAAGAGAGAGAGAGAGAGGCGATCCAGAGGAAGAGAGAAATCAGAGTAGCGGAAGCAAACGCAACAAAGATCAAGAAGTAACGTGTGCAGGAAGCAAAACACACACACGCGATCTAAGACACAAGAGATTTAACGTGGAAACTCTGAAAGGGTGAAAACCACGGGCGCACGACGACGCCAACTTTACTATGATGAATGAAGTCCTAACCTGTTAGGGATTTACAATGCTTGGCTTATCCTGTAACGTCTACAAGGGTAGGATATATAAAGTAGCAGGTGGCTGAAGGGGTAACTGACTTACTGCCTGTGACGTAGCTGACTGAAACAATCAGCAACATAACATGCTAGCACCTGACTCAGGTGAGCAAATCCTAAACTATCTGTGTCAGCTTACCTGTGTCGCCGGTGGGCATCACCTGTGACATATCTGGCTGACACAGCTGGCTTATCTAACACCGATAACACAGAGCGTCTTCTGCAAAGAGGTGATAGAAATTTGGAACAAACTCTAACAGAGGTAACAATTCTTCAGTCTGCTGAAAGGTGATCAGAACTTGCCGTATAATTAAACATCTGGATTAATTCTGATCCAACGATTACAACTTTTGTGTTCTTATCTCTCTTTTGATTAGTTCTCGATTAATTGGTGTTGGTTTTGATCTAATTGACGGTTGTTCATGTGGCAGGGTGTAAATAATGATGAGGCTGGCTGACTATACTGGCATGATGTGTGTACGTGTGTGCGCGTGTGGTTGCTGTCAAGTGGTTGTGGTGGTGGGTCTGCAAGTGCGCTGAGATTTTGCGTGGAGTATTTGTTGTACAATGCATTGGAGATGTCGAGTGTATGCATGCGTGTTGACACACACGGCCGGTCCGTTTGGAACGCCGGTAGTTTTACAGATTTCTAAGGAATTGAACTATTTCACGTGAAAATCTTGTGTTCCAAATGTATCCTACTTGTGTATTTCTTTTGATGATCTTTTTGATCATGTATTTACTTTGGTATTTTTATAGTGTTGCTTTTGCATGTGTGAGCGAGAGAGAGAGAGAGAGAGAGAGAGAGAGAGGGAGAGAGAGAGAGAGAGAGAGAGAGAGAGAGTGGCAGGACTGGGTGAAATTACGTGAAACCTTATGGCCAGAACACATGCAGTATGTTTAGTGCCAGTAGCCAGCATAGCTAGTTTTCTGCAACTTTTTCTATATGATTCACTAAGAAAACACGTTCTTTTTGTTAACATATGTACTTCTGCATAAATATTGGTGGTGTTGCTGCTCATGTGCAATAGGCAATGATTCAGATCAAAGTTCACACACACACACACACACCCTCGCACGAAGAACAGGATCGAAATGTGCACGTTTCCTCTTGTCAAATTTCTGCCCCCCAATTTCTCCCGATCTCCTATACACAACACCACACGCGTGTGGCGCGCGGGCGTTCCGGCGCCGATGTTGGTTGCTAGCTAGCAATTCGTGCTCTGAATAATCTAACATGCGCGCAGTGCGGACCAGTTTAACCGAAAGGGCTTTTGCGTTAGGCGCGTCGCATGATCCATCTCAAGCCTCTCAGGTGGCCTTCATATCAGCCAACTCCACATGCATGCAGCTGCTTCTGCAAGTGCGCACTCCTGAAAAATCTCAATCCAACGTCTTCCACGAGTCAAAGCATGCATGCATGCGCACAAAGAGGGGGGGAGAGAGAGAGAGAGAGCCAGAGTGAGTGAGAGAGCGAGGGAGAGAGAGAGAGAGAGAGAGAGAGAGAGAGAGAGATTCTCTGAGATTGACACGTACGAGGAGGAAAGAAAATGCATCACTTTCCCTGAAGAAGGTGCTGCATGCATGTGGACTGAAACTGAACATAGCCAGTCACTTACCAATTCCGGCGCCGTGTTTTCTTCACCTCCAGATCAACAGCTGAGCAGCGAGCATTCAACGTGTCGAATCCACAATGCAAAACGTCTCTGTCATGCATGCAGCCGCGTATGCTGTATGCCAGTATATATATACGTAGATGTATATATATACACGCACAGAAACAACACCCGAGGATGCATAGTTCATCTAGCTAGGTAGGAGTTGCCGCTCGTAGTAGTCCAGTGTTCAGAGGCATAGAGTGCATGCTGGAATTAAAAGTTTGTTGCAAGACTTGCTGATCGGTTCCGGTTGCTAGGTAGGCCTCGATCGACCATGAGAAGATCTATGGCGTCTATAACGGCGGTTCTTGTGCTCGTCCTCCTTACCTCCGGCAGCAGCGGCGGCGGCGCCGGCACGGAGGCGCGGCCGCTGGTGAGCAGAGGCGTCTCGGCCGCGGCGACTACTACCGAGCACGCTGTCGCCGTGGAGTTCATGGGCACCGACTCCTCGGCGCAGCCGTCCAATTGCACCTACGGGAACAACACCGGCGGCCAGTGCCCTCCTACTCCTAGCGCTGGCCATAACTAGCGGTGGATCAAATGCATGTGCGCGTGTCACGTCACCTGTGCAACTTGCGTGCGTGTGTATATTTACGTGCCTCTGCACTGAGCGCGAATACGCATCAATTTGTTGATCTGCCGTTTATGTAATTTGGCCCGGTGATTCAGTGATTTAACTGATGTTTTTTGTTGTTGCGGGGAAGTGCTTTAACTGGTGTTGTTGGTTTGTCTAGTAAAGTTCAAATATGAAAATGTTTCACCGATAAAGATTCTAAAACAGCTCAGTGGGGAGTGTAGTACAACTATAATTTTACTATATTTAATGCACTATAGTTGTACCAATATACTCCTATATTGTGTATGTATGTAATGGTTACGCCATACATATCCAATAGTATTGTGTAGAGAAGAGAATATTCCTATATCGTGTGTGTATGTAATGGTTACGCTACACATACCCAAGAGTAGCTGAAATGTATAGTGAAAGTCTGTTAGAAAATCCCTTTTGGTAAAAACACACCACAACATGTTTCCACCGGTACTTGCGGGTGCTCTTCTCGTTCAGATCTTATGCAGCCGAGGGTCATGGCGCGGTGCTGCCAGCAGATAGATCGATGAGACGCGCTCCACCTTTGCGTCGACGCTGCTGGCGTGCCATCGCCATTGCCGTGCAGGCTGACCACACGTGCTCTAGATGTGGGCCAAGTCAAGTGGTTCTAGACTTCACGTTCTGACTAGGGAGAGGAGAGGATAATAAGACATTAAAATAGTAGATACTTAAGGGTAAACATTTCTTGGGGGAGGAGGGTATAGGGTTTTGGATTTATTTTAGATTTTGCCTCGGACCCTACCAAGATTTGGTGAATTTTGGTACGTCGTACCAATTCCAGATGGAGGAATTTAAAAAATTCAAATGTAAGAACAATTAGAGTTATGAACCATAACATGGACATACTATCGGGTGGTCCAGTCTATCCGTAGATTTGAACTGCAAGGCCCATTTGTCAGGTGTAAGGAAAAAAAAGGAGCATACACCCTGGGAATGGAACCAACGACCAAATGAATGAACTCCCGACGCGTTACCGAGCAGTGCACGCCGTCGGGGACAGGGCATCTCATTGGGCGTCGACGGAATCCAGTCGTACGTGCTCCCTGCCCTGGGCGGACCAGTGATCTAGGAGCATCACCTGGAGAGGAGATCAACGATCCTCCGAGCCTATTTCAACGTTTGCCAACGCTTGGATTGGATCGGTGTGGCTTTCACGGTCACGGTAACTGCCTTCGTGCAGCACAACGTGAGGTGAAAGGCTGGGTTGGGGGCACAATAAAAGACATTAAAACAGTAGATACTTCAGGGGAAATGCTTGAGCCTTAACGAGAACTCTGTTAACCAATTGCACGCCTTGCAGAAAAGCAGAGGCAAATGAACGTGATAAATAGAGGGAAGTTCCGGATGGTTAGGAGCCATGTGAAAATATCCTGTCTGCAAACACGAGAGTTTGTTGGCATCGACGTCTCTTAGATTTAACTAATCAAGTTGCTGCAGGCTATACTTATACCAAAACTTATTCTTCAACCTACGTCCTTAGAGAAGTTTACCGGAGGACTTCTAAAGTTCCAAGCGGCCAGGAAGCCGTAGCCGCTACGTTGCCGCTGACCATTACAAAGTTGAAGAGATTAAAGCTAGTCAGCTGCATCCTATGCTGGAAAAAAATTGAGAACAAGATCGAGAGAATTGTGTTTAATTTTTTTTAAAACAGAATCTACTATCTATCTACTATCTACTATATACTAAATGTAGAATACAATAAAAAAAATAGAAGAAGACTAGAAATTCCCATAAATAAGTAAAACATCCTATCGTTAATTTGGTGGACCCTTTTATTATTAGCAGACCACAAACGATAGATCTTCATAACTGTAACTAAACAGATCACAGCCGGTAGATCTTCATAACTGCACCTAAACAGATCACAACCGGTAGATCTTCATAACTGCACCTAAACAGATCACAGCCGGTAGATCTTCATAACTGCACCTAAACAGATCACAGCCAATAGATCTTCGTAACTGCGCCTAAATAGATCACAGTCGTTAGATCGTCATAATTGCACATAAACAGTCATAGCCGATAGATCTTCATAACTGCACCTAAACAGATCACGACCGATAGATCTTCATAACTATACGTAAACATATCGCAACCGATAGATTTTCATAATTGTATCTAAATAGATCACATCCGATAGGTCATCATAATTGTACCTAAATAGACGGTTCAGTACAACAACTAGCAGGCCGACTCGCGATTTGAACTTTTATTTCCCGTACTGATCTATAATATCACGCATATAGGTAAAAAATGATAATTAATAACGTTTCCCGTGTAATTAGTATTGATCTAATATCACGCGTATAGGTAAAACAATAAATATAGTTAAACAGATCACATCCGATAGATCATCATAACTGTACGTAAATAGACGGCTCAGTGCAACGACTAGTAGGCCGGCTCACGATTTGAACTTTGATTTCCCGTACTGATATAATATCACACGTATAGATAACAAGAATAAAGATAATTAGAAACGTTTCCTGCGCAATTGCGCAGGTGCTAGTTGATCATAAACTGAGATCGAAGCAAGGCAACGCTGCTTGTTTCCATGATCCTCTGGACACCAAATCGCCCACCAAAAAGCTCACAAACTGCACTGCGTTAATTCGAGGATTATTACTGCCGATAACTTCATCTAATGATTTTATTCTCCTTCCGTTCGTTCTCCCAAAAGAAAAAAAGAAAGAAAGAAAGGGTAACGCACGACGAACAGACTCTGGAATTACCATATATCGTTTTGGTCCAATTCAACCAATCAAGAACGGTTTCGGTCGGAAGAACAACGCTGATCGATGATGCTCAACTTCGATCAAGTGTCAACGCCCTCAGTACAAAATCGAGAGGGTTAGGCGTAATAAGCATAAAACAAAAAGATAGCCACCCCTTTCCTCTGCTACAGTCCAGAGAGGCGAAAACACCGGCGAGCTCAGATCTGTTCCTCTCTCCCTGGCAAGGTCGCTGTTTCTCCTCGCCTCCAGTCGCCTGCGGGCACCGCGAGGTGGGGGAAACGTGGCCTCCGCCGGGCGTGTAAATAGGGGCTAGATTGCCCCCCTTTTGTGTCTCCGCCTCGCCGTCGGGTCGACGAGGTTCCCGGCGGCGGTGGGAGTGTGGTCGTCTCGGCTCCAACCTCAGCTCATCGTCGCCTTCTCCGGTGCCGATGAGGAGCTAGTGGACGTTTGGTTTCTTCCTTCTTTTTGGTTGTTTTGTGTGCAGATGGATCTCGTCTTCCTGCGGTGTGCCTTGCTGGAGATGAGTTCGGGCGGAGGCGCCGACGACAGACGGCCGACCCATGCGGATCGGGGCGTGGTATCCCCGGTAGCATCAAATATGCGTCTGCTATTCTCCGCATGGGTGTCTCCCGGATGCAACTGTGTGTCCTCCGGCGGATGGAGTTCCTCCTTGGCAGCGGCGATGACCGGCGTTTCTTCGCTTTGTCGTGGTCGCCGGCGGTGGAGAAGATCGCCCCTAGGGGCCTTTTTGCTATCGTTTTTGTTGGGGGTCTTCTTTGCTTAAGTTCGGGACAGCTGTGTTGTGGTGTGTTTTCTCGTTTCTTCTAATATAATCCACACCTTTCGCAAAAAAAAATAAAAATTGAGAGGGTTGGAAAGAACAAAAGAATGATAGATAGACAAGAACTACTCGAATTGCCCGGACAGGAAAAATCCGTTGAAGCTTTTCTTCCGCTGGACAACAATCTTTCCGCTCTTTTCTTCTTACCGATGTAGATCGTCGAACGCGCAATGCCTACCTACACGCTGCCGTAGACCATGATCTCCGCGGCGTCGAAGGCCACCTTGGTCGCCACCTCCTGCTGTAGTTATAAAGATCTTCGGTTATTGTCTACTAATAATAAAAGGTCCACCTGATTAACAGTCGGATATTTAGTTTTTTATGATAATTTCTAGCATTTTTTTATTTTTATTGTATTCTACTTTTTTATATCATAGATATTTTTTTTTCTGATTTAACCGTACATTGCTAAGTCTAGAGTTACAAAGGTTTTTGTGTGTGTAATTTTAGTTTTGAAATGTACTACTGGGTATTTGCATATTTTTAAGTTTAGAGTTATACAACTATTTTATTTCTTTTATAGATCTAAATATTTCTAATTTTATTTTGTTTGCTTCGTAGCCATTGAATTAACATATAATCCAAGAGTTATTCTCGTCGACTGAGATTTAAGAGACTGAACAATAAATAGAACCTAATTATCTCACGGAAATTCCTAAAATTCAAATAGGGCGAAGGATTCTACTTGCCTTTTTTGGATGGGCCCTGTAAAATTCATGTGATTCAAACAAGACCGAAGACTGTTGTCGCTGATCCAACACAAACATTAGATATTGAAGGGGAAATATTTCTTTGGCCTCCCTCCGCTCCTGGACCTTGCGAACATAAAGGCGAACACCATGACCGGTGTGATCGGTGGGCTCGCCGACGCTGGAGGCGGAGGTAGCACCAGTATATGGTTTTGGATTCAATTCAGGGTTTTTCTTGGTCCCCACCGAGATTGGCGAATCTAGATTATTTCGACCGAATTTTGTATAGAGGATTGAAATTTTCAAATGCAGGAATATAGAGCCATGAACCATAACATGGACATATTATCGGGAGGTCCAACGTTCAACCTTTCTCTTTGTTTTGTTATTTTCAATATATTTTTAGATTTGTCTTGCAAGGCCCAACTGTCAGATGTGAGGAAAAAGAAAAGCATGCCCCAAGAGTGGATCCAACGACAAAAGGGATGAACCTCCCGTTGCATTACCGAGCGGTGCATGTACGTCGCCTTGGCCGCGGCATCTCGCCTTGCCATTGGCCGGCTTCACACCGACACTAAAATCGAAAGACACTTAAGGGTCTTGTCCTATTGACGTGGATGCCATAAGGCTTGCCATCCTTCATACTTCCTCCGTCCATAAATGTAAGACACGCACGGAATTTAAGATCTAACTTTGATCAACAATTAAACCAATACTATTGACTTATATGACACAGTAGTGGTACCATTAGATTCATTCAAACGTATTTTCAAATGGTATCACTTTTGTATTATATAATGTAATATTATTGGCTTAATTATTGATCAAAGTTGGACCTTAAATTCCGTGCACGCCTTACATTTGTGGATGGAAGGAGTATTTTAGAGTCACGGACGCTTTTGGCCGATGAGCAAAAGAGATCGGGGTGTTCTAGCTCATGATGGATCATCGTCTGGTGTCTCAGCTTGGTTTAGCGGTAGTAACAGTAATCGTGCTGCCGAGTTCATCCTGGCTTTTAGTTCTCCCATTTCGTCTTTTTATTTTATATTCTTTGCTGAAGGCTGATAACGAAGTAGCGGTTTGACAATTTGCCTTATGATGGATGTGTCTCTAGTCACAGTGCATTCAATGATCTTAATTAAGTTTCCACTTATTGGTTGGACAGCTCATACAGCTCTTCAAAACCTTTGAGATTAGTTCAACTTATGCATATTTGGTCTTTTGCGTTTTGTTCATCGAAGGTTTGGAGGAATGTTGAGATGTGAAAGGTGGAGCTAGAGACAACGACTTCGAATGAACTTGATATAACTTTCTTTATTAGGGGGTCTTTGTATCTTGTGTTTTTTTCAGTTTCTTCGAACCACTGTACCATCTACTATATTATTAAAACAATAGGAAAAGAAGGCACCACGTTCGTCCAAATAGGCTAAAATATCTCCACCATTGATTATTATGTGGGTCTAGACTATAACTGTGTAGACGAATTAGGCTGTTTTTAGAAACCAATAGTAAGTGCAACTTTTATTAGGTGGACAAATAGTACAACTCTATTTCAGAAACCCCCAGTAGATACAACTCTTATTAAATGGATAAAGAAAATACTGTATTTTCTAAATTAAATTTAAGTGAAAATGATAGGACCGGAAACAACTTTATTTGCTAGCTAAATTTTGGAGTTAGTTTTAAATGAAAATTAGTAGTTCGATTTATATACGTTATGCAACCGAAAACTGAAATGTGGAACGAAAATAAAATAAAATTAGCAATTTGATTCCGATTCAATGAATATATATTGATGATCATGTTGCTATTGAGGTTGTGATGTGAGTCATGACATGATGATAAGTTAGAAGGGAATCATGCTTCAAATGAGGTTTGCAAAACAAATTGATGATGATGGTGAGATGCAGGAAGACAAGGTTGATGGTGATACCCCTAGAAGCAGTTTTTATAGAGGTAGAGCAGTTTTATTAGGAGGTTGTAAAGGAACTATTGCGGTTCTCGCGAGTGAGATTAGTATGGCCACCCGGGTCACTCTAATACATAGGGTCCAAGAGCAGAAGTTGGATGCAGTGCTTGGGTGCCAGAGATGTCAAAATGTGATATGTTTAGTCAAGAGTGAGCTTGAGGATAACAAAAAAGACTATTTCGCTATTGATAATGATGAGATGGGCAGATGTCAGTGGCAAGTAGAGTAAGAGAACTATGCGTGGAAGTATCTGAAGGCATAATATTACACTAACCAGTGATGAGGCGGGTGGAGGAAGAGAACACAAAATCTATACATGAGCTACCATTGTTTACATTCAGTTCTTGGTGGACATTTTTGCACAAAATTATTGGTAGTAGATATACACGACAGGGTAACGACGAGTGGAAGATAGAAATACAGTGATTAGTACGAAAGTCACTTTGCATGGCAGACCATGAGCATAATAAAAATATTTTTATTAAATGAGCTTTGCTATCAGAGTAGTACTTTGAATTAAAGAGCATTCTATGAAACTTCAGTTGTTTTTATTTTTTGACGCAAAGGCGGGAGCACTGCCGATTTTCTTTAAGATAGGACAAAAAATCATATACAAATAGAAAAGAAAAGAAACCAAAAAAGAAAAAAAGAAAATTACATCATATTACGCGAAAGCACCATCATTTTAGTCGTTTTTATTCGAGATGTCGTTTGGCTTTAAACATATTTTCAATAAATATCAAAAAGCTAATATATAATAATACTAGTAAATCTAGCTGCACATCTCGCTAGTTTTACTTAATCAATGAAGTCTTAGATACGTTGGTCTAAGAAAAATCCTGTGCGCAAACACGATATGGCATTGACGGCTTCGAACCTCCAAATGCATTACTGATGATGATTAATTAGCTAATGCTGCAGGCTGTACCCAACCCTTTTTTAGTCATTAGTTTCTGGGCCTAGAGGGCAAAATTGAGCAGTTTGTGAAGTCACTTGCCTCCACAAGAAGAATGCTCAAGGCTTCTCCCTACCCTGCAGAAAAGAAAAAAGAAATGAAAGAATGGCAGTCTATCTCTCTTCCCTTTAAAAGCAGTTTGCTTGTTGTTTATCTCAATGAATCCCCAGTTTAGGGAGCCCAGTTGGCGAGTTCGATTTCTGCCAATAGCAAACTTTGGAATCCGCGGCCATGGTAAGTTCACTGGTGGGCTTCCAAGCGCTACCTTGCGTTTACCTCGGATTTCCGCTGAACCCCTACCAAAGTTGAAGAGATCACAGCTACAAACCTCCGCCGGACAAATTGGAAACAAGATGGCGAGCTACAAGGCACGTTTGATTTAACTCTCGTCGATCTATCAAAATGGGGCCTCACGAGAATCGGTTAAAAGGGAATTGAAGCAGCTTTGTTTTTTTCCACGATTCTCGGGACACCAAATCGCGCCTTAAATCGAGGATTGTTACTGCCAATCTTCATCTAAACATTTCATTTCATCCCTCCATTCGTTCTCCAACAAAAAGAAAAGAAAGAGTAAACGATAATATTAACAGTTTACACACGACGAATAGATTCTGGAATTACCGTAGCACTGTAACATTGTAACATCGCTTACTCCACAACAGAAACCAAGGCAAGCAAATGGAACCATCGATTCAATCTTCCTGACCGAACATGGTTTGGTTTAGATTCAATTCAACCAATCAAGAACGGTTTCAGTCGAAAGAATATAACGCTGATCGATCATGTTCAACTTCGATCAACTGTCAACGTCCTCAGCACAAAATTGAGAGAGAGTTGGAAAGGACAAAAGAAAGAAAGCAAGACGAGAACTACTCGAATCGCCCGGACAGGGAAAATTCCGTTGAAGCTTTTCTTCCCCTGGAGAACAATCTGTTGTCTCTTTTTCTTGCCGATGTCGATCGTCGAACGCGCAATGCCTGCCTACACGCCGCCGTAGACCATGATCTCCGCGGCGTCGAACGCCACCTTGGCCGCCGCCTCCTCCTGCAGCAGCTGCTGCTGCTGCTTCCTCCTCGCGGACGACGCCTCGGCCCCTCCGGACCGGGCCTCCTCACGGTCGCCGACGCCGTGGCCGTCGCCGCCGCAAGAAGACAAAGCGGCGCTCCTCCCGTTCCCGTTCCCGTTCCCGTTCCCGCTGCCGTTGCTCCTGTTGGCGGTGGCGGCCGTCGGCGGGGGCCTGTAGTACATGCGCGCCGTCTGGGGGCAGTGCGTGTAGGACCGCACGGCGATCCGGGCGGCCGTGTCCAGCAGCTCCGCGTACACGCCGTACTTCCCCATCGGCATCTCCTCCTCCTCCTCCCGGACGAGAAGAACCGACAGCTTGCTTCCAAGAACGTACGGCGGACGACGGCGAGGGGCTCTCGATCGACTTAGAGCCCAAACCAAACCAACGTCTCGTTGGTCTCCGACGACCAAGGCCTTCTCCGAAGGAGAAGGCAAAAGAACTGCTTTCTTGGTTTCTTGAAAATGGCAACAACGGGTGATCGATGGCTGGGGCTCGAACGAAGGGGATGGGATGGGATGGCTGCGGTATTTATCTCTAGCGGAGGAGAGAGAGGTCGGTGCGTGCGTGCCTCGGTGGTGGCAGCCTGGCAGGGTGAGTTGGATTCGGTTTGCGGCTTCGGACTCGGAAGGCTCGCTCGCGCGCCCGCGAGCGTGGACGTACGCCACGGAACATGTGGCGCTCGGAAGGGAAACCCCGTTTTAGGCCTGCGTTAGCGCGGTTTCCATGACAGGTGGAGTTCGTTCAGAAAAAGAAAAGACAGGAAGAGAGGAGATTTTGCTCGCATCCGTGCTTGTTTCCCGTGCTGAAAAGAGGGGATCGGAAAAGCCTCGTTTGCGACGAGTAGATATTTTTTCAGAGGATTCATGCTGTGTTCTTTTTTCTAGGGAAATTCGGAGGATTCGTTCATGCGGGGAGATGAATTATTCCACATGAAATTCATGTGATTCAAACAAGGCTGAAGATTGTTCGTGCTGACGCTGATTCATCCCAGAATAGGCCTTAAAGAAATTTCGTTGTCTCATTACAATGTTGAGCAATGAATGACCAGATATCGTGCTAGCAAACTCTGCATGAAAAAATAGTCTGACGCATTACATTTGTTGTGATTCTATGTTGGTAGTAGAGAAGACATTTCATGGTACAATTTATGCACCGGACAATCACAATTTTGGAGTCTACGATATGTCACACAATTAGCAATGATTCGTGGAAACTATACACAAATGAAATAAAAAGAAGTCTAGATTTCACTAGGAGTTTCACACTTCGGCCACATGACCTCTTGAACTAAAAAATGGGCTAATTAGTATCATAAAGTAGAAAAACCAGTGCAAATAACCCCTGAAGTGGTCTAGTAGGCAATTTTGTCTATGCGGCCAATGACATGGTGCTTTTCGAGGGCTATTTTGCCACGTGCGGTGTTAAGGTAGCAATCTGATACATAGAAAGATGTTTTTATAGTGAAACTACATTTTTCTCTTTTCTCTTGTAGTCACTTTCAGTAGGACCTATGCATGGTCCTATCTTCAATATAAAAATAAATATTTATACAATTGTGGCTCATTGCCATGTCATCTCACATGTGTCAAAACCGTTTTTAAAAAGTGATGTCTCATCAACGTAGACAAAACTATCTACATAAGCACCTTAGAGGGTTATTTTGAACCGTTTTCATACTTCGAGGTGTTAATCGACCCATTTTTAGTTGAAATCTCGTGAAAAGAAATATCACCAATGGAATTCTAAGTCTGTCCATTTGACACATTGCTAAACCTGACATATAGCATCATCCAAACTGAAGACTACTACGCACCACAAGTGCCACGGTGATATGTGCTCATGCAAGAAGTTTATAAGCAACCATATAGACATGCCGCCGGTCATCTCCTCTTCTCCCCGTCGCAAACCCCCAACCCCGCCTCCCCCCAACCCCTCTTTCTCCCTCTCCCTGGGTACAGCCGAATGAGATTTCTATCTTCACGAGGGGTCGATTCGCTTATTCCACTCTTACCCGTCACGATTATCTATACCAATATTAAAAGTCTCAGTTTGAGTGAAATACTTATCATCTCAACAATCTAATATCAATTAATTAATTTCCTAATAACGATCGGATGGCTGCAAAGACTCTCCCTAGCCACGTCCGCTCTAACCTCCCCTTCACGCTCGATCCCAACTGCTCCTGCACCCTCGCACCCGCAGCGGCCCCCGCCCTCGCACGCTGCGGCCACCCTCGCACGCCCCCGCCACCGGCTGCCCTCGCACGCGCCCGCCACCCGTGCACGCCCCCACCGCCCGCCCTCGCACCGCGGCTGCCCTCGCACACTCCCGCCGCCCGCCCTCGCAGACGCCGTTGAGGAAGGCGGTCGAGGGGGAGGAAGGTGCGGGCGCCGAACTCCCGGCGCCCTCCGGCTGGAAGAAGAAGGTCTGCACCTCCTCCTCTGCTTCCGGCTTTGCTTCGGTTCCGAAATTGGACGCTCTGGTCGCGATTTGGTCGGGTTCGCGAGGGTTGGGGAGAGGCTGTTGAGCTCGAATTCGAGGGTCTCTGGCTTCGTGCGTGGGGAATTTTTGCCTGCGCATTCGGGGGCCGGATTCTAGGGTTTCCGAGCTTAGTCGAATTAGGATCCATACTGTTCGTGGAGTGCGCTTGTTCTGCGGCGTTTGCAGGTTCGGGTTGTAGTGTCTGAGCTTAATTAGGGTTCGTATTTCCTGGCGTGCAACATGCTTGTATTTCCCAAAATCGCTTTAATTTAATTATTTTTTGAGCAATGCATATTTAAAAATACTCTAGAAGACTTTGAGTATTTCAAGAGAAAGATATTTGAGAAGAAGACACTAGAAAATATTATGGATAAGTATGGTGAAGATATTTTAGAGAACACTAGAATTTAGGGAAAATTCTAGAGTAAGATGTTTTAAGTGTAGTGCTAGAGAAGTTATGAAGTAAGAAAGTATCTATGACTTGCAAATATTGTAGAGATTACTAGAATAGAAATATTTGTAGTATGATAGTTAGGAGGATGACACTTGTCATGCATCTAACGGTCTTGTACAAGTATAAATAGAGGTGCCACCCCTTTCTCATGTACAAGTAAGTGAAGCTACCATGAGCCACCATGAGTAGAATAGATTACTAGCGAGTGTGGCATAGTCTTTGGTAGCTAGGATAACAACTAAAGAGTGTTGTATCAATGGTAGTTGGTGTAGCGGGTGTGTTATATCCTCACATAGTGTGGGTAGTAAGGGTCAACCCCAGGCCATTTCCAACATTTCTTCTAGGAGGTTAAATAGTCCATATGATTTATATTTGTACATGGGAGCTACAAGAAGAATCACACTTCTAAAATATTTAATATGTCTAAGCTAGCAAACTTTAGGTTGTCACATCTTTACAAGTTGATGTGGCTTTAAACTTTTGATAAGTTTGCATATTGAGAAAAACGTGCCTTGCACGTGCACGATTACTAGTTACAAACAAAAGACGAGCTTTTCCGAAAATTAACAGATACGCCCCTGGGATTTGGCTGGACGGATTAGCAGCACTACACCAATCTCAAAGCACGTGCTACCCCCAAGCGCAACTGCTGCATCTCCTACCCCCGCAGGCCGCATAGCCGGCGTGTTTTCCCGCCACCGCCGCCGAGGAGAAGGCGTCGATCTCCGCGTGGATTTCTTCATTTGGTAAGGCGAGCTGAGAGAAGATAGCGGAATCGTATTTAACTTCTTTGTTTGTGTGCTTTCCGGCGTGAACTGCAATAGAGCCCTAGGATCCCCTGGTTAGATTTCGTACTTCGGTTTAGTTCTTCTTGAATCCGAGTAAGCTATACCGGCGTTGCTGTTGGTAGTCTTGAATTTGTTAGTTCAATAATGAGATTAGGGTTTCCTGGGTGCTTTCGGATCGGTGAAACAGCCAATGGCTCAGGTGTTTGGTTGGACCGGGATTGAGCTAAAGGGCATTCTCCCTGTGGGATTGGATGTCCCAGAACGAAATTGGAATTCAAATCATACAAATTGGAATTTTGTTCAGCTATATAAGTTGAAACCTAAACTTTTAAAGGCATGGAGATATAATAGTTTTTCTTGTTTAAGAGTGGGGACTAATGATTAAGCCAAACGCCGGTGAGATGGACCTTCCAACCATGTTAAATCTTCTTAAGTAAAGTGAATTATGGGCTTTCTTGATTCCAAAGATTTGAGTGGATTAGATATGTGGAAGAAAAGCTTACCTGAGGGATCACTTCTATGGATCCTTAACAACATGATTTTGATGCCTAGTTTCATTTTGTGAGTGACAGATCACTTTTCGTTTTACCACATATTCTAACAAAAACAAGAGGTTGAAAATATAATAAGATAAGTACATTCCAAATCATTTTACTGTAATAAGCTTTGCCTCAATCATTCAAAGGAATTCTGAGATGATTTTTTTTTGAGATGATAATCCAGGCAGACCTTATGAATGAAATTTCGCTTGCACGGAGAATAAGAACAGCCTTTGTTTTCCATTGTGTATAGTGTATACAATTAGGGACAAAAGAAAATGGTTTGGCCTTCGGTAGATTCCCCTTATGTCATTTAGTTGCATTCTATCACCAGTCTGTCGATAACAGCAATCAACGTGGTCTCAGAGTCTGTAACTTTTTTGCTTTGCAGTTCTCCTCAAGTCAATATATATGTACGGTTTACTGCAATTGTGCTGAGTTGATGCTGTTTGTGTTATATTATCTAATATCTTCACTCTTCAGTATTCCCTTCTATTTTATGTGCTAGATCACATTTCTGCTAACTATTTGCTGCAAAGGTGCTATTATTCTTATGGTTCATTTGAGGCAACATTCAATGGAATGGTGTCAAAAGGCAAAGGAATGTAGGTTTCTTCCTTGAAAGAAGAACATCTGCCTGCCTAAATACTGCTAGTGGATTTAAGCTATTGCACCTGCTTTCTGCTCCTTGTGGAACAAAACGTTTTGAAATCTGTATGTGTAGGAATTACACATGTCAGGTACTTTGATAATGGACTACTATTAATTATTGGATTCCTGGCGTGCATTTCTCTGTGTTTTTCTTGTATTCCTGACCCACATGCATGGGCGTTTGTTCTTCTGAATGTTAATATTTCTGCAACATTCCTCCCAGCAATTCCACTTGCCTCTCAATCAACAAGTTGAACTAGTTGTGAGCCGATGGAAACTGACAGAAGCCTGCCCAGTCAAATCGACCCAAGAAGAGCTCGATTTCCTTGTTGCATAGTATGGACTCCCATACCCTTCATCTCATGGTTGGTACCCTTTATCGGTCACATTGGCATTTGCAGAGAAGATGGTGTAATTTTGGACTTCGCTGGTCCAAATTTTGTGTCAGTTGACAACTTTGCCTTCGGAGCTGTTGCACGCTATATTCAAGTAAATGGTGATGAGGTCTGCACGTTGTGGTTTATACTACTCTAAATGCTTCCTTTACATTAACGCACATTCTATGTCTGTAGCATTAAAAGTTTGAATCATAGTATTACTCACGAGACATTAATCTTCCGTCATACACAGTGCTATAAGCTTCTCGACCCTGAAGTAGAGGCGACATGGGACGACGCGCTGAAGAAAGGCGTGCAGGAGTTCCAGAACAGGAGCTACAACCTGTTCACCTGCAACTGCCACTCCTTCGTCGTGAACAATCTGAACCGGCTGTTCTACTCCGGCCATGACAAGTGGAATGTGGTCAGCCTAGCTGCCGCCATGTTCCTACGGGGCCGCTGGGTGAGCACAGCGTCCGTGGTGAAGACTTTCCTGCCATTCACCGTGGTGCTCTCTGTGGGCGCTCTCCTCGGCGGCACGACGTTCCTGGTCGGCTTGCTTGCTTTCGCCGCTGTGATGACCGGCTGGTTCCTTGTAGGCACCTACTGCATCAAGGGCCTTGTACAGTTGTAGCTAGAGTACAGAGGACTTTTGAGTTTGGGTTGGGGTCTCCATGTGATCCAAGAGTACGTGTATTTTTCCTTGTGTATCTTCTTGTACGGTTGATTATTGTACGTCTATGAGCCGGAATGATTTTTGTGTGGCTTAAACTGGTTATCGAATCCAGAAGGTTTTGCCGCGTCAATTAAGTTTTGCTGTCTAACAGTGATTGTTCTTACACTTCCATTTGTGTTGCCGTGTTTGAGACGTGGAAATTTTTTCTCGAACCCGCGGGAATTGTAACTGTTCCCATGCGTGCGTACCAAACAGACCACATGGGATTTTTCCAGGACTCATGCAGCCCCGAGACCTAGACGCGGAAGAAAGCGAAAGAGACGGGCAGAAAAAGAGTGGCTCACTCGCTAACACTTCCGAACAGGGGAAAAAAGGTTCCACCTCCTCCTCGCAATCGCATCCCCTTCCAACTCCGGCATCGCCGGCCATGTCCCCGACCGCGAAGCCGCGGCCGCCGAAGCGGATCCTGGAGTCATACACCATCAAGGGATCCGACAGGGTCATCAAGCGTGAGCCGCTCCCGGCGCCAATTCTCTGATCCTGATATTTATTTTTTGGGGATTTTTGGGTGTCTTGGTCGGCTGGCTCCAATTCGTGATGCTTTAGTGCTACTACCTTTTGGGGATGGGGTTATATTCACCTGTAGAATCTACACGCCTGTAAACCCATAAAAATCTGATGTTAGCATGCTCTGAATACTGAAGTGAGGTCATGTTTACCACTCATTGATGTCCCAATCTAGTTAGCCTTGTACTCGGTTACGGCTTTGCGTTTTAAGCAGACTTTGTTACTCGAAGTTACTTGGATAAGCTTGATTTGGGCTTTAGCTATGCTAATGTAGCGTTTTCTTGATATCAAATTAACACTTACTCCTGAGTATGCACATAGATTTGAACACGTGAGTTAGCAACCAAAAAGCGTATGTTTGGCTATAATCCAAGCCTTTCTGCTAACCAAGTCAGCATTTTGGTTGGGGCTTATCCAAAGACGGAAGACATGCTGCAGATTTGCAATTTTATTGATATAATTAAATTCTTCAGTTCAGTAATTTGCCGATGAGAATTCGCTTATAGTATTGCCTTCCGCAGTATCAATCACGGAGGCAATTAAACTCTGCTGTCCTAGTTTAGCCAGGAACTTTTTCCAATGTTAGCTTAGCATTTTGAGTACATGGTGTGGTGATTCTTCGTATGCTATGTTCCAGCTGGGGACTCTGTACTAATGAAAGCACCTGAATCATCAAAGCCACCGTATGTGGCAAGGGTTGAGGCTATTGAAGCAGCAGGATCTCGGGGCACAAATGTGAGGGTGAAGGTGCTGTGGTACTACCGGCCAGAAGAGTCTATCGGTGGGCGGCGGCCATTCTATGGTGCAAAGGAGGTGTTCCTCTCTGACCACCAAGATGTGCAGAGTGCTGACACCATAGAGGGCAAGTGCAATGTTTACAGCTTCCGGGACTATACCAAGCTTAATGTTGTCAATGCTGAGGACTACTTTTGCCGCTTCGAGTACAAGTCAGCTACAGGCAGCTTTGTGCCTGACCGTATAGCTGTGTAAGAATCTAGATGAACCTCTATTTTTCTGGGTCATATGTTCATACTTCATAATTTTATTATTTTACTTGCGTCTTCTGACAATTCTTTTGACAATGAGGGTATTTGAACAAAGTGTTCATATTTTTTTTAGTTAAGTGCTCATATGTTTTGATCATGTTGAATGAGTTCTTCTTATGGTTTTCTTCAGCAATTTTACCTATGTTTTTTTCTTCAAAATCTTCTGACTTTATGCTCCCACAGTTGACAATTTGTACTTTGTTCTCTCGTTTGATCCCCTCTACACCCTGTGGTGTTGATTACGCCATTCATGACTGCTTGCAGTATGTTTCCCTGTCGACTGTAACCCTATTAGTCTTATTAGCACATATAATTCACTATGTTTTGACTATATTATGTTCTGCCAGATTGAACTCTGTACATGGTCTATCCAGTATTGTTCATTAGTGTAAGTCTGAATCAGGAGAGCCTTTGTAAGACCTACCTTGTACAGATGGTGGCCAAATTATATGTTTGCTCTCTCATAATGCTAGTTGATCAATATGTATATTAGCTGAAGGGATGAACTGTACATTCTTATTTTGTTTATAGTAAGAAATGCTCGATTCTTGACTTAAGTCATTAACTTCATTTTTGCATATCTTAAATAATATAACAGATTTTGCAAGTGTGAGATGCCATACAATCCTGACGTCCTTATGATCCAGTGTGAGGAATGCTCTGATTGGTGAGTTTCAGCTGATGCATTCGATTAGTTTCTCTATGTTAGAATGGTAGCAAAGCGGAGACAATCTTACATTTACATCATTCAATAGAGGCAAGATGTTGAGTCTCATTCTCACTAGAAGTCAAGCAGCTAAATTTCGCATAAGCAAACTATACTGACGATAAAAAAGGATTTTAACAGGCTAAAAAGTTACTCCACCACAGATTACTGTAATTGATACTGAACATTAGAGAAAATTAATTAAGCAATAGTAGTTCATTAGAGGTGAGATTTATGGAGTTGTTGCAAATATCATATAGTCTTGACATGCATTCAGTGTCTGTAAGTAAAATGGCCTTACTCTTTCTTGCAGAATATTAAGTGACTAGTTGCTTAATATATGTTTCTAAATACCAATGAGATAGTGAGTTGAAAACATTACAAACTCTTTCTTCACATACATCAGACGTTTTCATATATCAGCTATACTGTAGTACTTCCAGCTTTTCTGATCATTTTTCTCTTGCTCATTGCAAACTGTCCTTCAACAGTAATTTCAAAATATCTTGTTGAAGTCCTAAACATTTCCCCCAGGTTTCACCCTGCTTGTATTGGAAAGACCATCAGAGAAGCAAAGAAACTTGAGCATTTTTCCTGTGAAAGTTGTGGTGCTGAAAATGGAAAGAAGATCGAGAGTTCCCATGAATCTACAGGCCAATCAGAAGAAAAGGTAAAACTGTTCCATGATCTCACTAGTTTGATCCTTTGATTAATTAAATATGTGCTGCGCCGATTCTTAATTTTCATCACAAGCAATACTAATATTTCATGCAATCGTCTAATTTTAGTTGAAGTTGGCATAGATGACCTTGCATTTCCAAACGGTTTGCAACTATATCAACGGTTAGCTGTATATTATTGGAGCATAAGAGAACTAGTAAACACTAGGGCCTCTTTAGAATGCAGGAAATGAAAATTCATGAGCAGGAAAAGCACAAGAATTGTATAGGATGACAACACAATCCTATGAAAACTTGACACAGCTGATAACAAATAAAAATTGTTTCTTTTTTTTTCAGATGTGCTTGCAAGTCATAAATCTATATAATTGGCAAAGCTTTTGCTGCTCTTTCAATCGATCAATCAATCAATGTTGCTCATTATCTGAGTGGTAACTAATCCACCTGCACTGATGCATTCAGCAGGTGGAGTCGAAACGACGGCGAAGGTGAAGGGCGCCTTGGACGAAATCTCCACCTCTCCATGCATGTAGATGTACAGTGCTGTTCCCAGTTTGATGTGCGCGATCTTATCGCCTGTAACAACCCCTCCACCAAACTGTCTCTTCTAGTGCCAGGATGCATCGTGTCGTGGTTGCATCAGGATTCAGGAGATGGATATGTATGTGAACTAGTAGAGTGACTGAGTGAGTGAGCATCTTTATTTTCCTGCAAAGCGGAGAGTTGTCCTTTTTTTCCTTCTTCTGTTCAGCTGGAGAATCAGTGAGCTTAATGGGATATCTACTCAAATTCCTCTGGCTACTGATAGCCGGAAATGCTATATGCCGCGCGCGCGGCGCATAGCTACGCACCGCGCACGCGGCCCACGGGTCACGTCTCCTGACCGGCCCGCCACTAAACCCCGCGAAGCTACACCGCGGCTTATCTCCAACCCCCGCACGCGGCGCCACACTGACGCCCACCACCACTATGGCAACGCTTCTCCTCCCCACCCACGCGGCCAGCCACCGCCGCGCCGTCCTCTCCGCCGACTCGCTATTGCGCCACCACCTTCCCCTCCCTGACCTCCTCGGCGGCACCCTGCGCGCCGCGAGGACAAGGAGGCACAGGCCGATCGCGGTCGCGTGCCGGGCGACGACAGCCAGGGCCAAGGAGCATCCCCCGAGGAGCACGGCCGGAGGCGCCGCCCCGCCGCCTCCGCCGCAGGCGCTGTCCAAGGAGGCGCACAAGTACTTCGATCATGCCGTCGTCACCGTGCGCGCGGGCGACGGCGGCCACGGCGCCGTCCTCAACATGCCGCTCGCCCCCTCCACGGACGCCCCCAAATCCCGCGGCGGCAGGCTCGACAAGAGCAAGAGCAAGAGGGGTAGCGGCGGCGGCAAGAAGGTGTCGTACAAGAGGAACTACGACGGGTCGGTGTCGCTACCCGTGGGCGGGCACGGCGGCGACGTTGTGCTGTACGCCGACGAGGCGGAGGAGACGCTGCTGGGTGTTCCACAGGAAGGCCCGGCACTGCGCCAAGAGGGGAGGGAACGTGGGGGCCAACGGCGCCCTGAGCTCGCGGATGCACAACGGCTTCGCGGGGGAGACGCTCAGGGTACCCGTGCCTGTAGGTTTGTAGACCTGGTGATGTGAGTGCGGAGCTTTTTTGCTTCGTGACTGAGGATAGGTCTTTGATGCCTGCCTGCACATCGAATTGCAGGTACCGTTGTGAGACGCAAGAAAGGGGCTGTTCTTGCTGATTTGGCTCATCCAGGTGATGAAGTGCTCGTCGCTAGGGGTGGACAGGGCGGGGTGAGTTGGTAGCTACCAAACTGTATTGTTGTGTTAGACTGTTAAAACAGAAGGATGTGACTCCCCATCTCCAAATGTGTACTAGCGAACATTTCGACCACTACGCTTAGAGCCCTGAGTTGTACTATAGCAATAGCAGAACAAATTTATTCCTTTTGGACAGCCCAAATTCTGTGGAGCTTAGTAACACGATGCTCTAGTTTATTTCATTTCAGCAAAAATGTGTAAAGTGTGTGGTAAGAATCACAATCATCCATTTTAAGATGCACTTGTATAGTTTCAACCCATTTAATTTGAATTTCCCTCCCCTACAAACTTGTATGCAATATGATAGCCAAAATTACAATTGGGTGACAGATTTGTATATGATCTTAGGTGGATTTGGAAGCAATACTAGATAATTGAAGCGATGGTAACCATGCCGGTTCCTTGGAATACATAGTTCACAGTGTAACTGATCTAAAAGCTATATAATTGTGTAGCTTACTAAAAGCTTCTCCTTTTATGTATCTTCACAGTGGACTTTTTGCATGGTTCATGATGATATTCTTCTTTATTTCATATGATAAATATGCTGGATAATATTATTATGATTTTACAGATTTACTTTATTTTTTGCAGATCAGCTTGATAGATGCGCCTGAGTACAGAAGAGGGAAAGCCATGGCTTTATCGCCTAATATCATGCATGATGTTACTGACAAGGTAAGTTATCACCTGTGATTTTTCAGTCATTGATTTGATGGTTGATTAAATGATATTTTTACCAATAGGTTGTCTTAGTAGGACTTTTGAGTTGGGGAAGAATTGATTGGAAAAATGCTCTGTGTTTCTAATAATGCATTGCTTGTTTAGTGCTTATGGTTACTCTAATTCCACATAAACAATTGTACAGTCGGTCCATGAGAGAGCATAGTGCAATCTAGTTTGTCTCCAATCCAGGTCCTCGACACATAGCAAATCTCCAGCTGCTTGCATGTCTGCAATGTCACATTAAGTGTATGCAGAAAATGATCAAGGCTTCCAAAACATGTAATCTACTGGTAGCAAATCTCCAGCTGCTTGCATGTCTGCAATGTCACATTAAGTGTATGCAGAAAATGATCAAGACTTCCAAAACATGTAATCTACTGGTTAATGAGTGACAATGATAACACAACATTAACATATGCTCAATCACTAATGCCAAGAAAAACCTGCAAATTCTTGAACAGTACTGTACACTGAACCCTTGCTATTAATTGTTGTATGATTATGTTTGCACAAAAAATTGGATAGTCCAAAGATTTCAAATGACCACAGGCTTTTGGTTTTGTTTGCTATTATTCTCCATTTTCAACACATTCTTTTGTGATAATGTTACCTTTTTTTTTCTGTAGGTATTAACTCATGGTCAGCCTGGTGAGGAAGTAAGCTTGGAGTTAATCTTAAGGGTAGTTGCAGATGTTGGTCTTGTGGTAAGTGCGTTTCACTAATGCATAAGTCTCTTATAGATTTGCTCTTGTCTTTGGTTTTGGGAACAAAAATGTGTTTAGATCATTTAGTATACACAAGATTCAAGATATCAGGCGAGTTTGGTGAAGGGTTACTGCAAATATTCCCTCCGCTTTAACTTTTATGGTTCAGATGTTTGATTATCTTGTTTTTCATGCTTGCTTCAGTTGTATTTCTTTGGCATGTTACCATGTTTGTATAACTGTCTTACATTGCCTTTTCAGGGACTTCCAAATGCTGGAAAGTCAACACTTTTATCAGCTATAACACTTGCAAGACCAGATATTGCTGATTATCCATTCACTACATTAATGCCAAATCTTGGCCGGCTTGATGGAGATCCCGCTTTAGGGGCGTTGCAGTTTTCCTCGGAAGCAACATTGGCAGATTTGCCAGGTCTAATTGAGGGCGCTCATCTGGGCAAGGTACTGTTTTACTTTTATATTCTTTGCTGCCTACACAACATTTCTTTGGAAGTGTCATGTTGGTGTTTCCCCTCATTATTTTCTCTGGATTCATCACATGGTTTAATTACAATGCAGGGTCTTGGTCGCAATTTCTTGAGACATTTGAGGAGAACTAGAGTAATCGTCCACGTTGTTGATGCTGCTGTTGATGACCCTGTGAGCGATTATAAGATTGTCAGAGAAGTAATTCCTATTTGCTTTCATCATTCCAAGTTGGTGATTTGTTTTAAGGAGAAAATTGCACTGGATCTCCCTAGACTAACCCTCTTAGTTTAAGGAGCAAGTGCTGCAAGTTTACGAGCTGAGAAAGTAATTTGCAAGTTTAGGGAACTCCAGTGCAATTTTCTCTAGTTTTAACACTATCATACTATGTATCTTGTCCATATTTATATCCTTGAAAGCTGTTGCAGTAGCTTCATTGGTGAGATAGTTTCATAAGTTTTTCTTCTTCTATGTAGTTGTGGACAGAATCATATTGCCCGTTTGTATATAGGAAATAGAATAAAAGGGAAGGGAAAGTAATGAGAGTAAAGTATCATGACCCATGTGGGGAACTTGCATCCAGCAATTCTGTTGGCTATTAAGTAAAGGAGAGGTCCAACTAATAGTATCTTAACTCCTAAGGGATTGTAAAATTCAGTTGGGAACATAAGGCTTGTGAAAACTGAATCATACGTGTCACATTTCTTTTCTCAATTCAAGATGCATTGTTGAACGTTGATCTGACAAGCATCTATTTACAGGAATTAAGGATGTATAACCCCCACTACCTGGAGCGACCTTATGTTGTGGTTCTGAACAAGGTTGACCTTCCTAAGGTGCAATTCCATACCTTAATTTTAGTAAACCGCAGCCTCTGTAATTTGCAGCCTTTGATTTTCTATTTCAACTAATTCGCATGGTCAGTGTTCTAGCTATGTGTTCATTGCTTGTTTTCCTTGTAGGCCCAAGATAGGTTGTCTTCACTGGCATTTGAAATATCTTCAATAGGCTGTGACGAATGCCATGAAAAAAATGCTAGGAAAGAAAAACCAGATGGAAATATAAGCGGACATCAATTTTCAGAAGGTGATGATAAGGAACTTGGGGACTATCCAAGACCTCAGGCTGTAATTGGTGCGAGCGTACTGTAAGTGTCCTCACCTGACCACACTAAACACTTGTTTTTTACAGTTGTCATTTAAACAGTTCATAAAATCTGTTGTTGTGTTGTTCACTGCAAACTATGGCCTCTGCTTAATATTATATGATTCGATCATTCCTAAAGGTCGCTTACCACTTGTTGTCCTTGTTTGATGTTTGCTGAAAATAATGTCTTGTTATTCAATCAGTCTCTATGACAGCGTGTTGAATGTCTATCAGTTCTACATATTGAATACTTAACCCTTCCATTTTCTCTGTGACACAAGAAACTGTTCCGTATGCCTTGTCTTGACTTCATTTTTGTTGTTCTTCTTGCCCCTGCAGAAGGCATATTGGGATCGATGAGATGCTGAAGGAGATAAGGGCAGCCCTACGAAAATGCTTTGGTCAGAAATTACCAGAACCGTAAGTAGAAAGCCAGCACACCAGAGCACTGACATCATGGTCCAGCCGCAGCACCAGGAAAGCATCGAACTTGATTGATTCTCCCTGGCACATGCTACAGAGTCTTCAACAACAGCAGCAAGGCTCTCATTGGTTTGCAACAACGTTGCAATTCCTGAAGGACGAAACCACCCATCAGAAAATCCGATACGGAGCGCGTCAGCCTCAGGTATCCGCGTAGGCGTTCGTGGCGCGGATGGTCGGTTTCGTTACACCGGGCTGTAGACTGCACATGTTTTATCTGAGCTCGCGATAGTTAATTTCTGCATATAAAGCAGCTTTGATGTACGTGCGGTTGCTCTTTCTGCGCGCAGACGGGAGTATCGTGACGGCCTGACGGTGGCAAACTGGCAGCGTGCCAACGCAGCAGCAGCGGCATGATGTCGAAACTGAGGACACGGCGCCGTGCCGCGCTGAGTAGCGCTCTCGCAGCAGGAGTTGTATCATCGCGGCGGGCGAACCGGCACGGTCCGGAGGCAAGGCAAAAGGCATGAGCCAGAACGCTTCATTTCCAGCCCAATCTTCCCCTTCTCTCAGCTGTCAAGTGGACCTCAACCTCTCTCTCCCCTTGGATATGCCCACAGGCCACGGCACTAAGCTACCCAACATTCAGCGCCGGAACGCGCGCGGTTCGGCAGAAAGCTTGGCAGGACGAAATGCGCACATGAGCGGCAGCTTGTTACGATCCTAGCTACTCGTTCGGGAAATTGGACCTGTCTAGTTTGGCTGTCTCGGGTTCCAGCCAGTGAAGGCATTAAGCATCGATGACTAGGCTTGTTAGCTTGGAGAGTGTACTTGAAGAGCAGGATCATCGATGATCGACGGCGGCACCAACGACTCCATCGGCCATTCGGTTTACCGGTTGCTGAGAGCGGGGCTTTACAGACCATCTGTGTGTGTGTTATGGGGTGAGGCCCAGAAGTCAGAGTTTTGCTGATTCCGATTACTTGACCCCAAAACCATCTGAGTTTCGTTTCCTCAATTTGAAATTTATTAATATGGGTCTCCTCTTTGGGCATAAACCAAGCCAAGGTTTGAAAACTGGAACTAGTTCAGGTGCGATTTACGAGCCAGCGGGTAAAAGTCGTATTTCTCTACCAAATTTACTCCCTTCAGTTCTTGAAATTTTTTACCTATTGATATCATTTTAGATATTTAGATGAGATACTTGAAAATCATATGTATAGATTTGTCTCGAAAAATACTTTCACATTTTGAAACCATGTCAATGTCCTGACGTTTTGGTGAATTAGAGGGAGTATTTGTGTGTTGGTTATGGTGTCCTATATTTATTTGTTGACCTTTATTTTCATTTTCCGATGTGTTTAGTGTTAGAGATTGAAGGAAATCTGTTACTCATATATTCTGGGCACATCTTTATGAAGATATGATATTCTAATCTTTCATAATGAATGGCTACTTGAAACTCAGCTATACAAAGAAGTTGCGTCAAGACTCGAAACCGCATCTAAAAAAAAAGACTGACTGAGATCGCGGTACCCTCCCCTTGTTCCCCCTTGTTCTTCACATCTCATGATGTCTAAACTTAATTTAGGCTTACATGTTCTTGACATATATGGTATTTTTCTTGCTCATCAAATCCAGATTGCATGAACATCTTTTCCATACGTATATTTTTTCTCTGTAGTAGAAATTTGACTGAGCAATGTATTAAAAATGACTGGTCCGAACTAAGGGGTGGGAAAGGGATGTGATACAATGGTAAAGGATTCTAGAGAATACGAGAGGCTCAACAGTGACTCTGCACATTCAATGAATGCAGAGGTCAGGAGACTCGTTTAATCTCACTACCGGAATCAACGAATTTGCCGTGTGCAAAAGGCACACGGCGAAGGCTGAAAAGCCGTCGGCAAACAGTTTGCCGAGTGCAACACTCGGCAAAGCACGCACGGCATACAGGCTGCCGGTAAAGCCATGTTTGCCGAGTGTATTCCTTCGGGCACTCGGCAAAGAGGTTGCCGACGGTCAGACCGAACACTCGGCAAAAAAAAGTCAATAAACGGCCGTGACGCCCGTTAGCCCTCTTTGCCGAGTGTCGACACTCGGCAAAATTGACACATCGGGTTACTCTGGTTCGGCCACGTGTCCCATGTTTGCCGAGTGTCACGCATTTAAGCACTCGGCAAACCGTGAATGCACAAGCGCCCAGGTTCGGCCACGTGTCCCGCGTTTGCCGAGTGTCACGCATTTAAGCACTCGGTAAACCGTGAATGCACGAGCGCCCAGGTTCGGCCACGTGTCCCGTGTTTGCCGAGTGTCACGAATCTAAGCACTCGGCAAAATGTGAAAGCACGAGCGCCCAGGTTCGGCCACGTGTCCCGTGTTTGCCGAGTGTCGCACTCGGTAAAAGAAGCTGTTTGCCGAGTGTCGGGCTATAAGCACTCGGCAAACCGTGTGCATTATGTCACCAGATCGCACAGAATTGCGCCACGTGTCTTCTTTGCCGAGTGTTGCCGTCGGCATATTTGTGTTTGCCGAGTGTAACACTCGGCAAAGTCGTCAGAAACTAATATTTTTTATTTTATTTCTAAAAATCCCTGCAATTGAAAACAATTTATAACTCACAGCAGATCATAGCAAACATCACTGGGGCAGATCATAGCATATCACATTCACACATATCACATATCACACATACCGTTCACATATCACATTCACGACAAACATCACATGTCAAATAGTACGACAAACATCACTCAAAGTTCAAAGTAGGAGGTAATGTTCACTGCAAAGGAGCTAATGTTCACTGGGGCAAATTCCTTGACGTCGGAGTACCGCGGAGGTTGTTTGGGCTTGCTTGCGAAGATCCAGCTCCAGGATCATTCGATCCCGCCGACGGATGCTGCACAAAGTAGGAGATAGTTACAGAACACTCTATGGCTATAGAAAGGACAATAATGTTGATTAGAAAGTTATAAACGAACTCACAGGAGTGTGGGGGATGTGTGGAGCATGCAAAGGAGGAGGGATTGGCATCGGTGGCGGAGTTTGCCCAATTGCAGCGTAAACACCCTTCATGAGCTCGTACCACTGCGCTCGCTCTGCCACCATCCTCTCCTCGAGCGCTACCCTCTCGGCCTCTTGCCTTCTCTCCAGGTCCTGTCGGAGTCTCCTTTCTTCATCCAGCTGGGCCTACAGTATGTCATTGCAGTCTCCTCATCGTTGCAGTACAAAGCATGTAAAGACCGTGCAGGATAAATGAAATAGAACTAACCTGGAGCTGGGTCATCGCAAGCCGTGTAGGCTCTGGGCGAGGGCGTATAGCCGGACTTGAGCTCGTGCTCTGAGCTCTGAGCTGAGAGAGAGAGGGAGTAGAGGCCGTATCGAGTGTGCCGTCGCCAATCCAAAAGCGGCCATGTTTCTTGCCTCCTCCCGCCCTCATCACCACTTCTCCGTCAAGGTCATGCTCGCTCGGATCGAAGTCCTGCCCGTGGATCTCCTTTGCCATCGACGTGTATCCATCCAGGCGAGCCTTGACGTTCTCATTGCTGTACGCTGAGGCCGGGTCATTTGCATCATAAGCAACCCCGTGCTGCGCCTTCGACTTATGAGCCAGAGCATATGCCTTGAACTGGGAGCAAGGCTGACCATCATTTTTTGCCGACTGCAAGACAAAAGCATGAAGATTCATAAAGGGGGGCGCCCGCACAGAAATTTAAAAGAACTGAGATTCATAAAAGGGGCGCCTGCATACCCATCTAGCCGCGTAACCACTAAGGGTGAGGTTGCCTTGATGGTGTGGTGCGCCTTGCATCAACAATCGCCTTTCCCGGGCAGCTTCGTGACTCGCCGCCCACTCGGGGGCGCACCACCTCTCCACGATCTCCCCCCAGCAATCAAGGTGTTGGGCGCACCACCTCGGAGGCACCTAAATAATCAAGTACATCACATATAAGAAGAACAAGTTAAGACTTAGTAATCTAAGGAAGAACAAGTACTTTACCTGCAGGTATTGACATGACACTTGGCACACTGGGAGAAAAAACTGCACTAAAAGCATGGATCAGAACACACCAAAACTTCATGTATTGACATGACACTTGGACTGGTGTACCTGCAGGGGAGCGGAGCGAGAGAGGCGAGCCTGGGGCGTGGAGGAGGCTGCCGTGGAGGCGGCGCCGTCGAGCTGGCGGCGCGAGCGGCACCCCCTGCGGCGCCGGCGGCCGCCGAGTCCGCCGTGCGGGTGCTGGGGCGCGTCGGCGTGCGGATCCTGGTCCGGGTCCGGGTCGGGTTCGGGGGAGGGGCGGCGCCGGAGGGGAGGAGGGGGCGGGCGGGGAGGAGGGCGCGGCGGGGAGGAGGCCGCGATGGCGGCGGGGTGGCGGCGGGGGTGGCGTTGGGGTGGGGCGAGGGGCGGCGCCGGAGGGGAGGAGGACACGGCGGGGAGGAGGGTGCGGCGGTGGAGGGGGGCGGCGAGGGAGGAGGGGGAGGGAGGAGGGGGGCGGCGGGGAGGAGGGAGGAGGGAGGATGGGATGGCAGGCCGGCGCGGTGAGGAAGCAAGCGGGCGGCGGGCGGCGGATCGGTGCCGCGGCAGCAAGAAAGCGAGGAAGCGAGGAATCGGTGCCGCGGCGGGGAAATTAGAAATGGCCGGCGGCGGGCGGATTGGTGCCCTAAATTAACATATTTTGCCGAGTGCCCGTAGTTTGCCGAGTGTCCGAATACGGACACTCGGCAAAGAAGTAACATGCCACGTGTCAACTTGTTTGCCGAGTGTCGAAGACTAGACACTCGGCAAAGACCCTCCATATGAAACACAGATTGCCACATGTCTCCTTCTTTGCCGAGTGTCAGAAACGAGACACTCGGCAAACAGTAAACTTTGCCGAGTGTTACACTCGGCAAATACCTCCATATGACATGCACAAATCCAATACTTGCATACCTAATACATTTTTTTATCTTATATACCTCAATACATTTTTTACATGTAATATACTACATATAAGTTTTTCTGTAGGAGTTTCCATAATTTTTGAGTTGATTTAATATTTTTTAAATTTTAAATGCCTAGAAATGCACTTAATGGCTTAAATATAGCAAACGTATCCGGAAAAATGCCAAATTTTGACATGTCACATGTAATGGTGTATGTTGACTGTGCAAAAGTTTTCAAGTCCAACCGACGAAACAGCGGTCGCTTCGCATGCAAACCTGACCTGTTCCCTCTTGAAATCTTGTTTCTTCCTCGGAGATGGTCCTGTTTGTGAGCAGTCTACGTGGCAACTTTTGTGAAACATTTTCAAATTTTTACCACAGGCTTCAGGGGTCATATCATGACACCATGCCAAGTTTCATGATTTTCGGGTTTCGTTTGAATTTTTGAGAATTAAAATGCCAATAACCACCATGTTGATTCCCGAGTCTCGGCCACCTGGTGTCTGGGACTCCTCTTCTTTTCTTACATAAGGCCTAAACATACATTAAAGACCACCAATAATATTGTTCAACCCATTTCTGGTGATTATTTCATGTACCTGCAGCTCAAGTTTGAATTATATCCATTAAAGGCCTAGAAATGCATTTAATCGCTTAAATATAGCTACCGGACCCTGGAAAATGCCAAAGTTTGACATGATACATGTATTGGTGTATGTTGACTGTAGAAAAAATTTTAGGGCTAACCGACGAAGCAGCGGTAGCTTCGAATGCAAACCTCACACAAGAAGAAAGAAAGAAAAAAAAAGAGAAAAAAACAAAGCAAAGAAAAGAAAAAAAGAAATAAAATAATAGAGAATAAATAATGGAACAAGTGTGCTTTATTTCCTACAACAAAATGGTCCACTATATAAGTAATAATTTTATAATTGAAACTAAGAAAACAATTAAAAAAAGGTTTGCCGAGTGCCGTCAAGAGGACACTCGGTAAACATGAACAGTGCTAACGGGATTTGCCGAGTGCCAGACGGAAAACACTCGGCAAAGGAGTGTTGCCGTTGCCTCTCCGTCAACCGCGGGGAGTAAGGACACGTGGCTCTAGGGTTGCCGAGTGTTACGCGTGTGGCACTCGGCAAAGAGCTTCTTTGCCGAGTGTCACGATGAAGGCTCTCGGTAAATAGTTGGTTTGCCGAGTGTTTTGTGTTTGCCGAGTGTTTTGTCCTGGACACTCGGTTTATGGGTTGATGTGCCGAGTGCCCGTGTTTATGCACTCGGCAAAGCTTCCGGCACTCGGCAAACGTCGTGATTCCGGTAGTGTCTATTATCTAACATGACGTAGGGATTTATATCAAAATTGAATTGACATATACGATTAATATCTTTAACAAGGATCGATTCCCGACGTTAGGGTGGAATTGAATCCTTGATGAAGAATATCGGGAAATCATGTGGGAAGCCATAGGGATCCATGCTTAGGAATTACACTAGTGAGACAAACACTGAAGAAGTTTAAAAAATAAATGATTTAAAAAATAGTTTTCCTATTATTTTGTACTTTACTGACCATAAAACATTGCAAAATCGCATATACTTGTTTGAAATGCGTTGGATTGACATAAGAGAACGATTTTTACCGACCTAATACAGGCATAAATGTTTTGTAATTACTTTATAAAAGAGAAGTACTTGTGCAAGAAGCTAGTACACCTTCCATGTATATCCTGAGGGATTTAAATGGGTGTTCATTTGAAAATAACTTAAATTTGATACTAATGCGTGGCTTGTTGCACAAGGTTTCACTCAAAGGAAGAAATTAATTGTGAAGAAAACTATTCTTTAGTCATGGGTGGGATTAGCCTTTAGATATTTAGTCTCAATGGCAGTACGACCTGAATATTAAAGATGGTATTAATGGATCTGATTATACGATATTTATATGAGAATCTAGATTTGGACATTTACATGAAGGTATATGAAGAAGTATCAATTATGAATCAGGATCAACCTTCTATAGTGTGTAATGTCATAAATCACCATACGGGTTAGAATAATCCGAAAGGATGTGGTATATCGCTTTATGTTACCTTTCTATACAAGAGAGGCTACACGAAAAAAAATGAGAAATTGTCTTTGCGTATTTATATAAAAAAAATCATTGAGCATATTTTCGTATACTCTCTATCTATAATGATGACTTGAACATCATTATAGCTTGTACGTGAAGTATGAGTTTGAAATGGCACGAAAGATCGACATACAAGAATATAACTTGTACGTGAAGTCTGAGTTTGAAATAGAATAAAAAACCTAGATAAGATTAAGTTGTGTTTAAGCTCGCAATTTAAACAAAACCCATTAAGGGATATAATACATCAGCTTGATCAATCCCGTTAGAATAGATCCTAATACGGTGCAGATCATTTTGCACCTGTGAGTCAAGAAGACCCCATAGAGAAACTTGGTTTTAGGATTAGAACCCATGCTTTGGATTTTTCTATAGAACTAGACACACAGATATGACTCCAAGTAATCAATTGCACTATGCACGGTGCCTTATTACACAATCATTTGTCTTACTCAAAGTTCTCATGAAGTTGAAACAGATTATATAGCACAAATAAGATTGGTTATATTGCACATTGATGTCATGTATTACTCTATGGTATACCACTCACATTGTTCATGAATGAATAAAATAAAATGGATACACTGGAACCTCAAAAGAGACTCGTCACAATTTCTAAAATTAAAGTGAGAAAAGAATCAAAAAGATTTTATATTATGTGATAGTTGTACATATATATAAACAATATTATCAAAAGTGTTTCTTCTAGAAACATCCAAGTTTTAGACATGAAGATTCTAACAAGAGCTATCTTGAGAGGGAGTAAATGCAAAAGAGAACTTTAATTATTACACTTGAGCTAAAAAGTTCATAGTTTCGATTTACGTGGAGGAATGAAACATTGATAATATATTATACAAGCAAAAATATAGTTTAAATCATCAATTCTCAAAGGTTTAGCTTAAATAGAAATCAGCCTTGTGTTTGTGCAAAGTTCAGTGGGAGCAATTCCTGAATTACGAGTTGATCAAATGATATAGTAATGACGAACAATACAAGAAATATCATTTACTGATTAAATCAATTGAAGATTAATCAAATGCAGATAGTCGTATTTTTTTCTCTTTGATGAGTTTTCACAGAAGTTTCTCATCCATGAGGTTTTTAATGAGACAACTAGTGCGATATAAAGTGGCGAATGCAATACACTCTTTCTCTAAGTTTTTCACTGTGTTTTCCAGAGTTTTAATAAAACAAGGACACTTCATAGTAATTGCCTATGGGGAGTGTTACGAAACCGGACCTTCTAAAGGTTAAGGTGGCTGGCGTGCTGCGTCTCGTAGGGCTCATGTGGTCGATTACTAAGCCCTAGTCTTAGATGATCTAGAGTAAAAAAATTTATTTCATAAACAATTATATCACCCTTATATTATTACGTTCATATCTTCTTTACATTTTGTATTACGACGTGTGATTGATATGCCACAGGTGTTGCAACAGCCTCCGACCCCGGGCCGAGGCTTCCCTCCTGCGCGTGACAACGAGGAAAAAAATTTCGTGGAGACGGGGTGCAAACCCGCGGCTGTGCAGCCCCGCCCCGATGGTAGACGCGTGGTGATCGAACGGCCGGCTCCCCAAGCATCGCACCGGCGGAGTGCGAGACGACAAAACGCCAAGGGGTCTGGCGTTTGCCCCCCAAGCGTCGCATTCCGCCAGGGCGACGCACCGAACGCCACGTCCGCCGGCGTTTGCGCGGCTAACAAAACGGGCGCGCAAACGCCGGCGGACGTGGCGTTCGGTGCGTCGCCCTGGCGGAATGCGACGCTGGCGTCTCGCACTCCGCCGGTGCGACGCTTGGGGAGCCGGCCGTTCGATCACCACGCGTCTACCGTCGGGGCGGGGCTGCACAGCCGCGGGTTTGCACCCCGTCTCCACGAAATTTTTTTCCGACATCGACGACTCACAATACCAATCACATCACATGGCACACCTGCCGAAATGGGCACGACCCTAGCTACTGACGCCAGCGGGACAGGATGCTGTACTGGCGCCATCGACGCCGGCGGAGTTGGTAGAGCACTCGGATAGCGCGATGGTCAGCACGTGTCTGGCGGCGGCGCGGCCGGCCCGGGAATATCCCACCGTCCCCAACGGACGATTCCGTCGCACTCTCCGCCCATGCCATGCCGACTCCTCCAACGCGCTCCGCGGCGGCAGCCGTCCGTCCGTGCGTCCGTCTCCTGAGAAGGATTGATATACAAGCGCTAAGAGCAGACACAACCGGAGAAGCCCCTTGCACCGGTCCGAAGCTCGTGCCAGCTAGCATCTGCGCCGCTGCAGTTGGGTTGGTTGGTTGGTTCCGATGGCGGGCGACGGCGGCGAGGCTCCCGCGGGGGTGGCGGCGGCAGTCGGGAAGGTGACCTGCGCGGGGTGGATACGGCGGCGGGGCAACGGGGTGGAGGCCGCCCGCCTCCTCGTGGTGTACGGCCGCGGCGCCGCGGCCTCGTCCCCGCCCCTCCTCGACCTCCTCGCGTTCGACGCTGGGGCGTCCGCGCTCGCCTCCGAGCCCCTGGTGAGGCGTCTGTGTCCCGTGCGCGCTCGGGGTTTCCGTTCCTACTGTTTAGGCAGGTCTACTGCTATGGTCAGGTCTGATCGCGGGTTTTGCAGCTGAGGGTCGTGATGGGCGAGGACGGAGCCGACGCGCCGCGCGCGATCGCCGTGCACCCCGGCGGCGACGAGTTCGTCTGCGCCACCGCCAAAGGCTGCAGGTCAGTGTTCGTCGCTTTTGTTATGCCGAATTGCCCGTGTTGGCTCGGCCTCAGTATGATATTTCAAAAATCCGAAATCTAAAAATTATCCTAGAAATGCATTTGCTAATTGATGACCAGTTTGATCAGTACATTTTTGTCAGTGTGTTTTTCTTCTTGTAGATGCTATCAGACTATCAGTGCAAGGTATCGGATTTACTGACAAAAGCTGCCTATGTTTTTCACTATAACATCAATTGAAATTTGACATTATCAATATTGCTAGATCTATTTGAAATTTACCTGCACAGGGTTAAATGTTTCGTCTTGTTACTGTTCTTGTACATGCTTTGCCTTTCTGCATGCACTTCACTGCAAATTAATTTGAAGTTGTGGTTCAGTCTACTCTGGGAATAATCAGCAGGAGAGCATACACATTCTTCAGGCTTTTGATATGAGAAATGGAACCCTTTCTTTTCTCTTCCTTTTATATATATACTACTTCAGTCAATTCCCCTCTTTCATACTCTTTATTGAAGTATGGAAATTCTACCTAGATTAGACAATTTTCTGTCACTCTTGTAGGCTATTCAAGCTGGTCTATGAAGAATTCAGTATCAACCTTATTTCAATAGATTCTCCACCTCTCCAATCAGTTGGGCCTCAGAGATGTTTGTCATTCAGCACTGATGGTGCTAAGTTTGCTATTGGTGGTGAGGTATCAGTTCATTCCATCTTGCTTTTTACAATATCTACAGTGTCATTTTCTCTTTTTTTCTGTGTGCATTTATGGTGTGCTTCCGCCTTCTTCAAGCATTGATCTATCATCTGCTGCTAGTTTGTTAACTCCCTTTTGTTCAGAAGTTATATAACTTCGACAATGAGTTATGACATATTTTACTCTGCAGAATTATAAATTGTCATTAGATTCTGAATTTCAGCTTCTGCAAATCAAAAATTGATCTATTAACAAAAATTTCCTATTTTTATTCCACAACAACAGGATGGACATCTCAGAATATTTCATTGGCCAAGTCTCAATGTGCTCTTGGATGAACCTAAAGCTCATAAATCCTTCCGAGACATGGACATCAGGTGAATGAAGGCGGAAGCATACCTTTTCTTCAGTCAAGAAAAAGCATACCTTTTCTTTGACAAAAACCTTGCATTAATCGACAGATGCATTGCTGCCTTACTTGTCTATCACCTATATGCTCAGATTAATAGGATTTAATTTACCGCACTAGGCATACAAAGCTTCTAGCTAGTATCTTTACAGTTTTAATATAGACTTTTGCATAAGAGATCCTTGTTACTAAGTGAGGGCAATTACTATGTAGTAAGCTCTTGTTGGTAGCCTTGGATCCTCATATAGTGCTGCTCTCTTTCTCATGTAGCTTGGATTCAGAGTTTTTAGTCTCAACATCCACTGATGGTTCTGCAAGAATATGGAAGATAGATGGGGGCGCCCCACTAGTCAATTTGACTAGATCTTCGGTATAGTGTGATAAATTGCTGTATTTCCCCCTTTACAATAGTTGAAACTGAATAGTGTATTTGACCATATTGTTTTCGTTTCTTCCCCGCTTTACAGGATGAGAAGATTGAGTGTTGCTGCTTTTCTAGGGATGGAACTAAACCATTCCTGTTTTGCACACTTGTAAAAGGTAACCTGTTAAGTAAATTTAAGAAATACACCACTGGGCAGAAATAATTTCTTTTCGCTGAAACAGGTAATAATGTTGTGACTGTGGTTTTGGACATAAGTAACTGGAAGAGAATTGGATACAAGAAACTTCTGGAAAGCCTATTTCCACACTTTCAGTTAGCTTGGATGGGAAGTATCTCGCATTGTAAGTGGATGAGATGCTGCATCTCATGTCATATAGACTGTTAATACTGCTATATTTAGCATTTTAAGGAATACTGGCATTGCCAATGTTTGAGACTATTCATAACAGTTTCTCCATTCCAAGAGTTTAAGCAATTTCATGATCTTTCTTTCTCACATTTCTCATCTGTCATCCATATTGTCGTATACTTTCTTGAGTTGACTGCATTCTTTTTGGGAATTGTTAAGAGAAATTTATATATATTATGGTAAACTGTGTGCAGCATTATGCAAATGTAATAGTACTCACAGAAGTACATAAAGTGTCTCCGATGGACTGTAGAACATTTTGGTTGGGTACCTCGCAATTGTTATGCTTTTATCAGGTTCTGAAACAATTACTTTATTGAAAGACACCAAGATATCTGCTTACATTTGAAAAAGAACTTGTCCACTTGCCATCCTACTTAGTCATCATCAATTTTAATGTGTTTGTCTAAATCTGTTGAGATTTCCCATCAATGCATGATCTTCCTTTGGTTGTGAAGTGTTATTGATATGGTTGTATTTTCCATCTTTAAAGAGGAAGCCGTGATGGTGACTGTTGTATTGTGGCTGTAAAGACAATGAAAGTCTCTCACTTGAGCAAGAAGGTTCATCTTGGCTCCCCAGTTTCCTCCATTGAATTTTGTCCTACTGAAAGGTAATGATAACCGTTGGTCTTTGTTGGAACAAGAAGCGAGACAAACCCAAATGTCTAGAGATAGTAGCCTAACTACGAACCCAGTTACTACATAATGATCATTGATCATATCCAGTACAGGAGTTTCTTGAGATAAATTGTCTTTCTGTAGCACCGTCAAACTTGTGAACTAGTAATTAATTCAGTATTTATGCATATAAAACGTAGGGTTCCTTAAGTTATTCACTTAGAGATCACTCACAGGATTCATCACTGGTTGATGTCCATGCTGCAGTGATTGAAAGCACTGAACAATTGCATCACACCTTGCCTGCTGATATTGCAGGGTTATAATCTCCACCTCACAACAATGGGGAGCAGAGCTAACGAAGCTCGCTGTCCCTGCTGATTGGAAAGGTACATGTTTCTGTAGATGCATGGGTCCTATATGTTCTATATAATGACTTAACAAGATGCTACTGCTTTTCCCCCTGCAGTGTGGCAAATCTGGTTGATACTCTTGAGTCTCTTCGTGGCGTCAGCAATCCTTTTCTACACGTTCTTCAAGCACACTACCCTTTTGTAACCCTGAGGAGCGGATACCAGAGCAAGGTCCTCAAACTTCTGATGATCAGAATCCATGATAACATCATCAGCATGGCTAACAGCGATACCTTGTCCTCATGAGCCCTCCCACTGTATCATCACACAGTTTTGTAATTGAACTGATCATTGCGCATGTTTGTCTTAGCCTGATACTGAACTCTCAATAAGCGAAGAAAACACATTACATTCTGTTCCTACCTTGACGATGAACGTTTGTGCATAACCGCGATAAACCAAAGGCTCTTGATCTTATAGCTGAAGCATATTCTGAGATCTGACGTTGCCGGCACATCACCTCCAGGCTTCAGCTCATCATCTGATACTGTGTGAAGTGTGAACATTTCTCTGAAAGCTCACACGGCAAGCGAGCCCTGTATGGTCACCAAACGGGCTAAGGTTTAAGGATGAGACAGAGACTTGCTTTGACTGGTAGTGGCATGCTCTGATTCTGATCACTGGTTGGACCTATCTCGCAACAGATACACGCATGGCTTCTCCTCTCTGCGTGGACAGCGCGGAGGAGCATCTGTGCGCGTGCTTGGAGAAAGTCAAATAGGTTTGTGCACCTGTGTTCTCATCGACTGTTCTGTTCAGCTTTTGACGGTGAGCTGAGACCTTTGGGGTTCCTCCATCGCTCTCACCTTTCATTCTTTTTATCCACTTCTTGGGTCGCATGCTGCTGAACTCTGCAGAATGCTGATGCAGCCATGGTCAAAATGATCAGTGGCTATGTATTTGACATGAGATCCTACTGCCACTACAGCACTTTCTGCTCATAAAAGGTTTCTTTTTCTTATCTTCTTTTTTACATGGATAGTGGCCACCTTTGTCAATGCTCTTTCAAGGGCCCATCCATGACGCAGGATTTTATGGCAATTTTGTAAGAAAAATAGTTTTTTTTTGCGGGAAACAGCAAAATCTTCTGCGTGGTAAACAGAACGTAAGACTATGTGACCTGCTAGATGCCAGTCAGATGCATGACAGTAGTGAAGAGGTCCATTACTCTATCACAGAGTCTATTATTTCAGTTGGCGATGCACAATTTAATCTGTTAGGCTTGCAGTTATGTACTAATTACATCATGTGCTTGTCCTAGATTTGTGGCCACGGGGATATTAGAGTGGAGGTTGAAAAGGAATATTTTGGTGCAAAGTTTGTAGGATTCGACTAGCCGACGCCTGTGCGCTTTTTACGACACGAAGCGCACGTGCAAATATCGCTTGGTGAGGTGAACCTGCCCGCCATGCAAGCCAGCCCAAACGAAAATCCGCTACGGTCAACTGTGCCATCCGCACTACACTAGTAAAACTATGCCACACATCGCAGGAGCCACACGATCAGAGTTTGGTGTTCCATCAACGTAGCAACTTGAAATACCATATGTTCACAAAAGATCCAGTGTGCTAATAGCTTTGTAGCCTAATGTGTGGCTTCTTGTTGGTCCATTAAAAATCTGCGACGTGACATGTTGTCTGCTGTTTACCAATTTGGGAAAGTTCACGTTTTAGAGCTGTTTGATCAGGGTTGATTAGATCACTGTCTAACAGACAGTACCTCATGACCATAATTTAAAAAAAATCTAGAAAATGAAAAGAAGATGCTACAGTTCAAAAAAGAAATGAAAAGCAAAATTACAAAGAACTACAAAGCAAGTGAATCACACATGGAAAGCAAGTTGGTACAATTGAAAAAGCAATAAAATCAATTTGATAAAGCAGTTTTGTTGCAGCTTGAAAAGGCAAATCATATTATAACATGACAAATTGAAAAGCAATAAACGGCAATTAGGAGAGGCAAGTTGTTGTAGAATAGAAAGGCGAGTTAGAATAAACAACAATTCAAAAACCAAGTTAATGCAGTTTTAGAAAGAGAATAAACAACAATTCAAAAACCAAGTTAATGCAGTTTTAGAAAGCAGGTTAGAGTAAAATTGTGGAAGTGATAAACAACAACGTGAAAGAGTAAGTTGTTACATTTGAAAAGCCAAGTTAGAACAAAACACAACATATTAAACGTAATAAACGATAATTTTTTAAATAAAGTTCATGCAATATATTGATTTTTAGATTCAAAAATCATGCTACATTGCTTTGCACTATGATAGAATTTGCTTCCTTCCCGGTATCCATCTAAGAGACAATTGGAAAAGAACCATATCCAAGAAACAGTGGAAGCTAAGCCTTTTATGATATCTACTTGAGGTGCAATTGGAGAAGGGAACCTTGTTTGAGGAGGTGTGGAAGCTAAGCCCTCTCCACCATCTATATGATTGGGTAATTGGTTTAAGAAACCTCATTCAAGAAACACTTGTCAAGGACACAAAGCAAGTTTCACCATAAATGAAAGCCGGTTGATGTTACATGGAAAGCATAAGCACCCAAATTGAAATCAAGTTTACCATAAACCGAAGCAAATTAATATTAAATCAAAAGTACTTTCAACACAAAAACCAACTAGAAAGCAAGTTTCACCATAAACGAAAGCAAGTTGGTACTACACGAAAAGCAAGTTATAATATAAGACTGTCCTAAAAATGGTGAAAGCAACTTCCTCATAATTATATATGAGTTGTTTTGCTAAAAACATGACAACATAGGATATAAACCAAGTTTTTTGTTCACATGTTCTGAAATCAAGAAATGGGCAATTCTCCATGTCTAGTTTGAGATGGAAATACTTCCGCAAAAGCAATATATAATACCAAAGTTTCCCAACCATTTCTATAAATGGCTACACATGTAGGATGATGCAAATTATGTCTGATCTGTACGGTTCTAGCCATTTTGTAGTGTGGTTTTGTACCTTTTACCTCAAAGGATAAGCCGTCATCAATCTAAATATATCAAGTTCGACACTATCTAAGCCCGGAGGGGAAACCGAGGGGAGGAAATAGGGAACCCGTCCGGAAAAATATTTTCCTATAAAATTTCTAGGCATCTATCTACGCCCAAAGAGAGAGTAATAAGCCCATTCGAGAAACAACAAAAACTAGCGCCTCCCTAGCTAAGCTGGGAGAGGAAGCGGAGAATCTATTAAACAATGGCAAAACCTAAGTGTCCCTGCATTTATCAAAGTCCAGAAGAGGAGTGAGAAAAAATGAACTCATGGAACAAAAAAGACCACTACAAAAGTTAAAAGGATGCTATCAAAATAAAACCAAAATATATCTAATATTAGTCTTGTTTCAAAAATGTCTGTCGTAAGGAACAAGATGGTGAATAGGCATTAATTAGATATTTAATTTACAAGCTACAGAATTTTAAATGTCCGGATCAATGGTTTTCAAAACTCGTTTCGAAATTGCAAGAAATCCAGGGGCAACAAGGAAAATAAGTCACATGCTTGCAGTTGCAGATCTGTACATCGTTGTGCACCAGCACCACCTGCTAAACGACAAAGTTAAAAATGGATTAGTCGTGAGACCCATGTAATGTTTTAACTTCCCTGGCTCCGCTCTGTTGCATCGTTCAAATCCCATGGGCGACCAGGCGTGCGCCCGACTAAAGCAGTTGGTGCACGTGTGCTTTCTAACACATGGGAAGTTTGTATAAGTTCTTCCGTCCACATACAAAGAGAGGAATAATATTATTTCTTGCAGTGCTTAAACATGCCAGGAACTGGACGGCGGACATTTTCAGCTTATGTACGAGGCTGATGGTTAGTTACACCATTTCGCATTGGAACGTACATGGCGAAATCTTCGTTCACCCCACAACGTTTTGAATTTTGCGGAGGCTCTAGAGTTTTGTTTACCCCAATTAAACAAAAATATATCATGTCGACAATCAGGTGTGATTAAGAATGAGCATTCTCGCTCCCACCACCAGACCATGGCATTTTATTCGTCTCAAATGCCAAATGGTACAGATGGCCATGTGTAAGGGTAAAGCTTCTCTAAGACTAGAGTAAGCTATGTCCCCTCCGGCTGTAGAAACACTATTACTAAAGTTCTTAATTTTATCACTTTAAGAGTAGATAATATTAAATTAACCACTACTTTAAAGTAATTAATCATGATTGTGAGATTAGCGCCCTCAATATTTTGCTTTAAGCTCCACATGACCATCGGGTAGTGTGCATGTGACCGTAGCATGCGTTGCATGTGCCCATACGCTAAATCAACACGTCCATATATGGACCATGAAGATAGCCAAGGTTCTATCTCTCTCTTTGCTTTTGCGAAAAATGTAGATTAGCGGGGGCTCTGAAAGTTACAGTCAATACATCTCCACGTTCCGTGAAACCGGCGTTCATCTCCCTCGACTTCAAGAAGGAAAAAGGTACAAATCTAGCCGATTTTTGTAATACCAATTCCACACCCTTTTGCTAGTTGGACATGGTGGCGATCGCTTCTCCGTTTTGGCTTCACCATCATCTGTGTGAGTGTAGTATGTGAATATATCTTACAGCTAGCCAGCCGGCCGCCCTGAGCCAATCGGCTACGTCTTTCTCCAGAAATTATATTGTTTTATTAAGAGATGCAAGATCATGTCATATGTATGATTGCTTTAGCGCAAGGCTGCGGACGACAAATGGAAGGTGAGCTGGAGGATCTAATTAAGTTGATCTATATATGATTGGATGTCACTTTTATTGGAGCAGGGGCGGATCTAAAAATGATCCACATCTCTGGCTGCTTCTCATCCTATATTATCCTACTTTGAGTTATTTATATATCATTTTTTGTTTTTTTTAAGGTGATAAAATGGGCTTTTGGGCCTAGGCCTCGGGCAGAAACCCAGCTTGCCTGTGACCTAGATCCGGCCCTGCATGTGTATCCTTGATAATAATATTATTCCCATGCCCTTTGGTCAATTATCACTGCACCACAACACAAAATTGAGGGTCAGAGCTACTCGGTGAAAAGCTGAATCGAGGGACTATAGCCTCCAGCGGTGATATATAGGCATGTTATTTAGTTGTCTTCCACGACTCATCATACCTTTTTGTGTCACAAGTGTGGTAAGTCAAAGTTTTCATGGTGATCAAATTGATGCCTCACTTGTGGTGAAGTTTGGCTAAAAACTAGATCTATGATATATTGTAAACATGCTACGACTATGCTGCAATGAAATGCTTGCTGTATCTATCTACCAAACCAGACATGCTCGTACACCGTAGCCATGTCACGTGCACACGCGTGCTACATCATGGTAGAACTAGCAGCAACATATTTTCGAAAGGTAGATGATAACTACAGTGAAGGATCTCAAGAGGATCGTAATCTGACTTTGGTCTTTTGGGGATGCTATGTGTGTGTGGTAGGATGGAGAGGCTGGTCGAGCTCACCTCACATCGACCTGCCACGAAGACGAATCGCGCACAGAAAAGTCCAAAACACAGCTTTCTAGCCTAAATTACTCGAATTACTTGACGCACAGAAAAGTCCAAAACACAGCTTTCTAGCCTAAATTACTCGAATTACTTGATATGAATTGTGTGTTTGGAATCTGGATGAGGGCAAGTAAATGAGACAAATGAAGCTATGCATGCGAAGACCACTCGAGCTCTTTGAACATTTTTTCTTTTGCTTTAAAATTATTTTTGATTTGGAATTAGCTAGTTAGGTTTAGCACCAATTTTTGCTTTTCCTAAGAACAGGCCCCAATAAATTAAACATGATATTCCACAAAGCCTTTTTTTTCTAATTATCGAGCCGAAAAAGTGTGTCCTGTAAGTGGATATATATGTACATATATTTCAGCTCCTTAGCTAGAATTCTTTATGGAAAAGTTTCCCCAACTTGTATAAACACTTATATATGACTTGCACTCAAAGATTGTTCTTTCTTGTCCCAACGATCTTCATGCAATCTCTCGTGCCATTGACATGCACTATGTTTAGTGATGCACGCAAGGAGTTCTCTCCCAAAACACGGTGGTTCCTAGACCCGGAGTCCAAGGACACTGGCGCATGCGGAAATGTGTAAAACAAGAGCAGCAATGAATTTTGATGGGTACAAATAGTGGCAAACTTTGCAATAGTGTTTTAGTTTCCATGCTAGCAGTACCCAAGATATTTTCATAGAGTATAAGAATGACATGTACCACACCTACACATACCCAGCAATCTATGTACGCACACACAAACTGTTCGTTACATGTATTAGAATTTTGCAGAGATACACAGGAGCTTCAGTTAGCGCTGTTACACATTTTACTGCTGGATGACACATATATAAACGAGCTCCGTTTAGATAAGTCATACCATGTTAATCCTATGGATAAATTCCATGTGAGAAAAAACACCCTCTCTTTTACCGTTAGAACATATGTTCATCCTTCCGATAATCGATATGGAGGGAAGTACTTATACGCCTGAAGTCGAAGCCTTATCGAAGAGTAAAAAGCGTCGTTTGTGCGCGCACATGAACCAAGCAGGAGTTAGCATGGTTTCGAACAAAAGAAATGTTAACATATCGTTCGTCGTATTAGCTTGTTCCAACTCGATCCCTTATCACGGACGCTAGATAAAAAATTTGCGTGTGCCTAGGTCAAGAAAAGAATTCGACAGTACAGCTAGCTGTTAATTAGGATTAGAATCCCGTGACAACCATTAGCTCGTGCACACAATTGTGTACTCTAATCTAATTATTAATTAACACACTTGACATAGGACGTACGCGGAGATATTGAATTCTATCTTTTCCTTCTCGAGGGCGATCTTGACTTGGTTAGTGTGAAGTGTGGAGGCAAGGACCGAGAATGGTGTTCGCGCCGTCCGATAGACGCAATGGACGGACTAGCTGTTGCACTCAGTCAACCATGACAGAACCGATTCAATTTAGCCAGGGCCCACTTAAACCCACATCTGTGTGGGTATGGTCGACGGTATATTTTTTTTATTTCAAATCAATAAAATCATTCTCTTTCCTCAAAGAAAAATGTATAGTTGGGTACATGAAGATAATATCTTTTGATTTGCCTCACAAAATGTTACTACCTCATGTATATCTAAAGGCACAAATGAAAGCAATATTTGGTTTTGAATTGAACCATGTTTGTTTCTATTAGATAGATTAATAGTGTATCATCTAATAGTAGAAAACATGGTCTACTTATATCGTGTATTACTTAATATTTTTAGTATGGTAGGCACATATGTGTCATAGATATTGTGAAATAGATGAAGTATTATGTTATACTAGGGTTTTGTTAACTTTTGCTAGTGTGCTTATAATTTTAAACCTAGTCAAATGCATGCATTGAAAGCTGTACAAAAGTGTCAATGGCGACTTATGGTTGTGGAGGGAGATCGTACCTTCATGACGCGGACGATGTGGAGGTATAGGAAATGACGAAATGGTTTAATTCGAGTATATCCTCCAGCTGGCTCTTACTAGCCTCCCTTCTTCATGCGAGTGTGGAAAAGTTAACATTATTTCTATATATATTGGTCATTGACGTGCCGCCTCGGATGCTCTTGTAGTGACACTTCCAGGTTAGTTAGTTAGTTAGTTAGTATGTGTAGCTACTCATAACTCTTCTTAGTTTTCACTAATTATAGCATGTTCGTACAGTCGACTTGCCCAGGTATTTTTGGGATTATTCTCGCGGCTCCAAAGATGATAAGTACCACACGGAACACATGCCCAATTTTGATGACCTAACTCTAAAGGAGTCCGCCCAAAATTATGACAACCGTTGTCAACCTTAGCATGCAAACCAAACATGACCTAATAAAAATAGTTATCAGAACGATTTTACACCGAGACGATCTTACGAGTTTTCCGGGAAAAAAGATCTTAAGACAAAACAATTGAAGATCTTATTTCAGAAAAAGCAATTGAAGATGAGCGGGAGAGACAAACTATTGTGGACGCTCAAGTAATACTCCTAATTAAGCTGAAGGGTAAACAAATTAATACGTTGTGATTGGTCTCCTTCCTATGCCTTCAGCCAAAGGGAATCTTGACAAATTAATTGCACTTGATTAAGAACATTTGTTTTTCTTTCGGAACTGCACTTGACGAAGAAACGTTTGTAACTGTCATGATCCAGTAAAATTTCTGTAGCCGTTGCAAGAACCCCATGGAGTTAATTATTTCGCAAACGGCGTACATATAAGCCACTTGGGGACCAGAGAGATTTCTATACACCTACTTGCCACCGTCCCGGGCTTATATAATTAACAGATAATTTATCACTAATCAGTAGGATCGTTTGTTTTGTCAGGAAAGTGCGTGCATGCATGGCTGGCTCCGACCCCAGCTGCTCGAGCTCCAAGGATCTAGGGAACAGGGAATGAGACGGCCATGGCAGTTTCCTAGCCATAGAACACATTGTCACTCCTGTTGTTGCTTAGTTTACGTCCTATTAATTCTTTAGTTAACCATAAGAGGACACGCTGCCACTGTCACTAACTAAGAGGGAGGAGTACACATGGCCACTTTAAGGATCAGTAAACATCTCTCATTTATTCTGTCTTAATTGAGTACTATATTTGTTCAGAAATAGGAGTAGATGACATCCTCAAATATATGTGTAACAAAAAAATTTAGTTTCAACTATTAATATATAAATAATTATTTAGATTGGTCAAGTAAAAATAATATATTAGATTTATCACAAAAATACTTTCATAATATAATAGTTTTATATAGTTTTCTATTAGAGAATATCTATTTCTAAGTCAATGATCCTAAACGTTGATTCTTGATCCAATGGTTAATGGGGTAGTTGCACATTTTAGAAATCATGTGTAACTTACGGTCTAAATATGTGCAACTAAACAGAATTGAGCAGTTGCACATTTTCTATAACTAAGTTGCACTTTTTTTTGTGTAACTGAGGTACAAAAAATGTGCAACTCAGGCGACTGAGAAATAACAAATTATGAAAAGTAACAGTCAAAATTAAGCGTTGAAGACTGGATTAAAACCTAAAACAACATGTATTATAGAAAAATCTGAATACACTATCATAATAGTACTTACGTGCTGGCTTGGATTGGTTACTAGCTAGGCAAACAAAAAGAATGTGACGATGGTCTCTATTTGTTACTGTCCACATCGGCGCCTAAGTAGAACTTTTGTGGACATTTTATTGGTCGGTACAACACTGCTCTTCCTAATAAGTCACCCATGTATTTTGATAGCAGGAACAACTTTTTTCTTCTTCTTTTGCCAAGACAGAGCGGGAAATGAGCAAGAGCAACTCCAGCCCGGCACCCTTCCTACTCCCCATCCCAAAATTAGGGTATTTTTCTCCAAAACGTCGCTCCAGCCCGCCTCCCAACCGACGCCCCAACACTGTCGCAGTGCCCATCCGCCCCCGCCGAGTCCCCATCATTGGGGAGCGAAATCCGCTGCCCAAATCTCAACCGCCCCCGTCGCGCGTCCCCTTCGCCGTTCGCGCCGGCGCTCGGACTCTTCCTTCCCCGAGCATGGCACGGCCTCTCCTGAACTGCCACTGATCTGGATGCGGAGATCCAGGCGGCCCGACCTGGATGCGATGGACGAGATCTGCGCGGTGGACCTCCCGGCCGAAAGCAGCCGACGGAGAGGGATTGGGGCAGGTGACGAGGCTGGAGCTCAGGGGACGAGCTTGTCGGCGGCGGTTGGAGGTCGCGGGGATGCGGCGGCATTGCTGAGCTCGGGGGAGGTCAGGCAGGGTGGCGGACGTTGAGGATATCGAGGAGAGCGACTCGCGGTGGCGACGGGGAGGGCAGGGGCGGCATGTCGAAACCCTACTCGGGCCCTCTTCTTTCCATGTCTGTTGGGAAGGGGAGGGCAAGGGCGGCGTGTGTCCGGTTGGAGGGAGAAGGGGAGATCAATGGAGGTGGATTTCAGTTATATGCGCAGTGGCGGTTCTCTGTAAATATGGCTAAAGAGTTAGGGCAGTCTAATGCTTATGTATGTGATTTTTGGTGTTTTGATTCTGCCAGAGATTGATTATAGCTCATGTATGCCATGTACAATGGTACAATGCTATAGATGTTGTAGAATTGATATAGAAATCGATTGTGTGAATTGTTGTTATTTTAAATATACCCGTTATAATTTTACTCGTTACAAATATAGCCGTTAGAAGTATACCCGTTCAAATATAATATTTGTAAATGATATGTTAGTTACAGGATATTAATTTAATATAGGAGAATGGAATATAGGAAGTGAGATTTGGGAAGCGGGTTGGAGTATGAAGAAATTTAAGAAGGAAATCTTTTAGGATGACTTCCCAAATGAGGATTTGGGCAGTCAGATTTGGAAGGCGGGCTGGAGTTGCTCTTAAATGGCACAGGATTGTGTATTGCCAACGCTCTACAGGGGCTCCGGTATGTTCAGTTCAGATAAGCAAAAGCGGCATCTGCAAGCGTCCAGATCAGCATCACTGCACAGGTTGCTTGCACAACACCAACAAGGATCACTCTGCATCGTGCTCTTTTAAAAAGAAAAAACTTCAGAAACTTTTATTCAAGCGAAACAATTGGAGAATCCTTGACAGTACAGTAGATTGATCCCAGGTCAACGTCGCAGGCCAAAACAACGCCATCACACAACATCCCAATTAATCAGCGATTAACCTAATCAATCAACCAAATTAATGAGGATTAATTAACGATTGTATCGCCATCCGCCCGTTACTCACTCACGCGCAATTAGGCTTAGGCAGCGTCGTTCCATTATATATACGTGTAGGCGCGCGCGTCCTCTCGCCACCGGACAAGCTCAGAGCGCGCCCGCCAACACAGACGGAGCGTACAGGACGAGACGCGGGCGCGCCCCGGTGGGGAAACCGAGCGTGACGTTCGTGGCGAGCTGAGCTGGTAGCAGCCATGGTGTCCGCGTCTGGCGGCGGCGGTGGGGCGGCCGCGGCGCTGGGGGAGGTGCTAACGGCGCGGTTCGCGCGGCAGGTGGTGCTGGGGCGGTGGTTCATGGTGTTCGCGTGCCTGCTGATCTTGTCGGCGTCAGGGGCGACCTACATCTTCGGCATCTACTCCAAGGTGCTCAAGTCGTCGCTGGGCTACGACCAGCGCACGCTCAACACGCTCTCCTTCTTCAAGGACCTCGGCGCCAACGTCGGCGTCATCTCTGGGCTCATCAACGAGGTCACGCCTCCGTGGGTCGTGCTCGCCATGGGCGCCGCCATGAACCTTGTGGGTTACCTCATGATCTACCTCGCCATCGACGGCCGCACCGCGCGGCCCCCCGTCTGGCTCATGTGCATCTACATCTGCGTCGGCGCCAACTCGCAGTCCTTCACCAACACCGGCGCGCTCGTCACCTGCGTCAAGAACTTCCCGGAGAGCCGCGGCATCGTCCTAGGACTGCTCAAGGGCTTCGTCGGGCTCAGCGGCGCCATCTTCACTCAGCTCTACCTCGCCATCTACGGCGACGATGCCAAGTCACTCGTGCTGCTCATCGCCTGGCTCCCCGCCGCCGTCTCCATCCTCTTTGTCCACACCGTCCGCATCATGCCGCACCGCCCCAGCCGCGCTGGCTCCGCCGCCACCAGCAACGACGCCTTCTTCTGCTTCCTCTACATCTCCATCGCGCTCGCCACGTACCTGCTGGTCATGATCGTCGTTCAGAACCAGACCAACTTCTCGCACGCCGCCTACTCCGTGTCGGCTGCCGCGCTCCTCCTCGTCCTCTTCCTCCCGCTTGCTGTCGTCGTCAAGCAGGAGTACAGGATCAAGAGGGAGCTCGACGAGTCTCTCCTTGTGCCCCCAACGGTGACCGTGGAGAAGCCAGTCGCAGTGCAGATGGCAGAGCCGGCGACGGCAAGCACCACCAAAACAGAGGTGGAGGCGTCAAAGCAGCCGCCGCAATCGTCATCTTCTTGCTTCGGCTCGTGCTTGAAGCACATGTTCAATCCGCCGGCGCAGGGGAAGACTACTCCATCCTGCAGGCGCTGGTGAGCGTGGACATGCTGGTGCTGTTCTTGGCCACTATCTGCGGCGTCGGCGGCACGCTGACGGCGATCGACAACATGGGGCAGATCGGGCAGTCGCTGGGGTACCCGGCGAAGAGCATCAAGACCTTCATTTCCCTCATCAGCATCTGGAACTACGCCGGCCGCGTCACGTCCGGGTTCGCGTCGGAGATCTTCCTGACGCGGTACAAGTTCCCGCGGACGCTGATGCTGACGCTGGTGCTCCTCCTCGCCTGCGTCGGCCACCTCCTCATCGCCTTCGGCGTGCCGCAGTCGCTGTACGCGGCGTCCGTCATCATCGGCTTCTGCTTCGGCGCGCAGTGGCCGCTGCTCTTCGCCATCATCTCCGAGGTGTTCGGGCTCAAGTACTACTCCACGCTATACAACTTCGGCTCCGTGGCCAGCCCCATCGGCGCCTACGTGCTCAACGTCCGCGTCGCGGGTACCTCTACGACTTGGAGGCCGCGAAGCAGCATGGCGGGACACTGGACGGCGCCGGGGACAAGACGTGCATCGGCGTGCAGTGCTTCAAGATGGCGTTCCTCATCATAACGGCCGCCACGGTGGCCGGCGCGCTCGTGTCCCTGGTGCTGGTGTGGAGGACGAGGAAATTCTACCGAAGCGATATCTACGCCAAGTTCAGGAACACCGCTGCCGACGGCGAACCGAAGGCGGCAGAGCAGCGGCCCAAGGAGGCCGAGTCAACTTCAGTCAACGAGAGGAAGGAGTAGTTTGTAGTGACTGCCCATCCATGACAGGATCTTTGGTTGTCTTGGTCAAACCTGCCATAGTTTCAGCTGAGCTAACACTTTGGTTTCACTTGGTATGGATGCAGCTAAAGGTAAGCAGGAGCTTGACTAATGACTAGTCTCTGAACTTTTTAGTTGCAGGAAAGTGGTAGTATACAAGTGCTTATTTTTGCTGTTGTATGTGTAACTGTTAGTACTTAATTACTGGTAGCATGTCACAAGGAGACCGACTAGTTAAATACCAGTTGAGAGGTCCATTCGAAGTACAACCACACTGACGGTGATGTTTGGACCATGAGAACTTGCTTTCATGTATACTCATAATTCCTCTGTCCTTTGTTTCCTGTGTTCTAATAAAAATGCTCGCGATGTTTTAACGAGTAGTGTAGCTTTCAGCATCCAATCAAACAGGCCTAAATCAGTCGATTTCCAACTTATTTATGTGGAGAAAGACCAAAGTAAATAGACTTTCTAGAACAAGAAAACCCTACGATAATCTAAAATTTAAAAATAGAACCAGAAACTATCACAGATCAAGAGAAAAACAGATATATCTACACCATGACCTAAGGAAATTCGTGTTTTTGCGGTGTGACTAAGCAAATGGGAAAATCGTGATGTCCAGGAGCAATTTTTCCAAAACAATAATACCACTAGATTTATGTGAAAATTTATCTTAATATTTTTTATATTCTCATACAATATACTCATGCAAAAAGTAATATTGAAGTTGCTTATTGCAAATTGTGCCTATGTCGACATGATTTGGGAACTATTAGATAGATACAAAAGAAGGGTGACTCGCATATAAAGACCGGTGTGATGTCGACTCCTCTTTGGATTGTAGGAATTAAAAAATGCGTGAATAAGAAAGATACAAAATGTATTCCTATAGGATCTGAAACATAGAAATTTATAAATGACGTCTTTGGATGGTTCACAAAAAAATAACATAAGAATCTTAGAGAATAAAGAGAGACAAAAGAGAAATTGTATTGGACTTCTCAGAGAAAAATGACATTTGACTTCATGTTAGTTTTCCTATAGAACTGAGGGTATAGCCTCATAAGAATGTATTTCATAGAAATTTGAGAATCTCCATCATATGATGAAGTCTCTTAGAAATTTTAAATTTTGTTTCAAAAATTAGAATTTTCTAATAAAGCTTCAAATAATCCTAAATTCGCTATGAAATTCCTACAATGCGAAGAGGCCTAACGACAAGATTGCACCTGTGCATGAAATTGTGTTTGTGCGCATGATGATACGTTCCGTCCTTGGACGATGTCCTGTATCCAGTTGCATCAGAATTTGCGCTACCGTATGATGTGTGGCCTGGATATCGCGCTATTACCATTTACCAGTCTCCACGACCCTGCCCTGCCTCGCCTTTCCTCCCATCGCCGACATGCCTAAGCGGGAGCGCGACGCCGAGGGCAGGCGGAGCTCGTCGCGGCGGCGGCGGCGGCGCAGCCCGTCTCCGTCCGGCTCGGAAGACGCCTCCGAATTCAGCGGCTCGCTCCGCCGGAGCCGGAGCCGCCGGAAGGGCACCCCGTCCTCCTCCAGCGATGCGAGCGATTCCCAGGCATCGGGCTCCGGTCGGACTCCGGGGCCCGCCGCCGGAGAAGGAGCGGCAGCCGGAAGCGTGGGGGCGTCACCGAGGAGCAGATCGTGGAGTACTGTGTCTAAGAAGGCGCAGAAGAAGGTATTGCGCGGCGGATGTCGGGGGCTTTCCGTTTGGTTGGCTCGTGGGGTTGCGGTTAGGGTTTTGGTTGCTGACTTGTTGATGGTGGTGTGGTTGTGTAGGCCGAGAAGGTGGCGAAGAAGATGAAGGCAAATGCGGTGTCAGGGTACTCCAACGATTCAAACCCTTTTGGCGATCCCAATTTGACAGAGAAGTATGCGAATTCGTTTCCCTCTTCTGATACATTAGGCGTTGCATTATCATACTGCTTTGCTCGTAGAAATTTGGTTTGACATCTGTTTAGAAGACAGCTCTACAGATCGGAGCAGTTATTACTTTCAATCTTCGATGACTGTCTAGAGTTTGGGCTTCTTTAGTGACATTGTGACAACTCGTTCTTGTTTAAGTATAAAAGTTATAAGCTAGCTCAATTAACACCTATAACCTCAAGACATGCATATCTTGTGGGAAATAAGAAAATGTTCTTGGTTAGTGCAGTCCAGTCAGATTTTCAAAATACGTGTAGTGTCTAATCTAAGCTGGATATAATTGTTTTTATGGAAGGTAACGAGGTGGTTTATGCATCGCAACCGTATAACCACTTGATATGGGTGGTATCCGTCAGTTATGAAGTTATTAAGTTTTCTAAATGTAGCTCATAGCTTAGGGGTAAAACTGATGCAGTGGCAAATTAGGTCAAGTACTGGAAAATGCATGAATTGGATATTTAGTTTATGATGCACTGACTTGAGTGATGCTGCCATGAACACTTTTCTTGAAGTACTAATTAAGTTGTTAAAGTTAATTTCATCAGTTAACGATAGACATGTTGTGATGTGGTCATGGCAATATTGTTGGTTCAATACAGGCCACTAAAATTATTTCATAATAATTTCAGATAATCCAAACGTTGAAAGCACAACTTGCTTAGTAATTTGGTGCACTCCCTAGGACGAATTGTCCATGGTTGCAACTGCAACAGTGGTAGCTTTCTTAGAACAGTATTTTGCACATTTGTGTTCTCAGAAGACAATTTTCTGATGCTGATCATTACAAATTGACAATTGTGATGATTCACATGGCTAGTTTAGTTTTCTGAACTTACTCATATGACTTCGGACACACCTTGTGATTGATGATGTTTATATTAATGTACTAGTAATTTTCCTTGTAGGTGCTATAGTCTCACTGCCGTATGAGATATATTGTTCTTGAGCTATTATGTTCGGCCTTATGCTTTGGTATAATTTCAGACGTTATCTTTGGACTATGGAGATACAATTTTCTTCCGAATTAATATTTCTGATGTTTATCTTTATTATTGGGGATGTTTATCCGCATGGCAGATCATTGATTGTTTGCTATCCCTTGTTGCATTGCTACTCTGAGGTTTCTCTGAACAGTTGCTTTAGTCTGACAATACCTAAATAAGTATGCTCTCGAGTCTCAACCTTGTCTCTTTACAGCTTTGTTTGGCGAAAGAAGATTGAGCGAGATGTATCTCAAGGACAAAAGGTGGACAGTTCTGTCAAAGCCGAAAAGAAGAAACAGAGAGAAAGAATGGTATTATAACCTGTAAATTCACTATTACTAATATTATTTCCTTACATCCTATCATATGAGTATCAGTGATGTACTGAACTTGGAGATGAACCTTATTAGAATTAGCTAAGACTAGACTTTAGACTCTGAATGAGCTTAACTTTCTAGGATTATTTGATTTTAGGAATGAACAAACATTGTCTTGCAGTTGCTTGCCAGATTATAATTTTGTTCCTATCATCTTATGAAGGAAGAGGTGTGCCCCACAGTTCATTATGACTTGTTGCAATACACATCATATCATGAACTAAACATAAGTGTAACTGCAAAATGCCCTCCTAAAAAATCTAAAGCATAGAAAGTGTAAACATGTGCCTTTACACATTAATAAAGATTATGTGGTTTGTGTGTTCGCTATGCCTTGTACAAGTTATGCATGGTTGATGGTCACGGTATCAAAGTGCATATCCTGAATTTGTCACTAGCCTGCACATTTCCTAATTTCTTTCAAAAGGTTGAAGTCTATGTCTTCTTCTTGTGCCTAATCCCTGTTTTTGCACTTGAAATTTAGGCTGAAATAGAGAAGGTTAAGAAAAGAAGAGAGGAAAGAGCAATTGAAAAAGCACAGCATGAGGAGGAAATGGTAAGTATATATCTCTGGTTATCATAAACCGTATCTAGTTTCAAGTAATGTTGCTTACTTCCTTATGGAACTAAATGCCTACTTTTATATTTTTAGGCACTGTTAGCCAGAGAAAGAGCACGTGCTGAGTTTCAAGACTGGGAGAAGAAAGAGGAAGAGGTTCATATTTTACAACATGACAAATAACATGTAATTCTTGTTGAACTAACATGGATTAATTATTAAACAATTTTGATGTTGGAATGCAGTTTCATTTTGATCAAAGCAAGTTTAGGTCTGAGATCAGGTTACGGGAAGGACGTACTAAGCCTATTGATGTTCTCCTGAAGAATCTTAATTTTGCAGAAGAATTTGATGTTGAGATAAATGAGCCCTACTTGGTGTTCAAGGTATATGTGAATTCTTTTAGCCCTGTTTGATACCATTAATCGAAGAGTGTTTATATGTTTGCACTTAAAAGAGACCTCAAAATAAGGTTCCTTGATTCCTTCTGCATTTAGGTGGTGCACACAGGCACACCATTTTGTTTGTCCTATTGAGCCTTGACAACAGAATAATAATATCACTTCTCCGTGTATTTACCAATGGACTGATTGTCTTATGATGTTTAAGTATACATTTCATGTCACATCAAAGTTATTTTCACTCAGTCCATTTGAACATGTTCTATTATAGTTTGCATTCCTTAGGTCTTAGACTTCTGGAAGTTTCTTATTTGGAGCAAATGAATTTGTTATTTTCTCTTTTTGACACTTCATTTTCCCCTGGTATGCTCCTTAAGAGAAGATGTACTGCTAAACTTAATTAAGCAGTATTTCCTCTTCTCTTAAACTTTCCCATTATAGAAGTATTGCTTTATTCCCATGTACTTGATTCATAGATATCTTATCAAGCCCTGAAACAAAAAATCGTTCATACATGTCTTGTTTCTCCTTATTTTCACCCACATAATCTTCAATCATTCACAGATCTTAAGTGAAATTGTAAGTCCAGACTTGTTCTCATACAAATGCAGTAGGATTCCAAGCTTGCATCCTTCTCAACATTCTCTTCAGAAGGATGGTTCCCTAGCTGCATCTGCAAACCACAGTTTCAAGACCTCATTTGTCACCATGTATAAAAACAAATCCTTATACAAATGCCAGTTTCATCTGCTTTAAGCATTACTAATGACCCATCAGCAATTAGTGTAGAGAGAGGACCTTCCGTGTAGTTCTCTTAGTGTATTTTTAAAATAGGCATACCATCTGTTCGTACTACCTCCATACAACTAGGACACATTTGAATGAGATCCTTTTTCCTTTAACACTTACTGAAACGTATGTAATTTGTTAAATTGCAGGGATTAACAGTGAAGGAGATGGAAGAGTTGCGTGACGACATTAAGATGCATCTCGGTCTGGACAGGGAAAGCCAAGTAAATGTCAAGTACTGGGAGGTACATATCTTTATGTAGCCCTCCTTGAAATTTGAATATTACTCTTTTCCTGAATAATCATGAGTGTGGTGTGTATGACAATGATAGATACCACATTACTGCTGAATGAGCTTAACCCTGAAATTGTAGTCCTAAACTGTAATTGGCAGGATCCTCAGCTGACAGTATTTTGACATTTTGCTCTGTTAGATTCTATTTGGAATTCCTCACTGAAACTAAATCAAGTTCGAGAGCGAGTTCCTAATATGACAGGAGACACTAATATGTTACTTTCATTTGATTTCATGTTGCTATGTTCATCTACCTGGCAAGATTCATGAATATTCATACCTGTTGACCCAATTTATTTTGGTATTCATCAGGCACTCATGGTGGTGTGCGACTGGGAGCTAGGTGAGGCTCAGAAAAGAGATGCCTTGGACCGGGCTAGGGTGCGTGGTGAGGAACCACCCCCTGAGGTTCTTGTGGAAGAGAGAGGCTTACATGCAAGTATTGAGTGGGATGTAAAAGATCTCTTGGAAGGTAAGACTTCCGCAGAGCTAGAAGAGATGCAAAGTCACACTGAGTCCCAAATGCGCTCTGGAACTGAATTTTTTGAATACTGGGAGGCTATGTTGAAACGTCTTCATATTTACAAAGCAAAGGTATGTCATGCTCGTAGACACTATGATGATGGTACTTCTTATATCTGACTAGCAAATTTGATTTCTGGTTATACCATCATACATTTGTCGTTTTATTTGTACAATGCAAGTATAAGGGTGCACCAGTATCTTGATTTAACCTTCTTTCAGTAACATTGTCGTCAAAGCCACATGATTTGGAGTGTGTTTCAAACTGCAAGCATGCATGTGGAGCTCTTTATCTAACTTTGTGAACTTCCAATTGGTCTGATTGCACAGTTGATCAATAGTATATCTTAGAAACCAGGCTTATTTCTTATTTGCACTGCAGGCTTGCCTGAGGGAAATCCATGCTTCTCTCTTACGGAAGCATCTACATCGTCTAGAGCATACTGGTGCTGCTGAACCGGAACTGGAAGCTGATGAAGAATTTGACGCCAAAGAGGAGGATGTGATGCACAATGATGATGAAGGTTTAGAGTTACTTCTGATCAATTAACAGCCCCTTTTTTTCGGAGATAATTCTAGTGATTTCTGATACCTGCTCTATGTGTAGATGATATACAATATTCACCAGAACCTCTAGCTGAACAAACAGAGAGCCACTTGGATGAAGAAGCTGGCTCCTTCTCGCCTGAGCTAATGCATGGCAATGAAGATGAAGATGCAATTGATCCTGAAGAGGACAAGGCAGAGCTGGTACAGAGCCTTGTTTCCTGCTACATTTTGCTCAATAATATAGTTGCTGAACAAAAATAGCAATAGCTATCTCTGTAGTGCAGTTAGCTGGTTCATTATAGATTATGAAATACGACTTTACAGTAATTGGACTTCATATTGCGCAACAATAAAGTTGGTCGACAGCCCTATGATAGTAACAATTGTAATAAGACAACATGCCAGTGAGATCTTAGGATAACCTTTCAAGCACTGGTAAGCCTTCATGCATGTTTACGCTGAAAGAGGCATAGTTTCATTAGACATAAACTTCTGATGATAATCGACCAAGGACCAAGGGTATTTGTCCTTTGCCTAAGGTGCTTTACATGAGCAGGTTGCATTTCATGGGTTTGATTACAATTTGAAATGTGGTTACTTAGTCAGTCTCACAGATGTGCTCTGCGCTTTGAATATTAATCTCCAGGATCGAAATCGTGAAGCTGTAGTTATCGAGCATCAAAGGAAAGTTAAGGAGGTCATGGCAGCTAAGGCAAGAAAACCTGACGAGATGGAGGTGAAAGCAATGAAAGCAATGGGAGCAATGGAGGAAGGGGATGCAGTATTTGGTTCAGGTGCCGAAGTGAACCTGGATTCACAGGTTTGTCTCATTTGCCTTCTGGACATGAACAATACTACGATTTATTTACTATTTGAGTAATATAGAAATGCTATCATATGATCATGCCTTTTAAACATAACAATAGCTGCGTACCCACACTGCCCAATTTCTGCCTGTTGGCATGTTGCCCAATATTGTCAGGATTACAAGTTCATTCGATCTGGAGTTGTGGACACATCGTATTAGTCTAAAGCTACATTTGATACTTTGGAATTTGGATGATATGCTTTTACATACTAGATGAATTTTAGCAACTTGGTTCATTGAACTACTGTCACTGAACCTGCATTGACTCTCAGCTGGTTACACATTGAAATATACCTGCTTAATGTGTTCGCAGGTGTACTGGTGGCATGACAAGTACCGACCAAGAAAACCAAAGTACTTCAATCGGGTGCATACTGGATATGAGTGGAACAAATACAACCAGACTCATTATGATCACGACAACCCACCGCCTAAAACTGTCCAGGGGTACAAGTTCAATATATTTTACCCTGATCTCGTGGATAAATCAAAAGCACCAATATACACTATAGAGAAAGATGGAAGCGCTGGGGAGACATGCCATATAAGATTTCATGCTGGCCCTCCATATGAGGATATTGTAAGTCTTCTGCTTGTCATCTTCAATTTAGCTGTATTTTCCTGGAAGTTCGACTTAATTACTCTGGTTGGTTTTCTTTGCCAGTCTTTTCGTATCGTCAACAAGGAGTGGGAGTACTCGCATAAGAAGGGCTTCAAGTGCACATTTGAACGTGGGATTCTCCATCTGTATATCAACTTCAAGCGATACCGCTACAGGCGATAAATACCACCCAAAGGAAAGAACTGGATCATCGGGCTATTGGAAGTTGGTTCTGTGTTTCTTGCCTCTGTGTGTATGCATACAGGCTGGCATGGATATCATTACGCATCCTCAGATGAGATCCTGTACCAAAATGTGAACATAGCAAACAATCCGATAGTTTTGTATCAAAATTTTGTTCTGCTTGCTACCTTGAGTAGAATGGAGATTCTGTTGGACTACAATTCAAAGATATGTACATGTGTTATTCATCGTCTGCCCTTTTATGTGGGATTTTCTTCGAACTGACAAGAAACTGATGTATTTGTCTGTTAGGTTAGTGACTAGTGTGCACTAACTATTATTAAAAGAACAGAGCGTATGCATAGAGAGGCTCGCACGGATATTAGCATGTACTCATGTATGCATCCTCAAATTAGATCCTGTACCCTACGACGGGCTGTGGGAGTTTCTTCAATTATCAAAAGAAACAGAGGTATCTTACCTATGTTGTTTGTTAGGCTTGTGATCAGTTTTATTACGATGCTGTCCTGGACTAAACAGAAGACTAGAGGGAACAGTGAAGCCACAAATATAACTTCTGCTTCCTTGGAATGCATTGTGCACAAGCTGGTGGCTTTGCCTCCACGAGAACCTAGTTTGAAGCAACTCCACGAGAACTTGTGTTTTGTTCGCAAGTGGAGCAGTAAAGAGATGCACTGTGCAAGGACTCATTTGTTGTGGAATCTAGAACTGGGTGACCTGTTTGGATCTGGACAAGGGGAAGTGAAATCCAAGCCACTCTAAGTTAGTGGCTTCTGTAACTTAGACCTGTTCACAAATTGCCCAGAACCAAAATAGGTCATAAGATCCGATTCTGACTTGATCCAAATTAAGTCAAAATTTTCATCAAAGTGTTGATATTTTTTTTCAGAAAAGAAAACCAAAAGAGCAGAATGGCACAGAACAAAAGAGCAAGTAGCAAGCCACTCGGGAACTTAAGAGTGGCAAAGGTTTCAAACAGAGTTAAAGGCCTTCAAGACCAACAAAAGCTCAGTCATAACCTGACTACTTCGAGTAACAGAAAACTACGAGCAACCGGCTCCAAGTTCTAAAAAAAAGATACTGAGAATCATTGTCAACCGACTCTGGGGCTCTCACAACATCTCATCATCCAGCAAAAGGAAAATATGTAGGTCGAAGAGGAAAAAACTCCACATGAGCTCAGCAGTAGAACATGACATCCTTGACGTTTTCCTTGATCTTTGGGAGTTGGCGCACTTCAACAGTCCCCTCTCGGGCTACAGCTGCCTGCCCGCTGCTGCGGGGGTTGAGCCACCGTCTGAACTGTCTCCTTCCACATAGTAGCGTGCACGGAATGCGGCAAGGTGGGCGTAGTAGGCTGGTGGGACTGCACAGAAAGGAACACATTGGTGAACCAATTTAGCTTCTGGAAGTAAATGCAACAGGATGTAAAGAAAACAGCTATGTTATTCAACTACTAGGTCAGAAAAACAACAGCAGGAAAAGATGTTTCTTGTTCAATTCAGTGCAAATGTAGATGACATGAATCAGAGGTAGGAAAGTACCATTGTGTTCATCAATGAATAACAAAGATAACATGAAGCAGAGAGGAAAAGATGCTTTGCTGTGCAACAAACTAAGGACAATTGTCAGAAACCACATGTTACTTCTTTAGAGTTTTAGACTAAAGGCCCTCAAAGGCTTTATTAACAAAGCTAAGAAAACAGTGCGGTGGGGCTACCAGCTTACATCAGAACAGGCACAACACCGAACCACTACAACTGCAGGATTCACTAGAAGAAACTAACTAATCCATAGCAGGAGGGACAAACTACATGCTAACAAGATTATCTTGTCCAATTTACACAAATCACAACAAAGCATTTGCTAGAGTATCGTTTTACATGCTTATAATAAAAAAAGCATATCAAAAGATCAAGCTTCCACTAAGGAAAAAACAGCCGAAACTTCAACTAAGTAAATTAAGGCAGGAAGTAGAAGCACTAAACTCACCAACAGAGACTGCTCGGGTGCAACGAGCATAGCTGCATTTTACCAATAGATATGAGTCAGTTAAATCACCATCGGATTCATGAGAGAGAGAGAGAGAGAGAGAGAGAGAGAGAGAGAGAGAGAGAGTTGAAATTACGTGTAGCAAAGATTGTTGGTCAGTGACTGGAGTGCATCAGCTGTGAAATGATTCTCATCATAAAGAACATGATAATGTGTTGGCCTACTAGTTCCCTGGGGAGGAGTATTTACAAGCAATTAATAACTGAAATAGCTGAACATTGAACAAGCATGTGCATAGAGAAAACAGACATGTGGACCAAGTGGTTACCTGAATGCCAGCATGGCTACACAAGTAGAAGTCAAACTCGGTAGGGTGGCAAATCATGAGGTCAACCACAGTTCCTACAGGACCACAGAAATAGATTACCAAAATAGGCATGCACCCAATCAGCTATGCTCCAAGAGTCCTCAGTGACAACAGAACACCAAATATACTAACCAGGAAGAATGTTTCCACTCTTATCAGTCATATCACGCTTTCCATGAACCTCAGGAAACAGCCTTGTATGATGTCTTTTCTGGACAACCACAAACGTGACTGGGGGTAGATACCCCTCCTCCAAAGAGGCACAAGCCTTGCAACAGACAAGTAGAAAACCATCAAAATGAAAAAAGCCGAGGAGAATTAAGCAAGATATAGACAGGTAATTATTCTGCTGGCTTACCTTTCGGATTGCATCCATTTCATGAAGCAGAACATGGCTGAATTGACCTTCACTTACCCCATCTCTATATAGAAGAACGATCAGTCAACTGATTCCATTAATTGGACAAATGGAAAAGAATATCATGATTTTGTGCACATACCTGTAGAAGATTATTCTCTCAGGCCTCCGGCCTGTCTTCCTGCGGAAGGCAATCAGTAACTCCCTATAGAGAACAGCATGTCAGGTTCCCCGTAGGTTGATACAACAATCGACAATAATCATCTCTGATTTATCACAAAACTTACCTGATCATGCCACCATTCACGGTAGTTCCCCTCTGTGGATCTTTAGTGACATTAAAGAGATCTTCTATTATCTCTTGTCTGTGTGGTTGAGCAGAGACAAGACCTCTATACTTTGTGATTTCTGGCCAATCCATGGATGCCACCACCTGCATGAATTAAATTAAAATAACACCAACTCAATATATTTGCATAGCAGCTACTTTTGGCCAGATAATTCCCCAATTGCATTCTGCACAATAGGAATGCTCAAGATGATAATTCTATTTGAAAGATCAAATCAGAAAGACCAAATAATGAATTGAGGAATTATTAGCCACAGGAAGAAACTAACAGCAGCGATAGATGATGCAGAGTCCTCTCCAGGTGGGGGGTGTGTGACATCAGCACCAAAGATGATTGTTGGGACTTCGGACACAAACGGTATGCCGTCGCGTACAAAAGCACCCTCAAGAACTGTGTTGCGCCCTCCTACCTGGTTAAGAGAAAGAATCATTGCATTACTGTAAAAACTGAAGCTGAAACATTGAGGGAAAGTTGAAACATTGAAGGGAAAACATAAAATACCTTCACGTTGATTTTGAGTGCAATATTTTCCAGATATTGCTTGTTTGGTCTGCAAGCATGCCTTGGCAGGCAACATTGAGATACAATCCCAAGGTCAGTCTCACAGACCTTTTTAATTTTCCCTGCAAAATTATATGTCACCTACGCAACCAAAAATCCAAGAAAAGGTGAAGTGCACCAGACCAAACCAGCAATGTGCATACCGTAAGAACCACTGACTTCAGGTAGGATTACAATTAACAGCTGCAGCTGATTTCCCTTTTCCCGTTTAGCTAGCATTTCTGTGGTCCTCCTGTGAACATCCCTCAAAGCATTCTCAATGTTGTTGGGAGTAGCTGACCGGATGTCTACAAGTGACCTTGGATAGAAAGCCTACAGGGTTGATTCCAAAATTCAGCTGGAACAAGCATACGTAATTATTTCAATGCCTTAAAACATGAAAGCATTGCAGAACATTACCATTCCAGTGGCATTGCACATCTGAATCAGATCACTACAGAACCTTTGTACCTCCTCACTACGCATACGTGAAAAACTCAAGCAAGCCCAGTTGTCTACAGTGCCTCCATTAATCATTTTCTGAGGGGAAATGAAACAAGTATACAAGATGCACAATATAAGAAAGATATTCAAGTTTTGTCTGGAACCTGGTCTATACTAATAGTCTTCTTTTGAAATGCAGCATAATCCAATATCTAGGGTAAATGGTGCCACATGAGAAATATCATTTGTATCACCATCCATATCAGATATGCTACATCACTAATAAATGAATAGAGTGCAAACAAGCTTAACAATTTGTCATTTTTTTCAGTTACTAGTTACTACTATCAAGGAAAAAAAAGACAATGAGCGCAGACAAAGAGGCTGAATAAGTTTGCCGTGAATTCAATCCCAGCAAACGCAGTGCTTAACCAGCTTGAGAGATAAACTGCATAAAAACAAAGAAACAAGGTAATACCTTGTTAATCATGTTCCACTGTCCAACACTTGGAGCACAAGTTTTCTCCCTTCCAGAATCATGATATCTTAACTGAAACGTTACAAAGGAAGTGATTCTTGCAATTCTCACCTTTTAGCAGTTCAAAGAACAGAAATGGAATGCATTCATAGTTACCATGGGCGGAGGCAGCACACGAGCTGGAACAGAGACCAGATCACTGCAGACCTTGATTCCAAACTCCTGAGCAAACTTATCTTCTGCATACTTGTTGTGCAGAACCATCTACATTGTAAATACACCAAAATATTGTTAGGAGAAATGATCTCAATGCAGGCAATCATGATTTATATATATCTCTTAGAGATACAATTCTTAACCACTTCAGATATAAACATACTGTTTATTTTGGAAGGGACTTACAAATATATTATTCTAGCAAATAATTAAAAAAAGAAAAGGCCAATATGAGCAAAAACCTATTATAGTGGGTCAAAGCATGCATATGTTGAATGGTACCTCACGGATGCTTTGCTCCCTCTGCTGGGGACGTTGACAGGTAGCTCTAAGTATGTTGGTCACTTGTTTGTCATTAAGCTTCTTAGAGTACCTTTGCCCTTCTACAATCTTGCAAACCTGCAACAGATTTGTATGAAACAATGAACTCCATAGGCAACAGCATTCATATGTCTAGTTAAAATATGAGGAAGGAGGCATGGTACAGTACCTCCATAGGCAAATATACAGGACGAGAATCACTCCCAGACTGTAGGCAGGGCCAAGAAGTACACTGCAGTTTGCAGTTATATCTTTCTATGAAGTACTGAACAACTGTCATCCTTGTTCCTCTGTCATCAACAGGAAATCTAACAAAAACAAAGTAACAGGCATAAGTTGACAAAGAAGAGAAAAACAGTAATCATCATGCATTAAAAACTAACAGTTGCACCATGGCATAAGCGATCAGAACAGAAACTGTGTAAGTTTCATTTTACACACTATACTTTAAGAAACTTTAAGAACTTCTAAGGTGTTATATACTCAACTTAGCATTGATAGATCTTTGATAGGTACAGAAATCACATACATGGACATTAGGATGAATCTTTTATTTCCCTCAACTACCCCAGTCCCCATACACCAATATCAACAAACAATAACAAGCCTAAAATCCTCAAGCCACATTCACGGTTAATTAGATTTCCCAGAACATAGAGCCTACAGACAAAAATGGAAAAGATAGCAGCATGTGAGGAAAGATTAGTACATGAGCTGGCTCATAGGGATAGGAGTAATCCCTGTTATCTTGTATCTTCTGATTTGGTCCGGCTGGTGGTTTGTTTCAACACGGACTCCTCGTAGTGCTTTCTTTATCTGAACATATTGGATGATGAAAGAGATTAGTCAACTACTAGCATCCAATAACATGTTGCAGTCTGCATAACAGGTTTTGTAAACTCGCTGAGTAGAATCAGTACCTTCACACGATCCCTGTCTGACAGAGGACGTGAGGCATCACGTAAACAGAGGAACTCTTGCACAAATTGGATCACTGTCACAGGCTTGAAAAAGGATGTTGCGGATATATCTGAATAAACAAGTGCCAGATGCCAAACGATACTTATTGAAACAGATAAGAGAAGTAAGGCAAGAATGCACTGCAATTTAGTAACAATAACTAACAGGGAAGTACCTATATTGAGCGAAAGCCCCATCTGTGTTGGACGCAGGCTCTGGTAGTAACCTCTCCAGCACTCTAATCCTTCACCAATGTCTCCTCTGTGACCAAAAGTCGTAGAGAAAAAGGATCTGGACACTGTGACATAGCTGCAATGAAAAAGTTATTGCCAACAATATTGTTAGGGCCCTGGACAAGAAGTATAATCAAGAAAAAAAATCATCACAAGAACTTCGAACGTAGATGTTATACTTCCAAGATGGTGACTCCCTGAGGACAACATCAAGTACTTGGATGGTTTCTTGAGGCATATCCCTCTGTCTTCCACACAGAAACTGCTTAAGGTGGTACAAGTCTGTTCTCCCAGCAATTCGAATAGTGATCTTGTATTCCCTTTCTGCCCTGCAAGTCAAGAAGGATTAAGTAGCTGCAATGCAGAAACAAGCTGCTCTTAATAAAGAAAAGTGACCCTAACTAAGAATGTAAACTGACCTTTGTTTATCTTTCTTTTCCGGATCAACCAGTGTAACAACAAATTCCTCTGATTCGAAAGGAAGTGAACCTGCAGTATAAAGACTCTTTCTTCCATCGTATGCAGGCAATTTGCCGCCAAGGGATATCTTCCCATGCAACTTGATCAGCTCACTGAGTACTTCTCTATTTGTAGCTCTTGATTTTGACTCAGGATTAATAGCAACCTACATGCAAAGCGAAGATAAATAACCTTTCATCGCGAGCAACTAAAACCAGAATTACACATTTGAACATCATTATACATATATGCAAACACAAGCAATTCTTTATTCTAGATTCAGCAAACAATATAGAGATAATTAGCCCACATAATTGTCCAATGATTATAAACAAACCTACTCAAATCTATCGATGTATTAATGCTCCCATCGCTTCAAAAGGGTAGACCACTGCAACATATAAAGTAAGACACAAGAAGATCTAGTCAATATATTTTAAAACCATCGTACCCGTGCAGCCACTAAACGAAAATGTCCATAATAAACGAAATCAACAGCTATCGGCAATGCAAGTAAAGAAATCTAGCACACAGTATGCAACGCATACCATCTGGTGGCCTCCATTTCTTCTTCTTTGACGGAAATATCCACTTCAAGCGAGTTCTTTCATCAAATTTGAGTAAACTAGTGGGATGAACACTCAATCCCAAATGGAACACCCAAAAACGCAAGGAGGACAGAGCAAAAGATGTTCGATCGACCTATACTAGGGGTCCACGAAAACCTGAGCAAAGGGCCGCGGCCTGTGCAGGCCGGCGGACAACGCCGGAGCCGGGGCAGGGGTAGCGGCGTAGGGTGAGGAGGGGATGGGTGGGATACTGGGAGAGGAGTGGAGGAGGGCATTTGGGTGAGGTGGGCACGAATATTATTGTAATCCTGTGGTACAAAAATACACGAACGGGACCTATATACCAAAAAATTACTTTTATTTTATCACATCGCAAAAGGTATATGGAACAGGTAGCAACGGCCAGATCATCATTAAACATTCGTAAAGGACACCAAATATCAGTGAAGTACGTTTCGACCATACTTTTCCCCCTAATTTTCGAAGGGACATGCTTCACCTAAATCACATGGATCGAACTGACTGATGAAAGCTATCTGACAAGTTTCAAAGAATTCCACAAAGAAAGGAAGGCAAAGAACAGACCACGATTATTTTGGTTCGCACGAAAGCTCAGAGAAAATAGACTGGTCTTCGCAAAGACACATGTCGCTCCACAAAAACGTCTAAAGCAAAAACACCGTGGAGAGAGCTTGCCGAGAAAAACTCCAATAATATTTTTACTAAGAATGTACCAACACAGAAGCAGAAACAGCTAAAATGGCAGAAGAGAGAAGACGAGCAACACACCAGAAATGTACCAAACAATAAATGGCGCAAGGGCACCACAGGCCTTCGGTTTACTTAAAACAGCAGGCACGTACAGAAAGAACACACCAGGGACCCGCCGGAAAGAGGCTACAAGATGCCAGTGGTCACGCGTCAGCCATCTTGTGGGCTTTGGCCTTTGCCATTTTATCACAAGAAGGCAGACTTAGCAAAGATATTATTGCACTTTGCGCCATTCTTCTTGCAAGAACACGGTTCAAATGAAAACCCCATCTCTCGAACTTCAAAGAGTTAAAATCCTCAAGGTCACCAGAAAAGACAAGAGCAGAAAGTGGAACAGAGGGTAGCTAGCTTTCGTTGCATGAAATGGGAAAGCCCCAACCAGCACCCACAAGGCCACAAGGATGCAATCAGAAGCTCCATGTATATTTGTGCTACTTCATGGAGTCCACTTCGTCAAAACAAGCTCCAAAAATAGCAGAAAAGGTTCCAAGAAAAAGCATGTCGCCGTGTACCGTGCAAGATAACAACAGAAGCGTGCATATCACAAGTAACAGAAAATCGAAACGAAACAACTGCATGCGCCGCCTGTCACTGGAGCCATAGGAAACTTTCCGTTCCCATACAAATCTCTCACGGTTCGCGTGACCGAGAGCTAGCACTCGCAGCGCCGATCTATAACTCAAAACTCCCAAGAGGATTGAAGCAAATGCAAAGCAAGCATCAAACCTACTACACATCACGGAAGCAACTCGTGAGAGGACCCAGCCCGTACGTGTACGCGCGTACGCTCCGGCCAAACACGATGGGACTCGAAGCGCTCACCGTTTCACCAAAACACCCAAGCAAACAAAGGAAAACAGCAGAAGTTGCTGGAAGAGTGCAATCACAAGGGAATATCAAGAGATCACTAAGCGGAAAAACCAAAAGCATAAGAGAGCATGTAGGGAGCACCAGATCTAGACAACACGAGCAAAGTACATGCAGTAACTAGCAAGAACTGAAAGTAGCAGGGTGTTAGGGTTATGGAAGAGGGAGATCGGAGAGCTAGCTCACATCGTAGTGGAAGAGGTTGTTGTCGGCGACGTTCACGAGGAAGTGGTTCGCCCGGATCCTCACCTTCTTCCCGACGGTCCCAGGCCCCGGACGCGCAGGGTGGGCGAGCCCCTTCTTCGAGACCGGCGCGAGATCGACGTCGGGCGACGCCTCCGAAGCCGCGGCCGAACCCTGCTGCGAGGCGGCCACCGCTGCCGCTGCCGCTGCAGCGGGCGGCGCCAGCGCGGTCTCCGAGACGAAGAGCTTCTGCTCGAGTTCCTTGGCGATGGCCGCGGTCGAAGGCGCCGGGGAGGGCGGAGCAGGAGCCGGCGCCCTGGGGCCGGAGGAGACGTGCGCCGGCTGGAACGGAGCCGCAGTCGGCGAAGGCGGAGGAGAAGGCCCCCGGACCGTGACAGGCGCAGGCGCGTAGGGGTAGGCCGGCGATGGCGCCCTGAAGACGACGCCGTGCTGGTACGCGCCTTGGTGCGGCACCGTGGCAGCGGGGTTATGGTAGATGACCGTAGCTGGCTGGTAATGCACCGGTGGCGCCGGACGCGGCGTCGGCCCAGGAGGCGGCCACACGAAGCCAGTGGGTGCGGGTGCGCGGCCGACTCCCCGTCGCCCCGCCACGCGCCCGCTGTACGGCGGCTGGTGCTGGTCCCCGCGGTCGCCGCCGCGGCCTCCTCCTCGGCCGCCGCGGTGGGCCATGGGAGCGAGCAGAGAAGGTGGTGGTGGTGGTGAGGCGTGGATAAGAACAAGCGACGCGAGAAGGGAAGGAACGGAATGGCGAGTTGGTGAGATGCGAGGGCAGGGAAAGCGGCCATTTTATAGGCGGAGGTGTGTAGGTGTGGCAAGGGAAACCTAGCACGGTGGTCTTACCGATCGGTGCCCAGATGCCTCTCCTGTCCGTACGAGGGAGTGGTTAGGTCGTTCAAATTTCGAATTTGACCCTTCAGTCTGGCACGTCTTGCAAACTTGTGTTCCAGACAAAACATCAGGTTTTTCTCAGGTACCTAGATGATGATATGGGATTGTTAATTTCAGAAATAGTAACTGGGTGATAAGCATAGACGGAGTTTAAGGTGAAGAGTAAAATTAAGAGGGTACTTTTATCCAACTTTATCATGTGGCAACGTCCCATAGGTTATTGAGAAACTAGGGCAAGTTTCAAATCACACTTTTTTTAAGAAACAAAAAGCAGGTGTCCCAGCAAAATTCAGCTCATTGTTTTAAGCTTCAATATAGATTCAACAAAAGATGATTGGTTAATTAACACCTTTATATTTAAGAGAAATGGAACATGAACAATTTTGATTCAGATCAAATTAACCTAGCCTCGGAGTGGATGGCATCACCTGGATCTAGATGTTGTGTGATTTAAACTAGATCATTGGCTTTGCCTTCCCGGCCTGCTCGACATGTTGCTCTCGACTACACTCTCATCGTCATTAATTGGCATGCCCACCTATGCCATTGGTGAAAGCTTCCTCTTTCTAGCTCACAAACATGAATGATGTCAAAATTTTGGCCATTGTTTCTTCTTGATTGAGTGAAATGTGTGGGTGTGGGTGGGGCGTGGGGTCAAAACCATGAGATGCCATTAGATTTCGACATTATCTCATTGTGACTTCATATGGAACATGTGTACATGCACGTTAATTTAGGATGCGATTTAAGCTTGAGTAATTGTCCGGATTGGGATCAACATGTTTCTTTTTGTCAACTTATCTAATTCGACTTACTCTTACATGTGGGTTTGAGAGATATAAATGCGTCACTCTAGGTGGGGGATTTGAAAGACTGAAAAAAATGAGCTGAAAAAATAAGCAATATACTTCAAAAGTACAATTAGTCATATCACACCATTCCACCGAACTTGACTTAAGTATACTATCTTTAACCAAAAAACATACACTGTACGTAGCGCATATGCAAGCAATTTTACCTCTGATATAGGATTGGTCCCTCCAACGAAGTGTGCTTCCAATAAGATCAGTAGATATCTTTTTGCGCTAATTATGGTTTAAGATAAATATTTTACAAAAACTAGTAATCAAAACTTGGTGGTTAATTAACAACATATGCATGTAACGATTTTGACGTATTTGAAATTGCAATGACCACGCTAATCCTCTGATTGTAGACCTAACTTAATCGAAACCGTCGTTATCGAATCATGGCACATCCGAATCTTTGATCAGTAGGAAAAGTCAATTTTACTCCGCTAAGTTATTGTACCTTTTAAACATTTGTAGACTATAAATTATCTAAATTAAGAGCACTTTACCTCCAACTAATTTCTAAAAGGATAAGATGACATCAATAAGTTTTTTAAAAATCTAGAGAGGGTTAATTTCTTTGCATGCATGCATGCCCAAGGTATTCCATGGAGATATGGATCGTCACAATGGGCCATGCCTCACCTAGTAGCATCATGCATGGGGCTTTAGGTGAACCAATTTTCTTGTCATTCCAGCGTTGATAGAGTGACTTGGTTTTCACCTAAACAAGGTGAAAACCTGGACGATCGTATGTCTCCAAATTCCAAAACCGCTCTCCCAAACAAAACCTCCGTCTTATCCTGCCCACGGGTTCTCTTCTTTTTGAGCCAAGAAAATAATTACACCAAATGACCACACTACCCTCCTCCCTTCACCAGATTAACCACCTTACCATTGCCAGGCAACTCATGCAGCTGGCGGACACGTGTCACGCGCGTACGAGCGTGCGAGCGTGCGTGCGTGCGTGCGTGCGCGGAGAGACCGAGAGAGCGCGCGGCGAGCGGTAAGGCTACCGTTTCCTCTCTCGTACGTGCGTGCACTGTTGCAAAAAGCATATCCGCCAACTGCGCGACTCCGTGTGCTCTGCCTCCCTCCCTCCACATGAAGCCAAAACGGAGGAACGTTCCAGAAGCAGCACGGGCACTAGCTGCTCCTGCGTGCGATCTGCAAAGCGTTGGGGGACCGGAGGAGGGGCAGTTCAGTTCTCGTGTTGTTGTTGCATGCCTTGGGTCTTGGAGTACTCTTGGTTTTAGGGCCATCACTTGTCATGAACCTGTACGCATCCTCTCATATTACTAACTTCGATCGTGCATGTTATCTCTGAATTAGTTGACCTTTGTTTTACAGCAACTAGAAAACTAAACACTCGGCCGGTAAAAAGTTTGCCAAACATAGACAAGTCTTGCACGTACGACCGATCAGTTTTATTCTACCGAGCTAATTAACACTCACGTTTAATTAGAGGCCAAGTTATTGTTCCCTTTCTTTCTTTGGAGGATGGAGGCAAGTTTGAAGTCGTATGACTTTTGTCTCCTCGAACGCAACGGGAAGTGGTATACTTATAGATGCACATGCTGACACGCAACGCGGATTTTGGAAACCGAAATCACACGCTCTCTGATCGATCACGCGCGCGGCAGGCAGGCGGCATGCAGCAGCAAACGAGAGACACATGCACGGTTCGGCTGATCAGGCAAGAACTGGCCGGTTGCGTCGGTCGCATGGTGCCACGCGTGGTGGCAGTTTGCCATTTCGGTGAAACTGCGGGGTTAGATGATAGCTGGGTGCGTGGCTGCCTGCCTGGGAAAAAGTGGCCGGGCGCGCGGGAACGCCCCTGCGCGCCTGGATGCGTCCAACGCAACGGCTGTATGTGGCCGGTAAAAACGATGCTGCTGCTGCTGCAGGATAGCACGTACCTGCTGCGAAAGCAAAAGCTAGCGCTGCTGCAACGCTGCGACCAGATCAACTGCGACACTGCGTCCATATGCTGCGGTGTACGTGACTGTGTGAGAGCTTATACATCAAGACACTGATGTGAAGAGGGAGTTGCTCGATCGATCGACCTGTTCTGAGCAGGTTCCTAACGATGATACACCTGACACTAAAACTCAGGTTTGAACTCTGTGGGTGAAGCTACTTCTACTGGTAACTGTTTAAGGGTTCAGTTCATGGTAGTGATACACTAGAAGCGATGTAGATAAACTCTTGTTGCAATGTCAATTGTGTGTGTGTGTGTATATAGACACACGTGACCCTGTAGCTGATTAATTAAATAAATCGAGATGGCAAAGCACCCGTGGGTTGTGAGAGAGAGAAGCCAAGGAAAGCAGAACTACCTTAACCAGAGGGAGCATCAGCCTGAGCAGAGGCGTCAGGAGTCAGGACGCAATGCAAAAGTGATGCAAGTCATGCAACAACCCGGGCCATCACATGGAATGCAAACAACTACCAAAGCGCCAGCTGCTGCCCCCCTGCAACTGCGCAAGCTGCGCCGCTGCAGTGCAGAGAACCTACGCCCGTGCCCCTTGCACCTTCCCCTCTCTTCTTCCTCCCCCATTGCATGCTACCCCTTGCCTCCTCCCCCATGGTGCTGTACTTTCAGAACAGTAGAGGGGGAGTCATGATTCATCTGCTGGACCATTTGGTTGGATTTGATCATTAATCTTTAGTAAGTTAATTTGGACAAGCTAAAATATACAGGGACCCTTGATTATGGAGTTTGAGAGTGTTTGGTAGATATTTAATTTTTGGAGTGTTAGTGTTGAGAACTTTTGAAAGTTAAATTTGAACAACAAATTAATGGGAAGCTTTTGTATTGTAATAGCAGACTATCAATACCAGCAGCTTTGAACTTTAGGGAAAATAGCCAGAGCAGGTCTTGTTTGGTTGTACCTGGTCTGTTACCTCCTCTTGTCTGTTTCTTCCTTCCTTTCTTCTTTGCAGAGAGGTCTGATTGTTGGTCAGTGATGATTTCTTTTGCTAAGTAGAACACCTACATTGTATAACGTGCAGGAAGACAGTAATAGGCGGTGTATCGTACATGTTATAGCCAGTAGACCGTGGGCCATGCGCAGGTACGTGTCGTCGACCGGAGCCTGTCCACCATGGTGGCCACGAGCAGGTACATATGTCATCGTTGGTCTTCATCGATCGATCACGTAGTCGTACGGCGCGCACGTCCGCAGTAGCTACTCGTATCTCTTGCCGTTGTTGACGTTCTCGGCGCAGTCGAGCACAACGATATCACGTTCCTCAATCCAAGCCATTGAAATTCCTCAACAGGTGCAGCCTTCCGTTGCGCCCGCTCAAAGAGGAGGTCCATAATCCGGGTCGCAAAAGCACGGCCTGGTTTATGGGAATCGTAAATAGACGAGTGGTGTTTTTTCCTTTCCTTGAAGATCTATGCTTTTCATGGCTCTCTTTTTAACGTGGATGACAAGTTTCAAACAAATAGTGGATCAGTTTCTTCCTAACTTTTCTAAATGCTTTTCGTTGCCTTCTTCTCTTTATGTACTCAGGAAAAAGAGAAGAATCTTCACCATTGTCATCACTAGTATCACCTCCAATGGTTGGCGTCCCTTTAATTGTCATTTAGTAGTAGGTAGGTTCGTTGAGGACATAATCTCCCGGCCTTACTCATGCATGATAAAGGTAGCCTTTCATAGTCCAAAATCTTTGTGTGCTTTTGTATTGAACTCTTTTCTACAACGTTGAAGGATTGCCTTACGGAATTAGCAATGGCTTAATAAAAGGATTCAAAAAGGGCTTCTCTTAGGTCCCATACTAGATGACCACCTGGAACTGGATGTACTCGTACTAGAACATTTGGTGATTACCCATTGGGACTTCCTACTAAGTATTTGACACTTCTATCGAGAAGAAAACTATATATAAAGTACTCAATCAATGTGAATAGCAGGAATGGTACTTGCAAAAAAAAGAAAAAATAGGACCAGAGAAATGGGAACGAGCCTGATCTATCCAGATAGTGAAGTCTACCTATGCTAAAGAGCAAGTTCAATATCTGGTTCGAGTAGCCAGCCCATTTTCAGGAGTGGCTTATTAGAGTATTATGAAAAATCATATGAACAAAGAAAGCCTATTTTAGTTCACTATATGAAGGGAAGGGAGACCAGGCTTGGCCTTCACTTTCGTCTTTATACCACCGCATCCTTTGCTTTGCCTGTATCATATAATTGCAAACTGTGCTTCACAACAAGATTTGTATTGTACCAAGGACAGGAAAAAAAAGATCAAAAAGATATCAACGAGCCAGAGATAACTGAGAAACAAGAGACAAAATAGAACTAATGAAGCATTGCATGTATTTGCAGGTTGACCTCAACTCCACCCGGTGGATTTATGCGAATCTCAACCATTGGTTCCTTTTAATGGATTGGATCAAGCCACGTCTCATCTTCATCGTATCCCCAAACCCCTCTCGTCTTCCCAACAATGACGTGTATGAAGGTCGTGGAGTCGATCGTGGCTGTCTTTCTGTGAATGCTGCCTGTACGGGGATCCTGACGGTGGAGAACGCGATTCAGTAGGAACAGAGGACGCTTATTGGCTCCGGCAATGGCTCGAGGGCGAGCGAGTTGTCGTAGTAGCCGCGTCAGGTTTTCCTCACGCGTGGCGACGCGGCGGAGCTGAGCGCGCGGGATGTCCTACGTACGCGTGATCCGTGGAACGCCAAGATTTCTCGCGTCTCCTGGCCCGACCACCCGGATGACATGCTCGGCGACGTCCTCCACCGGCTGCCGTCTGTTGAATAATCACGTAGCCGTTGTTTCCGTAGTTTTTGTTCACGTCTGTGTGTGTGTGCCGTGCGCGTCTAGTCCGAGCCGAGGCATGCGCGTTCATGCCGAGCTCGCACGACGTGCTCAAGCTTCACGTCTGAATCTGTGGGATGGCGCAGATCGTTCGGAACGTGGCGCAAAGTTCGGCCGCCTTCGTTCGCTTGCTTTTCTCGCAAATAAGGGCCCATTTGGAAGGCCGGTTTTAGGTCCAAAACCGGTGTAAAACACGGGCCTGGAAAATTATTTGGCTTGGGCTGGTTTCGGGCGTTTGGATGGCTGGTTTTAGACCGGGTCGAAACTGTCGTTTTTGCAATTACACCCGAAAAAAATAATCTGCACCGGTGCTCCGTTTTCTAATCCGAGAATCGGGCTTTCCCCGGCCTCCCCGCACCGCCCGCTCGACGATCGCCGCTCCAGCGGAAGGCGACGCCGGCCGCCGCGTGTGAGGAAGGCAACAGCGAGCGCCGCTTGCTCATCTTTCCCGCCGCCACGCCCTTCCCGTCCGCATCGCCATCGCCACCACCGTAGCTGTCCGAGGGAGCCGCTGCCCGGACGAGCTCCTCCGAGCGATGGCCATTTCCTCCGTGCCGGCGTTGACCCGGGCTCAACCATCTACTCGGGAGGCGACGCCGCAAGGGGCGTGACCGCCGCCGCGCCGCCGACGCTGCTCGCTAGGGTTCCGGCGCCTCCCGTGGAAGAGGGATTCAGGGGAGGCGGAAAAGAGAGGAGCCCTAGCACCGGCGACGACGATCCAACGAAGATCCACAGGTACGCGTCCTTATCCTCTCGGCTACTCTCCGGTTAGATCTCCACGACTCTGCCTCTTCCCTCTCCCCCAGATCTCGCCGCGATGGCCGCTGCTACTCGCCTCCTCCTCCTTGTTGCCGTCACCGGAGCCGTCCTCTGCCCGGGTGGGTGTCCATCTCCGTCTCCGGCGCCAGGGCCACCTCCAAGCTCGCCAAGCCGAACCCCACACGCAGTGGCGACGACGGCGCTGCAGGCGACGGCAGTGATTCAAGCAATTCGTCTCGCGATGTTTGTTCATGTAGATGCTGCAAGATTTTTAGGTTACATCTTTATCCAAACAGTGAACATAATCTGGAAAAATTTACAACGGTTTTCTTCGGGACGAGTATATTACCAGTGCAAAACTTTTATAAGTGTGAAATTTTACTAAACCCCCAAACAGGACCTAAAAAGGAAGCAAGAACAGAAAAGCAGCAGTTAGTGCGCTACACAAATCCTTCGTGTCACACTGAGTTCGCGTGAGTTGGGTACTCGTGATCGAGTCGTGTTTTCGAAGCTCCTCCTCGCCGGAGTGGTAGCTGAAAGCTGACACCGTCCTTCGCCGACCGCGCCGTCTGCCGCAGCCGCCCGCGCCGTGGCTCGCCGTCCCGAGGCACTGCGCCAGCCTCCCCGACGTCGCCATCCACCGCATCGCGCTACCTGAGGACGCCCGCGCCGCCGTCTGCCGGGGCTCGTTCGGCGACTGGATCTCCCTCGTGCCGGGGCACCGGCGGCGGCGCGGTTCCCTTCTTGCTGAACCCTTTCTTCACGGCGAGGATCCCACTGTCGCCATGGACGGAGGAAGAGCGGATATGCAAAATCGTCTTGTCATCCGGCCCGGACTCCGAGAGCTACGTCGTCGCCGCCGTGGTAGACTGCATGGTCAGCAGCGACGAGAATCGCAAGAAGATCGCCGCGTGCCGGCCGAGACAGGGTCCTCCGCACGGCCAGTCGGCCGTCATTGACGGTGGCCACGGAGGCCAGCGCCGCCTCCACAAGGTCAAAGCCTAAATCATGCGCAGCTGGCGAGCTGGCATCTACCAGCCCGATGAGTCATCGTCGAGCACGAGACGGTGGCGGTGCACGAGGGTGCAACGCTTCTCAAGGTACAACCCCTTGAGCTCCATTCCCACCGGCGACGTGGAGGGAAACCATGAAGTGAGGACCGTGACTTGAATTCTGTGGTGATCTAGGGACAATCAGCGTGATGGGCGGCGCCCAGAGTCCTGACTCCTGAATGGTACTAATGGTTTTATGTGTTGTGAACGGTAAACCAACTCCTAGAAGAAAAAGGATGACTTTGTTACATTTGAGAGCCAATCCTACATTCATCGACACACATGACACTGGAACGATCTCTACCGCTTTGTTTTGTTTGTCTTTAGAATTGAAATGTAGAACAGAATAGAAGCAGCGTTTGGACACAATCAAATGTGATTCTTGTATTGATGTACTTGTGATTACAAGTATATATATGAGTACAAGGGATGACAGTTGCTATTCCCAAAAGACATGTCCCTTTGAAGGGATGCGTCTCTTTGAGGAGACACAAGCGAACAGACACGAATGTTGGAAGAGGTGTCTGTTGGGGAGGCAACCGCCTGCGATTAATACAAGGTGAGATTATCTCATAATTAACACATGTTAATTAAACTCTAACTCTCCCCTTTAATCTACACTTGTCCATATATCATCATCATCTTAAATAGTAACTTCTCTAAAAACCCTGTGGGAAAAATGTGAGGAGTATAGTGTCCGATATGCCGCTAAAACTCCTTCAAACCCAATGAGAAAATAAAGAGAAAATGATATAGCACATAATGATTATTGTCTCATTTAACTCAATACGAGAAAACCCATAGAGCTTCGAGGACAATAAATATGTCGTATATACTTTCCTAAAAACCCCGGTGGGGAAAACGGAAAATATGACATGTAATCTCATGTTGATATTACGTCATTAAAAACCTTGATGAGAACCTAAAAAGTAAACTCATAAAGGGAAAAAGAGTGTAATAGATGCTTTGAACATGAATAATTCAGGAAGATACTCCCCCTGATCCTTGCAAATCCTGAAGTCGTCGCATACCAATTTCATGAACATATTTCTGGAATGTAGAAGTGGGTAGAGACTTTGTGAATAAATCAGCAAGATTGTCGCATGATTTGACTTGCAAGATGTTTATTTCCCCGCTTTTCTGGAGCTCATGAGGGAAAAAATAACTTAGGGGCAATATGCTTAGTGATATTGCTCTTGATGTATCATGTTTGCATCTGTGCAACACAAGCTGCATTATCTTCGTAGATAATGGTAGGTGATTCGATAGAACCAATTCCACATGACTGTTGTATGTGGTTTATCATCCTGTGAAGCCACATGCATTCGTGTGATGCCTCATATAATGAAATTATTTTAGAATGATTGGTAGATGTTGCCACAAGAGTCTGTTTTGAAGACTTCCATGATATGGCAGTTCCACCATGTAGGAACATAAAGTCGGTTTGTGATCTAGCATTATGGGGATCAGATAAATAGCCAGCATGTGTGTATCCAATCATATTGGAGTCATGATTTCTCTGGAACTGAAAGAATAGGCCAAGATCCTTTGTGCCTTGGAGATATCGAAGAATATTCTTGACTCCTGACCAATGACGTTTGGTGGGAGCTGCGTTGTGTCTAGCAAGTAGATTCATTGCAAAAGTAAGATCAGGTCTTGTGCAATTTGCAAGATACATAAGCGCTCCAACGGCACTGAGATATGAAACCTCGGGTCCCAACATCTCTTCTCCATCATCCCTTGGTCTGAATGGATCTTTCCCTACGTCTAGAGAACGAACAACCATGGGAGTTTTAGATGGGTAGGATTTGTCCATATTGAATTTCTCTAATATTTTCTGGATATAGGCAGCTTGTGTACCATGATACCTGAGGGAAGGTGCTCAAGTTGAAGACCTAAGCAAAATTTGGTTTTACCCAAATCCTTCATCTCAAATTCCATCTTTAGGTGATTGCGTGCTTCATTAATATCTTGTGTGTTACCAATGATGTTGAGATCATCGATGTACACTGAAATGATGCAAAATCCTGTAGAGGACCTCTTGATGAAGACACATGGGCAATCATCACTATTGGAGTAACCCTTCTTAAGAAGGAACTCACTGAGTTGGTTGTACCACATCCGTCCCGACTGCTTTAAGCCATATAATGACTTGTTCAGCTTTACACAGTACATGTTGCGTTTTGCGCTTGCATTTGGGACAGAGATTCCGTCAGGAACCTTCATGTAAATGTCCGAATCTAGTGACCTGTAAAGATATGCGGTCACGACGTCCATCAACTGTATAGATAGACGATTTTGCACTGTCAGAGATATGAGATATCGAAAAGTGATTCCACTCATTACCGGAGAATATGTTTCATTGTAATCAATGCCGGGTCTCTGCGTAAACCCTTATGCTACGAGCCTTGCTTTATATCTCACCACCTCATTGTTCTCATTTTGTTTTCGGATAAAAACCCATTTGAATCCTACAGGGAAAACTTTGAGAGGTGTCGGTATTGCTTCAGTGAATACCTTTCTTTTATTAAGCGAGGCAATTTCTGCTTGTATTGCATCCTTCCATTGAGGCCAATCGGAGTGCCTTTTACACTCAATGATAGTCCTTGGATCATGATCATTGAGAAGGGTATTCGCAATTGTAGCAGAAAAATAAGTGTCGACAATCGTAGACTTACGGTGAATGATTCTCCAGAGTCGATATAGTTGGTGGAAATCTCCTGCACCTTTGATGACTCTTCGTGATTTCCCAATACGCGTGAGTCTGGGTGTTCCGATGGCCCAGTCAGTGTGTGCAAACTAGAGCTGGGTTGTGAAGGTTGCCCTTTCACTAGGTGTTTGTCAACATCGAGTTGACTTGCATTTACTGACTCAGATAATTTTCTCCTTGATTTCCTTTGTTGCTTGCGAGAAGCGGGTTCCGGGTCAGAAGCCGTACTACTCCCCCTCTTTTTAGGAACAGGGAGTTGAGTGGTTTTTATTGGTACCTCCACTCTTTCGGGCGTGTTTCTGGCCGGATTTAAGGACTTTGTAACACCCTTTAGATCAGTAAACGAATCTTTAGATCAGTAAACGAATCTGGCAGATTATTTGCAAGATGTTACAAATTGATGATTTTTCGAACTTGGAGTTCGGTCTCTTGGGTACGTGGATCAGAGAATGAAATGGCTAGAGCATTCCAATCAATTTCTGGGCATTTTTTCTGGTACTTGAAATCTCCCCCTAATGCCGAAAAATGTTCCTCATCGAATATACAATCAGCGTGACGGGCTGTAAATAGATCTGTAGTAAGGGGTTCCAGGTACTTGATAATCGACGACGATTTGTACCTCACATAGATTCCCAGTTTCCTGTGTGGGCCCATGGATGTCCGCTGTGGTGGTGAGATCGGAATGTACGTAGCACATCCGAACTTACGCAGATGGAAAATACTAGGAGGATTTCCACGTACCAATTGCAGAGGGGAAGTACTATGATATGTAGTAGGTCGCAATCGTATTAAGTCAGCAGCGTGTAAAACTGCGTGACCCCAACAAGAGGTTGGCAAACTGCAATTCATCAACAAAGGTCTTGCAATGAGTTTGATATTCTTAATCAGAAATTCAGCCAAACCATTTTGTGTATGGACATATGGGACAAAGTGCTGAACTTCAATCCCTAGGGCCATACAATAATTATTGAAAGCACGTGAGGAGAATTCTGTAGCATTGTCCATGCGAATTGTCTTAATTCGACTTTCCGGATAATGGGCTTGTAGTTTAATGACTTGCCTCATTATCTTAGCAAATGCATGGTTTCGTGTGGATAGAAGGCACACGTGTGACCATCGTGTAGATGCGTCAATGAGGACCATGAAATACCTAAAAGGTCTAGAAAATGATTGGATGGGACCACAAATGTCTCCTTGAATGCGTTCAAGGAACTGAAGTGGTTCAGCTTGTATTTTGAGGTGCGAGGGCATCAAAATTAGCTTCCCCGTGGCACAAGATGTGCACACGAAGTCTGATGATTGAGGGAATTTTGACTCAAGTAAATTATGACCAATGGAATTGCGAGTAATTTTTCTCATCACCCCGATCCCAGGATGGCCTAGGCGATCATGCCAGGTTTGGAATGTGTTAACATTCTGAAAAATTACCATGTATGCAACATGTTCTACTGGCTTGATGTATGTATAGTACAATCCAGACGATTGAGAAGGAATTCTTTCAAGTACTTGCTTGCCATATCTGTAATCTTTGGTGAAGAGTAGATACTCATCTTTGTTGTCTTCATGGGTTTCAATATGAAAGCTATTTTTATGGATATCTCGATAACTGATTAGAGTACGTGACGAGTCGGGATATAGCAAAGCATCCTCAATTGTCACTTGCGTACCCTCTGGGAGGGTAAATATGGCACGTCCAGTGCCAACAATTACCGTATCGCGTTCAGCGATAGTTAAAATATATCCATTCATCTTTTTCAGAGTTTAGAAATATTTTAACTCCCTTAGTATGGAGTTTGTGGTAGCACTGTCCACAAGGCATAATTCCTCTTCCATCGGATTGTCCCCGTAGAGAACTTTTTTTCTTTCTCTGGCGATCTCTTCTTCTTCTCCTTTGATTCTTGCTCGTGGTAGAAACGAAGCGTGCTGATAACGTGTTTAGAATTGAAATGTAGAATAGAATAGAAGCAGCATTTGGACACAATCAAATGTGATTCTTGTATTGATGCACTTGTGATTATTACAAGTATATATATATGAGTACAAGGGATGTCAGTTGCTATTCCCAAAAGACATGTCCCTTTGAAGGGATGTGTCTCTTTGAGGAGACACAAACGAACAGACGCGAAGGTTGGAAGAGGTGTCTGTTAGGGAGGCAACCGCCTGCGATTAATACAAGGGGAGATTATTCCATAATTAACACATGTTAATTAAACTCTAACAGTAGAACTCTCTACCGCTTTGTTGGCCAAGCTGTATTAACTGCAAAGCCCTTCCCAACTTTCCCAACTCCAAGTGTCAGTTACAACTTATAAGTAATTACTAATACAGGCAGCAGCAGGGGGGATTATCACTACTTTTTCCTTTTAGATGTTTTTTTACAGCTATGGAGCATGCTCATCGTTCCTGTTTTTGAATGGTGTAGTCTATTTCCCTTTCTTTTAGCAAATGTGAGAAGTCCGCAAGCACAAAACCATCACTCCACTACTAGCTACAGCTATCGCTTCTATTGAGGAACCCATGTGTCAATGCAGATGACTCATAGGTATCTTATCTTACAGTAGCAACAACATAAGCCGCAGTATTCAAACCACTCGACAATGTTTCGGTCACTTCATAGCAAAGAGATATATAATTAACATGGGCCGGAGAAATACATCGTAAGGCACACTTTCTGTCGGTCAATCTCCCTGCTTCAAGATGCATCATAAGCCCTATTGTGGAACTCATGTATCATTGCAGATGACTTCCGAGTAAACAGAACAGACAATTACACTTTGACATTTCTAATCCAAAGTTTCAGAGCTTTATTACCACTTTACGTCAAATTTTGCAGCATTTTAAAAGGAGAATTGGCACTCCGACATGGGGAAACCATAGGAGCCCCCTACCACTGAGAGACTAAAATTGGAGTACATGTATTAAGTTAGGATTAGGAGGACGAGATGAACGTGCGGATCTTCCGGTCAAGCTCATCCTTCTTAGCCCCAACCACACGGCTCACCTCCTGCCCGCCCTTCACTAGTACAAAGGTCGGCATCGCCTCTACGCGAAATGTCTTTGCAACCTCCTGCAAAATTCCAATGCATCAACTTTAAGATAAATTCCGCACTTCCGTTTCAGAAGAACAGCGAATATTCCACTGCCATGACAGGCTCGTAAGTAAATTTTTTGAAGATCACTATTAAGTAGCATTCCATATAAAATTGGTGTCTTATGTATCAGTACATTTTTTTATTAAACTTCTTTCATCCAAACATAGAAGCCGAAAGAGTAAATAGTTCACTTTATCATTGTATGTCCACACAGACAGGGTCATGTAACCTTCATTTCAACCACTGGTTTTCCCTACAACCGAAAGTGTCAAAATGTACCCTATAATCAATCCCAATGGAGTGGAATCAAGCACATTGATTACAATATAATGAAATCATCCCATTATTTTGGGGCCAAGCTCGAGTGAACTATAAGTGTTCTATAAAGCACTAGGCGGGCAGTAGGGTGTCAGGCGAGGCGGATCCCTAGGCAGGCTAAACAGGCGAGGCAGGAGTGTGGCGCCTAACACCTAGACGGGCACCTTTCAGAACAGTTTTTTTTTACTGTCCTAAACGAGTGCCGACGAATGAGTATGCATGCTAGTTCTATAATCATCTCAAACTAGGCTCAATCTAGTTCTATAATCATCTCAAACTAGGCTCAATGTTCCCTGCCATTTTCACTAGAGCAGAAAAATATGTGCAATATGTGTTTCGAACCAAACAAGAGCAAACCTCTACGAGCATTCGACAAACTGGCATCAAGTGGAGTTGCAGAAACCAAAAGGCTCCACCTCCATCGGGTTCAATGCATGTAAGGTGTCCTAGGACAATGCAAGAGTGCCGTCACAGTGGTCTCCACATCTGATTCCAGTCCCCAAGCAGCTAACTTCCTTAATACAATCAAACATCTCGCTTAACACAAGGATGCATCCCAGTATATTGGAATTGAGAACCACTGACGATTTCTCCTAAACATTTGGATGATTGGGCGCAACTTGGATCGAATTCATCCAGCCGAAGGCGTAAGCTAACTACTGCTTCAACACAAAATCAGAGCCTTTCCCCTTCCCAATTTCATCGGATTATACGCACTAATCTAATCAGGTGTTCTTAAATTAGCTGAATTGAGCGAGCTGGTAAGGGTTGTCGGCAGACGAACGCGGAAGACAAGCAAGCAGGAGCAAGATCGATACAGCAGGTCGCGAGAAGGAGGCGTACCGAGAGCTCGTCGACGTCGATCTTGACGAACACCGCGTCGGCGAAGCGGGAGGCCATCTCCTTGAAGGCCGGCTCGATGAAGCGGCACGGCCCGCACCACGACGCCGAGAAGTCGATCACCATCTGCGCGCGGCGGAGCAAGAAGATGCACCACCGATGGGTTTTTGCTTGCTCAGATCCGTGCTGGAAAGAAGAGAAGAACAGCAGGAGGAGGAGGAGGAGAGGCAGGTGGTGGTCTCACCAGCTTGGAGGCGCTCCGGTGGGCTTCCCACCGCTCGTCCCAGGTGGCCTTGGAGTGGACGGCAAAAACGGCGGAGTCGCCGCCGTCGTCGGCGGCGGGGGGCGGGGTCAGGAGCGACGACAAGAAGGAGCCCATCTGTGCTGCGCTACTCCGCTTGCGGTTGCTGGCTTGGTGGGGTGGTTGCTCGCTCGCTCGGCGTGGCTCGTGACTGCGTGAGCTGTTGTCTGAGGCGGTGAGACAGACAAGGGGAAGCCTAGTTATGTGTGATTCGTGCCGTGTGTTCTCCGGGTTTTGACTTTGGGCTTCCGAGAGGGACCATCAAGGTCTGCTTTCGGATGACCACGAAAGATTTCGGTCCTTCTGGCCAGAGATTCACGTTAACGAGTTAGTATGTCCTAGGCAATTTTACCCATTTTTCATTTTTTTATTTGACCCTCTCATCTTTAAATACGGGTTTTTATGATATAGAATCATTTCATCAACCAATTTAGGCATCCACTATGTTGTGATATCTGCATTTTTTAGTGATATGGTGTATGATTTTTATTGAGCTGGAGAAGAGAAAAATAAAAGAGAGAAGAGAAGGAATGATTCCCTCATGTCTAAGACATTGTTATATTCTCTATTGTATAAGATGTTTTTCCTTTATCATGCGCTTTGCTATTTAATTTAAATTAATATATATTTTTTATATTTATATTAGTATTAATTGTTAGAGATGACACTCAAAGATAGTTCATTATATAGCATATTTTTATTATCATTTATAAATGACTTGGTTTTACACCCTTGCCATCAGTGGATTTTACTTGATATTCAGTTCGCTTTGTACTTCTTCCCCAATCCACTCTCTTCTAAACTATTCGCTATGATCACCTAACTCTATTTCTTTCTATGAGTTTTCTATTATGAAAATTGATTATCGGGTAGACAGGAAAACACTCAAACATCCGGGCCACTAGTTTGAGGGAATAATGATGGTTAAGTTAGATGACAAGGTTCAGCCGTTCAGGTGGGTGAAGTGATAAGCCGAGGACATAACATCAAGTACCTATGTAAGCACCATCTCATGCAGGCTCGTAGATGCTTGTATTATCCACAATATTAAATGCTCACAAATTACTCCCTTTTGTTGATTATGTAAAGTTTAATTTGATCGTCATAAGTTAAATTTTTCAGTAATTAGTTCAACAATAATTAAGCTACGTGGCATAAAATTGATACCTGAGATTCGTAAGGAAAAATATTATCTTCAACTACAATTTTATAATTATGAATATAATTTTTGTATTAAAAAAATTTACTGTTAAAGTTTAACTTGAACAGCTAAACTATCGCTTACATAAATCAATGGCAGGAGTAGCAACTTATTTAGCATACGTAGCAAGGTAAAACACTTTTTATTTGGAAGCGTCTTGAAGCACCTGCGTGGTGTGCATTGCTGGAACAATCAGTGTTTAGGGCGTGTTTGGGACAGCTCCAGCTCCACCGATTTGGTGGAGCTGGGTTTTAGTAGCTCCACAGATTTGTGGAGCTGGAGCTGGGGGTACATCAGAGATGGTTAGAAGTCATATTTTATTGATATTGTATACTAAAAGTGGTTATATAAACTACTTTATTTTAGTTTTTAATCTTCAAATCTGATGTGGAGCTAGGAGCTGGAGCTGTCCCAAACACGCCTTTAATCATAAAGGGAACTGTAGTGCCAATTACCAAGTCGAGGGGTCTTGTGCCGACGTGCTATCGTGCATATTTGGCGATGGGTTGGGTATGTGCTGCCAACTGACAAACACCGATCGCCCATTATCAGTGTCTCAGAGAAAAGATGAAGTGTCAATAGTATTTGCGAAGCTTTAACAGACACGCACGCTCAAAAGTTCCCGACGAGAGCTCCGTGACGACAGATGGCAAAGACATCTTCTGACTGCTTCATGCAGTAATGTGAGTGCTGTTCTTTCAGGGTTTCATGTCGCTCGTCCATTCAACCAAAGCGCATATGATGCGGACATGCTGTACGAAGAAAGAAAGGGCTTCCTTTAAGGACGCACTCTATACATCCAATCACGCCACACGCGCACCCAAGTTGAATTTTACGAAAGCTCTCAGGCCTCATGGAACGCGAACATGTGTTCGCCAACGAATTTTTCTGTGGGTTTCACACCAGTCAAATAAGATACACCATATCGATATAACTAGGCGAGTGAGAAATTATGGACAATTCTTCTAATTAGCAGATTTATTTTCGTATTCAACTCGAGTCAATTTTATATCGCCATATATGTATCACTTATAAGCCACAGGACATAAACTAACAACAACTCACTGTAAATCCTGTGCGTTTATTCTAATATAGTGAAGATCGTCATCATCCATCAGTGAATTTTTTTCCTGCGAGGATCTTTCACGTAAATATTGGTCTCCATGTTCTACTTTATTATTGGCCATTGATTTCTAACAGAAACATCGTCCCTTCCACCACTAAGCCAATGTCCCATCATCTGCAGTTCCTTTTTAGGTAAATGCTACACTTGCACATTCTTTTCCGGTGTCTGTCGATGTGTATAACCATTGTCCTGAACTGATTCAGCGTTTGTGCTTTAAGGACAGAACGGACGAAGTAAAACAACCCAATGGTTTCTCCCGGAGGTGCATTGTCCCGCTGTCCCGGAGAATCTTCCCTTCCGTTTATTCCTGCCGCACTTGCTTTATTGCTTGGCAGCCACCATAAGTACAACGAATGAAACAGCACCCGAGAGAGACTTTGCCCCAGTACACTACACTACTACAGATCGTGCAGCCCATGGTACTGGCCGTGAAGGATTTATGCTCATCAGAGATGGAACAGAAATCACTTGGTATTACATCCATACTTAGGTTGGACCCAAGTGAAATTAAATTAAATAATCACATTCTACTTGAAAAAGGATTGCCCGGCAGCAGAAGGAACATCCTACACGGCCGCTGCTCACTCAACACGTTAACTACTAGCAACTGTATGGATCAAAAAAAAACTACTAGCAACTGTAAATAAGCTGCTCACTCATCAGCCTGACAGGCACCGACTCAAAAACCCGGTCGGAACGACTTTTCGAGCTTCGGCGCGCGGGCGATGTATTGCCTTACAGCATCCTGATTTGCATGAAAAATGAGCCTCATATCCTTTATCTGCAGGGAAAATTGACATCTAAATGAGGCGAGCGTGATGCTCGAGAGATACTAGTAAGTAGTAACATCTCAGTGGAATAATATGGGTAACAAAGATTGTTTTTTTCAGACAAGCCAAAGTGAAACAACACTGCAATTACCTCATCGAAAAGTAATCGTTAAATATCAGCTTACCAATCATCCTTATATTTCTGCAGATTATTTTAAATGCTACTCACAATGCCAAGATAAGAGAAATACAGAACGGCAAAGGAGTGGAGAGCGACCAGCTACACTATTACAGTAAGTAAAACTATTAAGTGTGTAGTATTCAATTCAGTAGTGATTTTCGAACGCATCAAACAGTGAGCACCGTATCTTTATTTTGCATCAATTTTCCATAATTATTTTACTAGCCAGCTGGATACTGGCAAGGCCATTAGCATTTAGCAATCAGCCTTCCAAGAAGGGCGAGTAGTGAGTGCAAGGCATTGCAGTTGCAGGCCATAACTCTGTCACCACCTAATAAATATAGCAGCAAAAAGAAAATATGTACAAAAAATAATACAGTTATTCAAATCGAGCAGAAATGTTACCCAGACACACCGTGTAACCACCCTTGTGTTTCACATGCTTCCCAAGCCATGCGCCTAACACTTGGTTAGCATCCTTCTTGCCAGACAGGAGTAAACAACTGGTCTAAATAAGTAACACAAGTCTGATTTCCCATTTAAAAATGAAAGGAATCCATACATGTACAATGTTTCTAGGCTTTTACCATAACATTTTCTTAACTTTATTTGATTCTATTACAATGTTCCATCTGATTTCTCAGTCTTACACTTTGGTCTAGCCTTCATATATGACACTCCCCCATTGCCACATAGCAAGTTACCTCTTAGATGGATTACAGGTAGCTGCCACTGCACGGTTCGAGCTCTGGTACTACTGTACCCTCAACAAACCTTCCATGTTCAACTAAATTTTGATATTAGCAGTAACCTTGCATAGGGCATGAAAGGTCCATCTAGAATGACAATACTTCTCAAAATGATGAAAGCTTTCTTTTTAGCAAATATTTTTCTTAGTAATTACATCCCAAGGATTTACTCCAAACAAATTTATTGGAATGATTCATCCCAAATTCTAGGTACGGGCACATTCGCACATATATCCCAATGATTGTTCAAAGAATTTGAATGCAGTACGTAAATAGCAATACAGTTTTTCAGCCTTACTGCAGATATTCTGCCAAGATTTTACTGGGAAATGACATAGAAGTGAAACATTCCGTACAGTTGTATCGGAATTCAGAAGAGGAAGGACAGGAATAATTACTAAAAAGGCCATTACCTTATCACAAGTTACAAATTAATGTAAAAATGGGGAGGTTAGTTTTCAATCAGTTATAGAGGAAAAATGTGATAGGAGATATCTGTACCTCAATTAACGAGTCAGAACTTAAGTTGATGCCTTTGCAGCATGGTACTTCCTTGCTATTAACAAAGATTGAGCATTTCCCAATGTTCTTGATATGGAAAGACCCAGCTTCATCCATCTTGATAACCGCCTGATTGCCAGAACACAACATGGGTTTATATACACACAAAACATCAGATCAAAGAGAAACGGAGCTGATTTAGCAAAACATAATAAATAGCATGCAGTGCACCAGCCTGATACCTAAAATCACGACTTAAAGGAGAACAAACATACGATTGGTTAGTGGAATGCAACCCCTGGGGGTCAGATGTAACCAGAGAGGACTGATGTTAATTACTTAGAACAATGGTTTATTTAAGGAGAATGGCATGATTAGAAGTACCAACTTACAAGATAGGCATATAATGCCACAATGCCAGCAGTTCTAGAACATAAATGTGACCAACATAAAAGGCTGGAGATGTTTTTGAAGCTATCCATAACAACTCAACAAAACAATGTAAGACTGGCAATTTCTTAACTGAAAATACAAATCCATGATACTAATCGTTACGGCAAATCTGTAGGCCTCCCTTAACGTAAAAAGAGACCTAGATGAACATAATTCATCTGCAACCAGCCCTTTTCAGTCCCAAATATTACCAAATAGATAAAGTTGGTTACTCCACCGGTTGAAGCAAACATTATGGCCTGCAAGTTAGAATGTGTTCGGACAATGCATGATGTACGGAGCTTTTTACTGCTGTCAAGGTAGCCAACCAGACTAAGACCCACCAGAGGGACTAAAAATACATTTATGTTGGGAACTTACCTCAGCCAGGAGAACCAATTAAAGTATGCAAGTGAAAACAAGAAATAACAAATTTAACCTCTAATACTACAGGGTATAGATGTTTCTCGTCTTTCTAACTCAAGTAGTCAAGCCCACAATTCTTGGGCATTAGCTATTTTCTAAGCTGTGATTGGCATTTCCTAATGTAAAACGGAACTCAAGCAAGTACCTGTCGGCGAGATATTTTATTTGCCCTCCCTTCTTTCCCCAAATCAATGTCAACTTTTACGTCTTCTGTCTCTCTTCCAAGAGTGACCTATATGAGAAAAGAAAAAATGCAACTAAAATTTCAGAAAATGGTAACAAGATATTACACAAAATGTGAAAATATTGTGTACTTTATACAAGTAAAATAATCTGTGCTAGTCTGGAGCAGGTGTGGTTCAGAAATAACCAAATATTCCCCAAAAAAAGAAATAACCAAATATATCAATTGTTTGTATCTGCGAATTTATTAACACAATACAAAATTTAAACTATGCAACTGTCCAGCACAAGATGTAGGAACAAACTTGTGCATACTCTGGAGCAATTCAGCTGTATCTCATTATATACAATAGACCATATTAGCTCTGAAAAACATAACTTGAATTTACCTCAGGATCCTTTATGTAGTATTTCAAGTGCAGTCCATAGATAACTGCAAAGGCACCTCGAGACATGATAGCTCGGTTCAAATAAGACCGAGCACCCTGCTCCAACCTTATCAATGATTTCCTGCTTTCTGGATGCTGAAATCTGGAAACTGATCATGCAAACACATAGATAAAAATAAGTAGACATTTTTCCTTGTACGTGCCAAATGCCTAACTGTAGCTTGAAAAATATGACAAGGCCTAAAGTACTGGAAAGTTAAAAAAATTATGGAAAATTAGATTCAATCAATTTCATGGTGTGCATGGACTTATGGCTAGTTTTTATGTTTCTATGATATTGTATATGGTTTGCATTAATATTGCCACATCCAGTTAGGATAGTGTCACCTAAACACACTTTACACTATTACCGGAACAGAATCTCTCCCCTTTAAGCCTCTTAGCCAACAATGCTACACCCATATCATGGCCAGTATCATCTTTAGTGACTCAAATATAAGCAGTGACAGTAAGACCAATATTTCAGCGCAACACAACTCATAGTTCAGCACAATAACTCCTTTGGACAACTCTATCATCATAGGGTTACTCATGCTACCTTAGAAAATGCATCTCAATACAATACTTGCATGCGTTAACATCTCTTAAACCACATTCACATTGATGTAATAGATGGATGATATTTACCTTCAGGGTGAATCAAATCAGAGTCCTGATCCCATGGGATTAGATCCTGATCAAGTATCTGCAGTGAATGCCAAAAAGGGGTGAATCAGAAGCACCACGGTGAAAAAGTTCTATCAGCTAAGTTAAGCTAAGAGATCTATACCAAAGCTTCTAGATCATAGTAGTTTGGAATATCGTTTTCAATGTCAGAGGATTCTTCTGCTTGAGCTGATGTTGGCACAGTTGCAATGGGTTCTTGAAGACCCAAATCTGACAATGCACGTGATGGCATACGGTTCTGTAGAGCAGCCCCATCTCCTAATTCTGGTTGATTATCATGCGAGTTATAATTCATGTGATCAGGCACTTGAACTGAATTGTACAACGTCAAAGAGTTATCGAAACAATCGTGTTGTCCTAAACTGAGAGGTGGTCCTTCACCAAATGCAGAGGCACGAATAGCAGGTAAAGCTAGCATGCATGTGTTTGCATCATTGGTGTCAATGTTACCATGCATAAGTACACCAGAAGTTGAAGGACACTCAGACGACTTAGCTCCTAGGACACAACCTTTATTAAGTGACACTGAACCTTCTTTCTGTTCTGAAGTGGATGGGCTAAGCTTCATTGGTTGTGATGAATGTTGGGCATTTCGCATATCTCCCCTCTTTATTTGGGGCAAATCACTCGCATTGGAATACTCACCCTTTGATGGAGGGCTATTTGCAGGGGAAAATGGAATGACATTGTGCTCCAAGTTCCGTCCGGAAGTAGTAGTAGGGCATTGGGGAGAATGCTCGCCATGTGTAACAGCATCGTCATTGCAAGGGATTTCAGGATCTTCCGTGTTTAACTTGCACTCAACAAATTGACCAGGATAAGAAACTTCTGGTGATGTAGGGACCAAGATCATTCCAGAAGCACCTACTACATTATGCTGTACATTGCCAGTATCTACCTGATCACAGCAAATGTTGGCCTCATCAGGGTGCAACAGATTTTGCAAGGCGGAGCTCGCACCCAGTACAACTTTGGGATCAGAATCATCTAAATCCTCCTGATTTGTCTCATGCGGAGAATTCAGAAAATTTTCACCATTCAGGAGCTCAAACTCATCACTGTTGCTGAAAAATGGAAAATCCATGAAATCACCTTCTGGCATTGCTGCAGGATCTAATCCATGCATGCAAATCCCACCATCTAAATTTGCTTGCAATGTGAGAGGATCCCTGTTGACTGTCTTTATTTTTTTATCATCAGTAAGAATGAGTGTGTCCCTTTTCTCAACCCCATTCCAGATTGCACCACAAGGTGCTTGAGAACCCTCAGATTGACGAATCAAGTGGAGCGAGCCGGCTTCTGGCACTCCTCCGTTGTTGGTCACAGGGAAATGGACATGTTCAACTCCACCTTGATCAGTAATCACCAATGCTTTTGATTCTGCCGCTTCATTGCCACATTGATTGCTAGAGGCCAATTGCTGAAACTGCATAGAATCCTGAAAATCTGTGATACCTCTAAGAGAGACATTTTTCCCTTCACTTGTCTCAGGAATTTTTTGTGTGTAGGCATGTTGGTCATATATTTGAACTACATCCGAATAGCCATATGGTGCATTATTGGTGGCATCCCCATCTTTTATCATGCTCACAGCATGCTGTGCATGAAAAGAATGTCCATTTATTTCAGGATGTATATGTTGTGCACCATTGTAGCTTCCACCTGCTTGCGCATAGCAGCTCATTGTACTTGTCCCTGATTCAATATTATTAACCACATGATGACCATGTGAAGATTTAAGTAGGCCTCCACAGACACACTCCCCACCAGTCGCCATGCATGAACAAGGGGCAATAAGAAAACCAAGGTCGGTGGTGTTAGAGGGTTCATTGCATACTCTCTTTCTCATCGCATGATATAGATTCTTTACACTGTCTATTTTCCGTTTCTGAAATGAAAATCCTTCGCTTTTGAGTTGAAAAGTTTATGTGCCTTGGCAGGGTTGGAAGTGGAAAGTTCAGTCTCATACTCAACCATCCGAGCAGAAGCTTGTGATGAGATCTCTGCGTTATATAGCAACGAAGTCCAACGATCTTGTAGTTCTTGAAGAGTGAATTTATGGGAAAAACATACGGCTCCTTTAGCTAAGGACTCCAACGAGGCACCAGTCTGCAAGTATCATAATTATAATTTGTCAATTAGCAATAAACAGAGAACTAGTCACAAATTAGATTTCAAACTGCATGTCACATTTTTGTAAACATTTTTTTTTAGGAAACATTATTGTAAACAATTGCCTTTTACACAACAAGATAATTCAGAAAGTGAGTTTCAAATGTCAGAGAAGCTTTTCCCACTTTGTGCATTAGTAAAGCTTCATAAGGCCGCTTATTACGCTAACAAGGTCAATAAGCTGACCTGTGAGAAAATAACATAAGCTGTCTGGAATTGAATATAATTATAAAGCATGTGAAACTTTACTAGCTCAAGATCATCTCTATATATTTCCGTACAACCTATAATTGCACAGAGCCACGGACTCGAAAATTCATAGAAGATAGCCGCGGGACCAAAGATGTACCAAGGAGACAGTGTTGCGTAAATCACCCAAAGCAACAATTTCTGATTACATCAGGCTGTCAACTCACTCCCAGGTAGTGCAGAGCATCACCGCTTCTTAACCACTTGCGATCGGGGTAAGGGTGATAGGGAGACGTCAGTTACCTCGATGGCGTTCTTGAGGAGGATGTCGTCCTCGACAAGCCAGTTCCCCGAGGACGTCGACGCCGCGAGAGCCCCCATGCTGCCGCCGGATTCGCCGCTTCGAGGGGGAGGGGGAGGAGTTAGGTGGCGCGTGTGGTTTAGGGTTTATAGGAGGAAGAAGCGGAGAAGGGTGGACAGAGGAGAGGACGAGTGCGGTGGCGGATTTGGGTGATGGGAGTCAAGATGGCAACGGGCACGATACCCGGCGGGCCGAACTACCCGTGCCCGATACCCGAGCGTCGGGATTTTCCCGCTACCCGTCCCCGCTACCCGCCGGGTACCGGGTACCCAGCGCGTACCCGCCACCCGCCGCCAAGGCCCGTCGCCGAGGAGGGAGGAGGGCCTCGTGGGGGCCGGATCCGGTCGCCTCCCGCACCGTACACGGCGGCAAATGAGGGAGAGGAAGACGGCGGAGCGAGGTGGCCGGCGCCGGACGTGGCGGCGAAGAGATGGCGACGGCGGGAAGCAGGGAACTCGAGGGAGAGCAGGAGCCGACGGCGGCGGGAGGCCGGAGGCGAGGTCGGGCGACGGCGGGAGGCAGCGGCGGCTGTGTGGCGGGAGGCAGGAGGCGTCGTCAGGTGGGAGGCTTCGGCGGCGGAAGCCAGACGCGATCGGGATTTTGGACTGGGAGGGGGGATGACTGCTGCGGGATGGGAGGAGGGATTTAGGGTTTGTCTGTCTTGATGTTCACTAGTAACCGGGCACGATGCAACGTAAATATACCTGTAATTCTTGATGTCATTTTTCTCGAGAAGAATTCTGTATATTCTTTGCTTTAGTATATACTTGATAAATATAGATTTAAAAATTCAAAAATTCAAAAATTAATCCTAAAAATGTAAACACGTCTATTTTATAAAAATATAACTACATACCGATACTTTACTACGAACATATGCACATCAATCAACTAATAAACAAGATGAACCAATCAGGTATTGCGCCATGAGCCAAGTTGCATCATGAGTTGATCATGGCATGCTCCAGCTTGTCCCAGGTTGAGAAAATCTAATTTTCTGTAAAGTTTGGCAACAAATGACTCCTTCAAATCATACAGAACATGAGGATTTAAAAGAACCCAATTTCTACTGGTGAGAGTCTAGGAGACCGTATAAAAATAATTACTTCTATTTTATAGACTACAGGTAGGAAACACTTTATTGCATATAGCGAGATTAATTCAGACATTGATAAGAAAATAACCCTATGAAATACAAACAGAAGAATATAGGAAAGTGCAGAAACTTAGTCCTTGTAGCAAATTTATAAGACCATAAGAACTTCTGTATCTTCGTTTTGCATTTTAATAACATAGCACACCAAATGATGCTCCTCAATCCCAAACCAAGCTGACACAATGCCTGGTACCACCTAAATTGACACTATATGCTCCAAAGTACTAAAAACAATCCCTTTGGTATTAGACACGATAAGCTAAATTATATCCAAAAAGAGTTGCAAAGTCCTCTAATTAATGTTAATTATATTCATTCATCAATCAGCAGCACAGAAATACAGCCATGGATCGACACCATTAGCCTGATTTCTCCTCCTAACGCCAGCCTTTAATCGCTCCTCAGGCTAAGGATCTCATGTTGGTCAATCGGATCAGGCTCCTCCTCCTCCTCCTCCTCCTCCTCCTCCCCCTCATCATCATCCTCCACCGCATTCTTCCAACGCTGAAATCATCAAGGTCGTCATACTCATCCTCCTGGAAGCACCGGTTCACAATCAATGGCATAGGTTAGAAATGCAAGCAACAATCAAGCAAGCGCCCAACTCAAACCGAGATGAAAAATCCTTGTGTTAAACAAAAATAAAAGAGATCAAAATCTTCTATAAAATAGATAAAATCTGAAGACCCTAAATGCACAGCGCAGCTGCCTCCCGAGGCACGAGGGTGATGGAAACCAAAGCGCCACCACCGGTGCGACTGGCCACTGGTGGGGCCTCCCTTCTCGTGCCGCCCCTGGCTGTGGCCACCGCCACATGTTTGTTTCACATGTAGATCATTTGTATGAGCACGTAAAGCACAACTGCTGTAGCAGGAGATTTTATTCAACTACGTTGAGGAATTGAAATACATGGGATGGCAAGATCATATAGGCAACAGGGGCATTCAGATATCATCGTTCAATGTTTGGATCAATCGATGAACATCAACATGCACCATCAAAAGCAATGCTGCAGGTCAACAGAAATCAGAATGATGGTGAGTTTGAACATGATCTAACAGAAGAGGACATACAATTTTGTTTTCGAAACTGACTTCATTCCTTGGGCTAAATTGGAAAGTGTCGAGGTGGAGAGCTAGTACATACCATACTCTCTGCTGCTCCGCTGAATGAGACATTTATGCTCTGCTAGCTGCTTCATCTCATACACTTGTTGTTGGGTAGCACGTAAATAGCCAGCAGAATTTGGACGAAGTTCATCCAGGACACGCGCAAGACCTTGACTGTAATTTGAAAAATGGTACCAATCAGTTTATATTTTTCCCTTAACAAAAAAAAACTGAGCTAATGCACAGAATATAAAATAGCAATTCTAATCATGATTCAATCCTAGTTGTGTACATAATCTCTACTTGTATATTACCACCACACAACAACCTTTATCACAGGAATTATTAGACCACTTATATATGACCATGGTACAACAACCTTTATCATAGGAAATCTTAGAGTGAGATATTAATAGTGTATCACTTATATATTGCCGCTTAGGGTTCTGCTCGGCTCGGTAGACCTCAGCAGCTCCACGACGCCACAACACCTACTAATGAACGGCAATATAAATGCAACCTGTCAATAGGAGTGAAAAAACGAACGAAAACTCCTCTACAAAAGAACTGAAACTGAAATAACCTAGCACCACAGGCAGTATAGTATATGGGAAAAGCTAAAGATCTGAGCATTTGGAAATTCATTCCAAATCTAGCCCAGCCTTTATAGAAGCACCTAATTGCAAGCATAGAATAATTGCAGTTAAATATCCCAATCTAATAACTTGCACTACACCAGATCCATTCCACATCTAGTGGGGAGAAATCGGGAGAACGATAAAGCAATATCATCAAGATTCATACCAACCATTCATTCTAAGATTTAAAGCAATAAATCTCAGATCGTCAAGCAATGAAAATCAACCAAGATTCATCCATGCTAATCACATTAAGTCAAGCAAGACTTATTTAAGTTCTCAAACTAGTCAACCAAGACTAGGTGATTTCAAGATAGTCAAACAAGACTATATCAAGAGTTCAAATCAACCAAACAAGGCGATTTAGTTATGGTTGATCTAAGCAAGTCTCAACCTATTCTGTGGCTAGGCAAGGCAAGCAAGACTTGTCCTGACACGAGAGATGAATTGAGAAAGTGTAAGTTCAGGGTTAGACGACCGTGACTTCCCACCAATCTCAATTTAAACCCCGCCGTGGGTGACGGGTAAAGCCCTACAACACCGGTATCGATCAGGTTAAACCGCCTGTCAATCCATTTGTAGGTGTCGATACCCCAGCCCTCACAACTCACCATTAGGGTTCCGTAGTTAATTTGTCCAATTAATAGATCACCACATATCTCACAATCAATGGAACCTACCAATGCTGGTGATCACGCCATCACAATAGCAATACCATCAATTTTGCAATCAAGCAAACATCTCATTCAAAACCACAATATAAGTAATTATGAATCTTATCGAGCTTTGCAGAGCTTGCCTTGTTGCCGGAGAAATATGGTGACCATACGCAAGAATTCCCGAATACTCGAAACACCGGTAAGAAGCAAACGACCTCCAAAAGAGAAAAGCAAACCTAAGAAGCTAATTCGAACATTGCAAGGATGCATGGATGTAATTACGATGAAAAGAAAGTATCGGGTTAACATAAGCATGATACTACTCCTACATCTCATTGCAATTTTAGTTGTATTACGACCTTAATATGACTAAGCTTTTAACATGGATGCCTGCATGCTTTGAGATATGCAACTAAGATAGAGGTGATAATTATAACATCAATATGAGAGATGCAAGTTTGATAGATTAGTAATAATTAATATTAATAAGGTTCGGACGCACGGAGTAATAACATGTATGATATACACATGGAAATTTGAAGGTTCAGGTGGAATTCTAGTGGGTTAGTTCGGGATTGCATATATGGGAAGGGCATGTGGAAGGTATAGTGAGACCAATGTACAACATTTGGTTTGAGTTACCAATGGGTACCACATATATCCTTTTTGGAAATTATCAATAATCCTTTTTAGAACTCATATTTCAATTCTAAGCTTGAAGGGCATTATGGAGATTTAACAATTTTGGAGCAGTGTAACATGAACAATAAGTATACCATAATGTGTTACATATTAAATTAAGAATAACAAGAAAAGAATCATTCGATTTGGAGTTGAGATGCAAAAGTTATAGATTTTTGAAGTTTTATCATTTTTCTCCCAATTTTTGAAATTTCCAGAATTCGAATTTGGGGCAATATTTCTCTCACGTGCACCTTAACATGTAGAGAATCACTATATGAGGTTAACACAACTGATTTTGTTGGAATCGGAGCTTTAGGGTTAAAGTTAGGTTTGTCGGAATTCCCACTTATTCCAAAAGACCAGAAGTCGGAACTGGCTCCCGACAAGGTACTGTGTCTAAGTCGGAAGTTCCGACTTCCTTTCTTGGAAGCTCTGAGCCTAGTCTGTATTCCGAGTTCAGGCTACGAACTCGGATTGGTCCGACTGGGTATTTTAAAAAGGGTTCCAAGTGCATGCTCTGGACTCGGATTGAACCGACTAGGTGTTTTCGAAAAGAATCCGAGTTCTGGTTTTGGACTCGGACTGGACCGACTAAGTGTTTTTGAAGGAGACTTCCGACTAGGTGCTCTAGAAGAAGACTTCCGACTAGTTGCTCTAGAAGCAGACTTCCGACTAGGTGCCTTGGAAGAAGGCTTCCGACTAGGTGCCCTAGAAGCAGACTTCTGACTAGGTTCTTTAGAAGATGATTTCCGAGTAGGTGTTTTAGAAGAAGGTTTCCGAGTTCTGGTCTGCCCGACGAGGTAATAAAGATTTCCGAGTTCTGGTCGGACCAACTAGGTGATAAGGACTTCCGAGTTCTGATCGGTGATAAGGTCTTCCGATTTCTAATCTGACCTACTAGGTGATAAGGACTTCCGAGTTCTGATCTGATCTGCCCGACTAGGGGTTCCCGAGTTCTGATCAGCCCGACTAGGTTTTCCCAAGTTCCGATCAGCCCGACTAGGTTTTCCCGAGTTCTGATCAGCCCGACTAGGTTTTCCCGAGTTCTGATCAGCCCGATTAGGTGTTGCCGAGTTCTGATCAACCCGACTAGGTGTTTTTGGTAAGGAAAAGGCTTACAGAGCTCAACAGCTCAGTATTTAGCTACTTAGCAACTAATTAGCATATACCGGCACGTTATTATGTTAACGAACATGACCTACAGGCCCAATATGACATGCCATGCGAGTGGGATACTTCCAATTCAAGTGAGGCAGGCAGAAGGGCTTATTCCCTCATGTCTCCATGTTTATAGCCAACCAGGTGATGAGCTAATTACCTTAGTGAGTCATGCAGTTCAACAGATGGTAATAACTAGCTGTTTGATATTACTCCAATCAAAATATTGAAATGGTTCAGCTAGGCATCCGGATAAGAGGGATTCACATGACCTATTTCACATTGGCATAAATGATTAACCCTAAACAGCTTCCAATCTTGCCAGAGGTCAGATGGGGATACCGAGTTTCAGTTGAATTCTCACAAAATTAGGCCTGGTACTTTGGTTTTAAACTTATTCCGGCTTCCAACTAACATTCTTATTTTGAAGGGAGTTTAGAGGATATATTGGAGGATATATGTGCAGGATATACAAGGTTACGGACAAGATATGGTTCTTAGGAAGAACAAACCTTATTGTTGTTCAACAGGCTGACGTCATATAGTGGAGGCCAGTCTTCCTTCTCCGCTAACAAATGGGCAGCTTCCTTTAGGTGTCGTAAAGCATAGATCTCATCGAATATACATGGGAATACCATCTCTCCAGTAAAATACACAGGACATCCTTCTTCTGTAGCCTTAACAGGATCAAACAAACTCTCATATTCACTGCCAATCTTGTGGGCTGACCATTTTGATGAAAATCCCTCACAGGAGGTGGACTCATGCATGAGAGCATAAAGGAGATTTTGATCAAGACCTAACCACATTTCAAAATCTTTCAAGAAGTGACAAGTATAGGATTTGGGGATACTAAGGTAAGAGATGGACATGAATCTCACCGGGGACGAAGAGAACTCGTCACAGCAGTGGCAACAAGGTGGTGGCGATGAACTGAAGTCGGTGAAGACGGAGGCGGATGGCGCTCCGGTGGGCAGGGAGCTGCGGTCGGAGGCAAGACCGGCAGCGGCGTCGTTGAGGGCAGGGCTCCCAGGGCAGCCGACGGTGGCCGGTTCCGTCGGGCGGTGGGCGGTGGATCCGGTCGGTGGGCTTGGGCCCGTCGGCCTCGGCTGCGGGGCAACCAGCCCATCAGGGCGGCGTTGGGAAGAAGAGGCCGGCGCCGACGAAGGCTGACCCGGCCGTGGAAGGGAGGATGCGGGCGGAGACGGTCCAGGGCTGCGGCAACCCCCGTCCTTGGCGGCGAGGGTGGAGGGCCTCGGCTTGGGTTGCAGACCTTGGAGAGCTCGGTTGAGGAAGCCGGTGGCTTTGGAGAAATTGACTGAAGGAAAAAAAAATTTGGGGGGTGAAGATTGGGCGGCGCGTGGCGTGCTACGTGGAGAGAGGGACCTGCAGCGGGTCCCACGGGCGGTAAGGTATGAGAATTGAGGTCTTTTATTTTATTTTGATATTTGCTGCTGGAGTCTGCTTGCAGTTCAAGCAAGGATTCAATTAAGGCTTTTAAAATTTAAAAAACTTACACAAGACCTTTAGGACATCTGCAACTCCCCTAATTTTATAAGTTGAAATAATCATATTTGGGCTATTAAGCAAGTATCCTTTACTTGAAAATGAATCTTAGTACTTAATTCTTAAAGTGTGTAGGGGATTCCTTTATACAAATTTTGAATTTAAGAACATATTAGGAAAATATTTAGTTAGCATAAGCTTCCTTATATCACCGAGGTTAGTTTTTAGGTCATGAATGCAAGGTTTTTGATCGGAGTCATTTCTAAACGACTCAAGTGCATGCATGTGTGAGAGGAACTCCTATTTATTCACGGCGATCTTCACTGATCTCATATCTTATGATTTGGGGTCATTACAAGCGGGTGTACTCTTCGACGATGTGTGCGCGTGGCAACCTTCGTTGGCTCTTCATCTTAGTTAGCACACATGAAGAATCTTCTTCCGAAGGTGTACGACATCTCTCTTGACACCATTAGTTTACACGGATCTTGGCGCCAGCAGAGGGGAACCTCAACTCCGTTCGGCACATTAGCAGTCATCTTCTCCTTCGGCATGTCGTCTGAACCAGATGAAGCCATTCCTACCATTTTGCAATATGGGCGTAGTTAATACATCCAAGAAACTAAAAAAAAATTCATAAATATTTACCTCACACGAGCCCCCTGTCGAAATCCCTCTTCCACCTGGCCTCCGAAACCCCTATCCTCTCCTCTCTATCCACGTACTTGATCTATTATGTTCGTCGATGGGTGGGAGGCAGAGAGAGGTCTAGGGGTGAATAAATACGACAATTAGGACCCATATCGGCTGTCGATTGGGCGAGACCTGAGCAGTTCAGCCCTAAGTCGGTAGTTGGCTGGCCGATTATGCCCGAGTCGGCATTTGGCTGGCTGACTAGGTCCAAATCGGCATCTGGATGGCCGACTTGCCATTGTCGTCAAAATCGGCTGTTTATTTGGCCAGTGGACTGCCGACTTTGCCGTTTCGGCAATTTGTCAGCCGATTCCTGCTTTTCGGCAGCCGACCAGGTCTTATTTTTGAAAAAATTCCATTTCGTGTTGTCTGCTGTGATTTACAGGAAAACAATAATATTTTTAAAACAATTCTAACTAATACATCTAAGCATAAAGATAGACACTACCCTACTTGTCAGATTTCTTTCATCTAAGTCAGCCCCCTGCCAGACCAGCTGGTCAACTCATCCGGTTCCGATTGAACCATTTAGGATCCGGGGAAAAAACCCAAAGGAAAAAACTGAACATCAAAAAACACGCGAAGAACAGACACCCGCACCGAGCCAAACCCAACGGGGCAGAGCCACGCGAGGCGAGATCCAACTCGAGCCGTCGCCGAGGACGAGGCCGACCAGATCCACCCCTGGAGGCGGCCAAGACGGCGGCCGCTAGGATGCTGCCGGACGGCGGCGCCGACGACGAGGAGCGGTGGCTCGCCGAGGGCATCGCCGGCGTCCAGCAGAACGCCTTCTACATGCACCGCGCCCTCGTAAGCCCCTCCCGCCAAACCCTAGCTCCGCCTCCCCAGCCGTTGCTTCCTCCACTCGCTTACCCTGCCTTGATCGGTGATTTTGGGATGCAGGACTCGAACAACCTCAAGGACGCGCTCAAGTACTCAGCGCAGATGCTATCGGAGCTGCGCACATCGCGGCTCTCCCCGCATAAATACTACGAGCTATGTGAGTATTTGGGTGCAGGGCTGCTCGCGCGTGTTGAATTTGGGAGTGGGTTCATCTGGGGTTTGATGTGATTTACTTACTGGGCTGCAGATATGAGGGCGTTTGATGAGATGCGGAAGCTGGAGATGTTCTTCAGGGAGGAGACCCGGCGGGGCAGCTGCTCCGTTGTTGATCTGTATGAGCTCGTGCAGCATGCTGGCAACGTATTGCCAAGACTGTAAGGCTCATGCCGCCCTGCTGAGACTGATGTTACTTCAATTTAACTTGCTCGATAAGGAGATTGCCAGTCGTGGCACTGCAGATCATTCCAATTGGAATATTATCAGTAAAATACACACGTCCCAATTTCAGCTATGAGATTGAATGATTGGTTAGTTAACTTGATAGTAACTGCTGAGTAAAGTGCATATACTGACACATATTGGAACGAAATAGTCACTGCATCAGCAGTTCTATCACCAGTAATTCCTCATGTGTTTACCCAAATGTGTTTTTCCAAGGATGCCCAATTCACATGCTGCATTGTCTTAGAATAGTTCCCAAGGTTGCAGAGACATGATTTTTGATGGCTCACTAATCCATTGCACACTATGCATCACATGATATATGATTGTACGGTCATTCATGCAATGTCATATCCAATAAAGTTACTGTATTGATTTGTGTGATCGTATCAACTCAACCTGCATGTGTGAATATCATTGGGAAAATCACATCCGCTATCATTGTGCGATCGTATCAACTCAACCACTGCATTGTTTTAGATGTGTCTCTAAGTTCTAACCCAACCGAGGAAACTTTGTTCTCTATCCCATCGCAGTTGCTTATAGAGAATGTGGAATGATATGTCACAACAGGATCTCCTCAATGATACTTCTGTCTCTGCAGAAATAAACTTTTGTATACATACATCATGAACTGAATCTAGATATTCTTTTATCCACGTGACTAAGTTGGAACCAACACAGCCCGAAGGAAATCAAAACTCCCCATAATTGTTGTCCAGCTTTTAGTCAAACATGCTGATTCTTTCAGCTTTGAGACCCAATTAATTTGAGTTCAGATCAGCATAAATCATTATGTGATTATGATCAGTAATATTCCAGTTGGTTATATTCTGACATGGACTTATGTTTAAACTAGGTCAAGCCTGCAAAATGCAAAATTCACACTGACGTTCAAGCCTTGCATAATATAACTTGACCACAGAAACAGTTCCTGTATTTCCCTGTAAATTTGATGTAACTTTAAGTTGAAACACTTATCTATATGTTTTGATTCACTGTCACCAACGTTTGGTTAAGTTGAAACACTTAGGGTGTGTTTGGTAGCCATCTTACCCTGGTATGGCTATTCTCCCTTGAGACATGCTGAGTGCATACAGGTAGCCTGTATGTGCTGAGACATGCTAAGCTAAGATCTTGTTTGGTGTGCTGTATCTGTTGAGATATGCTGTGCTGAGGGGGCTTGGTGGGTTGCGCAGAGATTTTTTTTGGGACGAAGGCAGTTAGGATGAGGTGGGAACCTCACCTCATGGGTTCCCATCTGGGCATGGCTAAGGGGGGTTTGTGGATTGAGGTGGGCATGGCTAGGGAAGCACATACACTCTACCAAACATCGAAAAGTGGGTTGAGGAGGGAATATCTGAGGGCATGCTGGCTACCAAACACACCCTTATCTATATGTTGTCCCTGGTGCTCAGCATTAATTGATTAATTAACATATAATTGCCCATTACTTTATTTTTTCTAGACCATATATAATTGCTTACTAGCTTGTAGCATTGTATAATAAGATAGTGCATTCAGGGCCGAGTCCTGAGTTCTACTTAGATCCTGACAGCCAGGTGCCATCATTATTCTGTTTTTCTATTCTCTTTACTGTAACCAACATGTATAGAATCCTTATATCTGAATATCAGGCCAGCTGTTAATCATGCCATATTTATAATTTGTTATGATTTTAAGATATGAATTTATGAAAAATATTATCTGATTTGATGTTGTTCATGTGCTAGCTATCTCCTCTGCACAGTAGGATCTGTGTACATTAAATCAAAAGAGGCTCCTGCTAAAGATGTTCTTAAAGACCTTGTTGAAATGTGTGGAGGCATTCAACATCCTCTTCGCGGACTTTTCCTAAGAAGTTACCTCTCTCAGATAAGCCGAGACAAACTGCCTGATATTGGTTCTGAGTACGAAGGGTACTGTACATCATTCCATGCTGTTTCTAAGTTCAGTTTGTTTTGCTTTCAATAATATCTGCATATCAATGGTGATATTTTCCTAATAAATAAAACAAACTGTAGGACACTGAGAATTAGCTTATTCTCCAATGCTGTCAGCCTCACAAGCTTGTACTACAATGTCCTGTGAAAAAAAGTATGTGCTATGATAGTTACAAAAAAATTACTTTGCATATAGTCATTCACTACACAAAAAGTTTTATAATAGTGAAGCTGAAAGAAGCTAATATTTCATCTGTATAAATATATTATCTTATTTTGTAACTAATGCACATAGCTTTGACGATCATATAATACCTTGTCAACAGGATGCAGTTAGCACTATTGTTACCAGTTCCCCTTTCTTCATACTGTACCATTTCTGCAGTGTTGTAGTCACTTGGGTGCTGGGACTTAGTATTCCTTATTTGCTGGGTCATCAGCACTGCTTTGTCATTGGCTCATATAGCATTTAACCAATCCTATTTGAGTGCAATTGTATTATTGTACATTCCAAGTCCTAACTATTGCCGCTGACACTGCTTGATTTTGGATCCTGTAAAAATGATGTGTAGTTAATTTAGTTCATCATAGCTGGGACTTGGAACATTGACAATGAGTTGCCCTCAGTGTATGCTAGTCCAGATTTATGCACCTTTTTAAATAATCTCCTTATATTCCATCTTGTTTTTCAACTTTGATCATGCAGGGATGCTGAAAGCATTAACGATGCAGTTGAATTTGTTCTTCAGAATTTCATAGAAATGAACAAACTCTGGGTCCGGATGCAGCATCAGGTTTGTTGCAGGTCTTTAACCTGAAGGCACAACTTTCTTTCTTTTCTTCCCTTTCTTATCACGCATTTACATGTTTTGCTGCACTGCATCTTTCTTTCTTTTCTTCTCTTTCTTATCACACATTTACATGTTAGGCTGCACTGCATCCATATCATCTCCCATATGTTGCTCAGATAAATATCTTTTATCACACATGCCGTCTTTTGGAAACCTAGTTCTGGTCATTTACAGAACCTAGTGACATAACCCATTGACCTGGTTAGACGGTCCTGAGCTGAAACCAGAAAATGATGACCCTGGTCTGCAGGGGCCTATTCGGGAGAAGGACAAGCGGGGGAAGGAAAGAAATGAACTGCGTGATCTGGTACCTTAATTAACATCTACATAGTCTCCTTGACTGTTTTTTGGAGCCATTCTAATGAGACAAGTTCTTTTAAAATTTTCCAGGTAGGCAAAAATCTTCATGTTTTAAGCCAAATTGAGGGTGTTGACCTTGAGATGTACAAAGAAACTGTTCTTCCAAGGATATCAGAACAGGTTTGCAGTTAGATTTTTGATGTAAAATGAATGTACCTCCATGATCTTGTGGACACTGAATCTGAAAGATATTGGCAGGTGGTTAATTGTAAGGATGATCTTGCACAATTCTACCTGATGGACTGCATAATCCAAGTCTTTCCAGATGAATATCATTTACAGACATTGGAAACATTGCTGAGCGCATTTCCCCAGTTACAGGTTGGCACCTTTGGATTTTCTTAGTTTGATTCCCTGCTGGAATTGCCCATTTTATGCTGTTCTCTGCAGATCATTGCATAACAGAAGTCATCCAATGTGATGATGATTATAATGTGACATCTGTAGATAATTCTGTCAACCAAAGACTTTAACTCGCAAGTCATCCTCGTGCCCTTGGTCAATTTGGATTTGCTTTGCCTGATGTCTTATTATCAAGAAAACTTAATAGTATTATTTTTTTCCATGCTTCACCACTTAAAGAAGCTATTACATATAGATTACAATCAAGGGCTCAACTAAATAAGTTAAGGTGCACTTTTATTAGTCTTTACCTGATGGTAATCATGCATTATTTTTATAATTTATCATGTTAGCTAAGTGTGGCTTTGAGGACAAACTAAACTATTGTAGTGTATTACTTTATTGTGGTACAGTAGTTAGACGATGAACATACAATTTAGTGGTCTTTATCATCTACTACAAGTCTGACATGATTTGTAAGTTCAATGTATAGTTATCAGAATCTTGATCAACTTTAATAATCTACTTGCAGTTTCTATCATATGTTTACTATGAACGCAAGTCATCTCTAAGGTTCTTTTGCAGCCAAATGTTGATATCAAAACGGTGCTATCTCAACTCATGGACAGGTTGTCAAACTATGCTGCCACAAGTCCTGAAGTAAGTATCCCCTAGACCACTTCATCACAGTATAATTTGTGTATGCTTTTACATTAGTGAATGGTGCAGGTACTGCCAGAGTTTTTGCAAGTTGAAGCTTTTGCAAAGTTCAGCAGTGCTATTGGAAAGGTAACACTTCTGTTGCTGCTTATTAGTAATAAATAATATGCAATCACATAAGTCATACATGTCCTTCCAGTTTTGTGCTATTATCATTTTGTATTTTCCCATTTCTTGTACCCATCAATTTGTCTTGCAATGCTATGAATATGCATTTGATCTAAATGACAAGTTCTACTGTTAGTAACATATTGTGCCAAATGTGGGGTAAGCTGCACATTTATTTCCTCATTCTTTAATTGCATAGCTGTTTTCTGCCGTAGTACAGGTAAAACTGAAACTAGTGAGTTATGGTCTTCTGGCAGGTGATAGAAGCTCAAGTCGACATGCCGGTTGTTGGAGCAGTAACTTTATATGTATCACTTCTGGCATTTACACTCCGTGTGCATCCAGATCGGCTTGATTATGTTGACCAAGTGTTGGTATGTCTTACATTGACAAAGATATATGCCACTTCTCTTATTGTCTATTTACTAACCCTAAAAAATCATTTTAGTTTCGATGATGTAGGTATATGCATGAACGTTCTTTGTTATGCTATGTTTAATATTGGACAGGGTGCATGCGTCAAGAAACTTTCAGGCAAGCCAAAACTTGAAGATAGCAGAGCAACAAAGCAAATTGTTGCACTTCTTAGTGCTCCCCTAGAGAAATATAGTAATATTGTTACTGCATTGGAGCTTTCAAATTATCCTCGGGTTATGGATTATCTGGATAATGCTACGACCAAAGTGATGGCTCTAGTAATAATTCAAAGCATAATGAAGAACACAACTTGCATATCTACTTCTGATAAGGTAATATTTCACATTATGCTGTTGCTCTATCAATTACTATGAAACACATCATGTGATTTTGTATCGCTATTTCTTGCAGATCGAGTCTCTTTTTGATTTAATTAAGGGGCTTATAAAAGATATGGATGGGGCACAAGATGATGAGGTAAGATCATACATTTTATTCTACAACTTTCTTCGACTAGTCTTCTTTCTGCTGCTGCCTGATCAGTGCACAAAATATTATAGTTTCTTGTCAAGTTTACCCTGTTAACATGTTAAATTTTTTATGCTTTAGCTTGATGAGGAGGATTTTAAAGAGGAACAGAATTCTGTAGCACGTCTTATTCACATGTTGCACAACGATGACCACGACGAGATGCTGAAGGTACATTTGTTATGACACCAATTTGTTATTACACCAAAGTTGATGAGAGCTTGCAAACTGTCTCCATTACATTCCCCCCCTTCCTAACTTCAGTTCTCTGTGGTGACATACTCACTGTTATGCTTCTGTGTTCTATGTCCATTTAACACATCTATACTGATATCCGGTGCTAGCGATGTGCAGGCAGAGTTCTGAGCTAGTCTCTTGCCCTACTAATAAGGTTGCAAGATAAACAAGGGAACTCAAGTGTAATAGAAAATTGAAGTTTGAAGTTAACACCTAATTCTCATACCAACTTGCTTAGCTTGAAAAAATCTTATCTGTTGATCCTAAAGAAGGTAATAGACCACACAATGTTAGTATCTGGTTACAAATGAAACTAGGGTCAATTATCTTGTGCCATGCTAAATTGACAAACCAGGCACCTGCTCTTGAGTTTATGTTGCTTAGCAGCATTTGTTAACATCAGGTACATGTCTTGACATTTGCCCACTTTGAAAATGCTGATAGAAATACTTGTCAATCTTTCAGATCTTATGTACTGTTCAGAAGCATATACTTCAGGGAGGTCCCAAGCGTCTACCTTTCACTGTGCCGTCCTTAGTATTCTCTGCTCTCAAGGTTTGCTTAGTTGTTTCAGTTATTATATTTAAACAGTACCATGAACCAAGGGTCTTTCACATTTCATCATGTATTCATACACAACGTTCCTCAAAAAACATGAATTGTATAGTTGATTTGTAGTAGGCATGATAATATTGGGGAAGTTGCTTTAATTCGCTTTGTTTACCAATTATAACAGTTGAGGGGTCCAATCTGTGATATTTTTTCTTGCCTGCAGCTGGTCAGACGATTACAAGGTCAAGATGGAGATGTCACTGGGGAGGAAGTTCCAGCAACTCCTAAGAAAATATTTCAGATCTTGCATCAGGTTTTCCTTTCTTTTGCATACATGTCAACTTTCAGATTTTCACTAGTTTTCTCAAGTACATTTTAATATATATATTTATTTCCTTGCCCCTGTTAAATAGCCAGATTCAAGAAATATCACATATTTATTTGCGTCATGCTAAAGTTGTTGGAATAATTAGTAAATCATATCTTAGATACAGAAATTCAAACTATTTGATATCAGCATTTCTCTAGTGCCAAAGCTCAGAGTTGAGGGCTATATAGGCTTGTGGATCTCTCTATATTCTTGTTCATACTCATCAATGTTCCCATCATTTTTTCATTTTTCAGACTATTGAAGCACTCTCATGTGTTCCTTGTCCAGAACTGTCTCTCAGACTATATCTACAATGCGCAGAGGTATTGTTGTAACAACTGATTTGTTATGTTTACAGTTCTTCCTATTGTGTGACTACATTTGTTTTACAGGCTGCAAATGATTGTGATTTGGAACCGGTTGCTTACGAATTCTTTACTCAAGCATTCATCTTATATGAAGAGGAAATCGCGGTATGAAGTACCACCTGCTTCTCCCTCTATGCCTGCCCTGGATCATGTCATAAATGTCGCGTGCTATGTATTTATTAGGACATTGGAGTGCTTTTATACTTCTGCTCTATTTTCCCCTTATAATGGCTATGTGCCACAAGCAGGATTCAAAGGCTCAAATTACTGCACTTCACCTAATAATTGGAACCCTTCAGCGGATGAATATATTTGGGGTGGAAAATAGAGACACCCTCACTCATAAGACAACAGGGGTAACAATTTCTTGCTTTGTTGTTGTCTTGTTGAATTCTGTTATTGCCGAAATCTATTTTCTTCTACTACACATCTAGCCTTTATGGTAAATGACGTCTCCTCTGTTTTTGTGCAGTACTCAGCAAAACTTCTCAAGAAGCCTGATCAATGCCGAGCGGTCTATGCATGTTCACACTTTTTCTGGACTGATGACCAAGATGGAATAATGGATGGTGAAAGGTGAACTTAATTATGTACTTGGTTTAAGCATCCAATTAAGTGTAATGCTGTACACGGTTTAAGCATCCGTGATCTTTCCATTCATCTTTTGGATTTTAGTTTATTCTTGCAAAATAAAATGGTAGGAAATCGCTTCCTAATTATACTGAAAGAACAATGTCCATCACAATGTTGTGGCCAGTCATAATTGCATGATGTCTCTTGGGTTTCCATGTCTCGAATGTATCTTTTTACGCTAATTACAGGCAATTTTTAGACAATAACTTTGGGCTGGCTGTTGAATCATATCTAAAGTAGACTTCCCTTTTTTGCCTGATCGAATTTTTGTTACAGGGTCCTCCTTTGTTTAAAGCGTTGCTTGAGAATTGCAAATGCTGCTCAACAGATGGCTAACGTGTCAAAGGGAAGCAGCGGATCTGTGGCACTATTTATTGAAATTTTGAACAAGTAAACTCAAGACGTATACTTTATCTTTTCTGGTGCATATATGATTGCTGCCATTGTAGTCCCTCATACTTCTATTATTTCCAGGTATCTGTACTTCTTTGAGAAAGGAATTCCACAGATCACAAACACAGTAATCCAAGATTTGATTGAACTGATTAGGACAGTAAAGCAAAATGACAGCAATGCAACTGATCCATCTACAGAGGCCTTCTTTGCAAGCACTTTACGGTACATCGAATTCCAGAAGCAGAAAGGTGGAAGCATAGGCGAAAAGTATGAACAAATAAAAGCTACTTGATTGTTCAAAGACAAGTGTGGCATCGCCATGGGTTTCCATTTTATCGAGACAGAGTGAGCCATTTTTGGGGATGTTCAGTGAAACACAATCCATTGGTTTCATCTGCCTCCGATCAAAAGATGTTTACATGAGTTGTGGTTTGTGAATCTCACGCTCAAAGTGGTGCCTGCCCACCCTTTGGTAACATCTTGGGCTAGTCAGGTTGCAATAAGATTTTCTCTGTGGGAAGCTCAGGTCTGTACAGGATTAGCTTGTGTACCGGAATGCCATTGTTGTATATTCCTTGTTATTGTTTTTATTTTGCAAAGCGCATGGATTTTAGGTTTTCCTCACACTCGAAGTACATATTTCTATTTATCACACTGGGCATTTTGATTTGTTCAGTGATTAAGGTGTTGGATTTGGACAGTTTTCATCCAACATGAACAAATAAACCGTTGGTTCTCTCGCTAATTTTCTCAAGACTACAATTGCTGCTCTGTGAGCTTGTTTAATCTTGACACCAAATTATCTGTAGCGTTTTGATCATCCTGAGGACCTTAGGTATAACGTGTTTAATTTTCATCATTTCAACGATAGGCCATCCTACTTACTCTACTGGTCGACTGTCAGAGATGGATCCACCGCAGGAGCAATGCAGTTTTATTCGAAGCACCATCAGTTTATAAAAACTCACACAAGGAAAAACAGCTGCTCAACAAGGTTTTTGAGAAGCATACAGATCTTCTGTCAGAATAAATTTCTCACTAATGGTTAAACAATCTACTAGTAACAAACAACAGATTGCCCTCACTGTTGATGCAACAAAGCATGCTTGCTATCTAGCAATAGAAAAGGGTCTGACTATGAATAACCCTTAAGTGTACAAACTACAATGTACTAAGAAGCTACGAATAAGCCTCGCATGTCTCAGTTTAGAAGTTGGAAGATGAGTCCCTGCTTTATTTCATACATACAGCTGCTAGAAGCCAGTCAGCTCTGTTTCTTTTATTGCCAATCCACACAAAAAAATGTCACTTTTGTCTTCCCTGTTCTCTTGCTGTATAACCATGCACTAATATCTAATCTTCTGTAAGAACTTCTTTTCATGGAACTGCGAGATGCTCTTAGGATGGATGAAGCATATTGAAGTTGAACATGACGTTCTGGTAATTCCCCTGATCTATGTTCCATCCAGGAAAAAAATTCCTCTCACCTCTGCATCAATCCAAAATTTTCTGAAAAAGTGACCGAAGGACGCAAAATTATGACCAGCCGCCGGTCATGAATGGAGCTGTACATCACCCAAACTCAATGCTTAATTGTTGACCTTCTTGAAAAGGATTTGGTGGCCAAATGCTCTCATCTTTCATCTCAATGTCAATGTTTTCTGAGCTAATGAGAACCTTACATGGTCCAAGATACCCTCCATTAATAAGGTCACAATTTTCATAGAAACTATCAGCTGGTGGCATGTTCAACATGCAAGATTTAGGGAGTACAATCTTTCTCCCTTCTTGAAGGCAGTATTCGTTAACTGTTAGCACAAGGCGGTGTTTCCTCCCTAGTAATTTAGAGACGTATTCCATGTCACCCACAGACAAAGCATGGCGAACACGACTAGAAGACACCTGTCCTTTATCGCTTGAATTTACAGCGGGTGTAGCCCCATTATAAGATCTTTTTGCTGTGTCCATGACTGACCGCACAATGAATGCACTTAAACCAAATTCCTCACATAGTTTCACCAACTCAGCTACATCACCAGATGCTTTGTAGCCAAATCTGTAGTTTTCACCTGTCATAGTACATGAACAGAGATGTTAGAATTATGATGTGCAGCATAATACTGAGCCTGTAAGAGAAAACAATATGTTTGTACCTGCTACGACACCTTTTATTCTAAGATCTGTTGATAACCTCTTGACAAATTGGCGTGGAGTTAGGTACCTGACCTTTGAAAACTCAACTTGATATTCAAGAGGCACCACGTTTCTACAGTATGGAGCCCAAGAGGAAAGGACTCGTTTCCGGTCACAGTGAGCAACTATTGGAGGCCTGTACAAAAAGAAAACAGTCATGATTTGCTACAGACTTTACAAGGATAAGTCTCCCAGGAAGTTAGGAAAAGTTCCCCGTAGGCTCACCTATACTCCCATCCAAGTACTTCAGCCATTCCCACAAAAGAAAGAAGAAAAGGATTGCCTGATTTGGAAGCATGCATTGCTAGTTCCCGATGGCCAATGTGAAGAGCATCAAACTTTCCCAATGCAACTATCCCATCTGAAATGTGCAGTGAATATTCAGTGAAACTGGGCTTACACATGAAAACAAAAGGCCATGAACATCATCACTGATTAGTGTAGCGAAAGGTCATAAAGAGAGCGCAAAAATCTAGCAACACAACAGCACTGAGAGGACATCCATTACAATGTTCAACTGTGAGCAGCAGCAAGTGTAAAAATGGAAAACAGTAATTAGATATTGCAACTTCTAGTAGAAAGCCTTTATACTTCTAGTGTAGAAAGCCTGGAATTTTGAAAATGTGGTTGCAGTTTCTTTCTTCTTTTTCATCCTGTTTATGATGTAAAGTCTGTCATATTCTTTCATTGTATCCTCTCTGATGTACACAAGTGCTGTACATACAATTTCCACAGTTTTGCTCACATGGGAGCAGCTGCTTGATCATATGGAGGGCCATCCAAAAAGGAGTAAAAGATATAGCAAGAGCCACTTAATCATTCTTAACTTAGCTTCTAACAGAGGGAGTACAAACATGTCAACTTGTTGTGCACCACACGACTTAAAATTCTGCATATTTCATTAACCAGGGTGGTCCAATGTGAAACTGACAAGCTCCATGATTCAAGTGGAAGCCGGAAAGCCAAGCACCGAGGTTCAAGTGGAAAACCAACGAAGTACCATATACTAATGCATACCTCATGAATAACTTCCTCAACTAAGCAGTGCTTCAGTGCTCTTCCTGGGAAATTGGCCAAGATCCTAAAGCATTTTCTGTTAATTATTCTTAGGGGTAAGTATGTAAGTCAATGTTCTCTGGGCTAGGAACTGTATTGCTGGCTAATCTAGCCCTAAACCCAGCCCAACCCAAAACTCAAGCAGTCCAAATTCAGGACCAACACTTGTCACATCCTCGTCAGTTTCTTTTGTTCATGCCTGAAAGTAATGTCCTGTCCTTCCCTTGATAAGTTTCTTTACGTGCACCACAGCAACAAACACCCTAGAAGCCTGGACAACCTCAATTTACTCAACTCCAAGGTGCTTCAGCATCGCTTTGCTCCCAACAGCATGTCACGCTAAGCAGCGATGCACCTTGACTCTTTGCGGGCATGGCACCACACGAAGACACCGAGTGAAACGAGGCACAGTTCACATGATACGCATGTGCTTTTGAAGGAGACTGTTGGAGGAAGAGATATGGTGATAATTGGCAAACCTACCATGGAAATGGAGGATATCGCATGTATGCCTAGGAAATGGAGTAGTGGAATCACAGAGAAACATTAGACTAAGTCCATAATTATGGAAATGGATAGTTTCTGAGCTGCCATGATAAAATTTGGCATTAAATAATCATCAATCACCACCAAAGTGCACATTCTATTGGTTTTTCTGCAAATTAACAGTGCCACTTTGGAACTTGAATGGTAGGAAAATGAAAATCATCCATATAGAACTTACCAAGCACACAATCTTGGTCTTCTCCGCAATCAATTAGGAGCTTATCTTTCACTAAATCTTCATTGTTCAGACTAACCCCTGGATGTCCAAATGAGCTGAAGGTCGTCAACGAGTACCTCTTAAGCCCCTTGCCTGTGTCTAGAAGCCTAATTTGACTGCAGTAGCTAAAGGTGAATAATTAAAACCTTACAGTTTATAGAAATTGGAAAACAAAATGCTAAATAACCAAGCTCCAAGTGTGCACTATGTATGCAGAAAAGTGACTCACACCAACAGGGGGCGAGAAATAATAGCGTGCTCGGAGGATAATCTCAATCTTTGCACACCTTAGCTAAAACTAATTAGCTATATAAGTAATTGATAGGTTCATCAGCTGTTTCTCTATTCTAGCTTTGTGTTAAATCGTATGGTAATTTGACTTTAAGCGGTCACTAATCCGTTAGGGTTTACCTATTTGCATCAAAAAAATGTAAGGGATTAATGAAACTTACGTGGGGGCAACGCGAAACATGGCAGTTCTATGCTAGCATCTGTACAATTTGAAATTTGAATTCCCTTTACCCCCATCTCTTGGTTGACCACATCTGCCAAACAAACTAGATTGGCTCTAGTTGCGAACCTCACCCAGCATTAGATAAGAAGCCATGTATCTACGTTACCAACATTTTGCATGTGTAGAACGTAATGCTTATTATATCAATTAACATGAAACAAGATACATGAAAGTTTCCTTCACGCAGTCAAGCTGTAAATTAAAGATGACTTCAACTCCCTACATCTTACCCAGATTTTTGTTCTAGACCATCAACCACTAGGAATCCAAGGCGTGGAGATTCATCATCTTGAAGTGCTTGACTATGTCTCAGCTTGAACACCGGTGAGTTTGTAAATCAATAACCCAACCCCTAAAGAACTGTCCAACGGCTCCAAAACCAACACAACCAAAGCGAAGTTACCACCACCTCCAGAGTCCAAATTTCACCAGCACCCGGATTGAGCAGGCTCAACGATCCCAAGCCTCCCATCCTAACCCATAGAAACAAAAGTGCTACAAAATAGTTCTAATCCTATTTCTATTCCAAAGATGAAGGTGTGTAACCAACTGTCCCGAATGCCCAACAGCCCAAGCGTTCCGTCGAACAACTTGCGAGCGCGGACGCAGGGGCAGTGAGACTCTCATCGCACAGTGACACCAGCACAAAGGACAGTTTCTCACAACAAAATCACAATGGATAGAGAGAATTCAAAGAGGCATCTCATAGTTTACCTGAAGCGCCGGCCGGGTGGCAGGAGGAAGCGAGGAGCCCCGGCGGCCGCAGGGAGGCGGCGGCCGCGTCGGAAGCGGAGGAGAGGCGACCAACGGGACGCCGGGGAGTGGATGCCGGAGGGGGAGCGGAAGGTGCAGGCGAGCGCCGCGGCGCCGCCCCGCTCCATCCCACCGCACGGGGCGCCGGCGCGGTCCCCCCCCTGTTTCCTTCGCAGCGTCGCCGCGCGCGCTGTCCGCCTCGTCGCTCGCTGGCGCCTGGCTTGGCCTCTCTGACCTCTGCCCGTTAGATGAGGTATGCTAGGGTCGGGTCAGACTCGGGACTCAGAAACGGAGGCGTGGGCAGCGCGCGCGAGCAGGTTCCACCGCACCACGGACGCACGGCACAGGGACGGGCACGGTTGAGATCTCTCTTTCGGGTTTCCCCTGCAACTCCTTGCACGGTTTACGCTCGGTGTAGTAGCGTAGCACGACGCTCGACGACGATAGCGACTTATCGATTGCGAATGGACAACTGGGTGCACCATCGCCGGCTATGTGGGTCTAGCGTTTGTCGTATCTTATCAAAACATAAGGATTGTTCTCTCTTAATTTGTTTAAGAAACCTCGAAAAATAGAAAGTTTTACGGTTCATTGAATTTTTTTTAGAGTTATCCAGTTTATAAGTAAAAATGGAACAAAAATCAGATACAAAGAGCATAAAATAGTCCTCATTAATCAACAAAGCGACGGATTTAATAGATAGATGCATCACCACCTCATTAACACAACAACGTAAAATGAAAAGCATCGGGGCCTTCAAGCCACACGCCCCCTAGTGACAAAACTCATGCTTACAAATAGCCAACAGTGCGCTTCACACTTCCCACAGAGAAAACCAGATCTGGTATTGACCCCCATCACAAGGAAAAGAGCAAAATATCACCGGGTACGAGGAGCACCCGAGCCACACTAACAGAAGAGCAAGGGACAAGAAGAACCCTACTCGGAACAGCCGTCCGAAGAAGATCCCCACGCGCATCGTGGCTACCTTGCAACCCTACAGAGCAGGCTATATCCAGTGTGACCCACCCAGAGAAGGGCACAAGACAACCCGAACAAGCCCTAAAAGGAGCATAGAAGACTCCTCACCGGCAGCCCAGACAGGGAGAACCCACATCACTGACACCACCATCGTCGCTAGGAGAGAGAAGCTAAACCTGCTATATGGGGAGTGGGCATGGGTCGCTCCAGCCTTGGTGGAGGTGAAAGCGTGCCTTCAAACCCCACACCGTCCGCAACGCCCAACACTTTACGGCCCGCAACATTATGAGGTCGCCGACCTGATGTCCGTCATAATTGATGCACCTTTTGCAGCTTGTTGTCACCACCTTCTAAAGCCGCCACCCTGACTTTGACTACCTAGCTTGCTGACTGCGACACTGCGGGAGCCATCTATCTAGCTGCCCTCACTGCGCTGGACTAAAAGATCAAGATGTCGACCTAGAGGTGAGGGTGGATAGACGACTAAAAATTTTTCAACTAATTTTATCAATTCTTGCAGGTATGCAAAATAGAAAGTTATCTAATGCAGAAACTACACGAGCACCCATAGATACTAGTAGCACAAGCAATAACGATGAAGACAAATTTGCAGAAATAAAATAAGAAATGTGAAACCAAAGGGACACGAATATGTTGTTGCCAAAGTTCGGATCCCTAGGAGAATCCTATGTCTCTATTGAGGGACTTGGTCACAGAGACCGAAGCCAATTCTCTTTCAAGCTTTTTCCCTGAGAAGATGTATGGAGCAACTCTTCCCATTCTTCTTAGTAATCTTTTCCTTGAGGGAGGCGGATCCCGATCTTCATAAACTTCTTGAGGTTCACCATAACTTGCTTGGAAGCTCTCAAGGACTCCTAGCCATCTACGAGATCCCATTCTCTAAGAGTAATACGCGCGATGAAGACTTGGAAGTGAACTCAATACTCCAGTGCTCAATCAATCTCAATCTCTCACTCTCTCTTGTTTTTTCTCACCAGACTCAAAGTATTGGGCTTGAGGAAGGTGAAAAAAGCTCTTTTGAGTGCAGAAATTAAAGTGGTAAAATAGTTGTGCTTGGCTGGGTGAGTGGAGGTATAAATAGCCTGCTCTGAAAACTAGTCGTTGGTTATAGAAAACACACACCTGGAGTATTTGATATGCAAAGATAATTGATATATTCCTCACCTAGAGCAAGGGCTAGATTGTTCGGAAGAAAGTGACCCATAGTATCTGGGACCGAAACCAGAGACTCTTGACACACGGAGAAAACACTTCGGAGAAACGCCTAGTTGCTCCAAACAAGTCATTATCTAGAGTATTTGGCACAAATAACAGATACTCTTGGGACAAATAGAGATACTTTTTGGAATATTCGAGAACAAATCCGGACACTCTAGGAGTCAACGAATAGAACCCAGAGAAACACTCAGTTACTTTGGATATGTCGTCGTCCAGAGTATTTGGCAAAAATGATAGACACTTCGAGAGCTAAAAGCCGAATCATCCAGAGTATTCGGAAACAAATGCGGATATTCCGGGAGCCTTTTAGCACAGCCCTCCAAACCCCGCAGTCTCACTCAGAGCCTCTAGGTCAAAACTTAGAAAAAAACCCTAAATAATGTCTCGGAGACTTCAGGTCACAGACTGAGCAAAGAGTAGGGTTTCTGTTGAGATAGATTTGAGATAGAGTATTTCGAGAACTTAGCCTAATTTCTAATTTTTCATCACTTGTCTCTTCATAGTACGACTTTTCCTATATCCAATGTGACTTTCAAATTGCTAAAACTAGAAAATGAGATATACTCTTCACAATTTCCTCGTTGTTTCCCTTTTTCAACTTTGTAGGGTCATCAATGTAGGTTGGGCTTCACATGTGGGACTAAAAACCTGTCCATTCACTTGACACATTCACTAGTCCTTTAATCTTTCGTCATCAATCACCAAAACTCATTCAGGGGCCCTAGATGCACTTTGATGGACAATCTCTCGTAGGCATGGACGCCACACTGATCCCTGGGGCTATTGCCTCGGCTTTCGTGCCCATCCAGGAAGACGAACAACCGCCACCAAATGAACAGGGCCTCCTGCCACACCCTTGAGGCGCGCGGGGCTCCCTCCACTGGCTGGACCAGACATATCGTCCTACAGGGACAACACGCCGGTCAGGTCGACGGTCCCACCGCACGCGCGGTCTAGGATCGACACCCCCGCAGCACCACCGGCACCGCTCTCCGAGGCTGTCACCCGGCATCCGCTGCTCGCCCAAGCTAGATCTACACCCATGCCACCTGATCTGTTGCCCATCGAAAACGATTGTAACCCAGGGCCACCGCCCAGTATCCGCTATCGCAGCCTCACAGACGAGGAGCCCGTGAGTTGAGGCCTCCAACACACCATGGTAGGGGAGGCACATGACCGCACCAGGATAGCGGCTAATACTCGCTTCCCAAAGCCCCATCACTACCTCCAACACCGACAAAGCCGGCCATCACCGCCAACAGCAAACCCACTGTTGCCAACCACCGACATGCACCCATGGGCATCTCACACCAAGCCACCATGCGAGACCACGCCTCACATGACCACCACATACCTAGTGGCGTGCCAAGCAACGCCATGCCTGGGCACCATAGGCACATGCTTAGACCACGTCGGGTCAGGGGCCAAAGGCCACCTGCACGCAGGGCCCAATCAGGGGACCAAACGTGCACAAAACGAGAGTCCTTGGACCATCGGTGCAACGCCAGATCTGAAGCCCCGGCACCGCCAGGCGGTCCCCAAGGCAAGCTGGTCGCTGGACCCGCTGGGGCCATCCCCGACTGCATAAGGCCTCGAGGCGCATCGGATCTGGAGCCACCAGCGAACCAGGATGACGCCAAGCCACCATGGGGTGACACCGCGGGGAGCTTTGCCAAACTGCGCCACCGCACTGAAGCAATGTCTAGAGCCCATCCGCTACCTCTAGCAGCGAGCCCTGCCACCGCCGGCAACGACCATCGACACTGGACGGGTGTGTGAGTTGGTTTCTAAGGTTTGTGTTGGGATCGCCCTTGGTGTCGCCCTCTCTGGAGCGACATGGGAGTTCTCTATCTCGTTTTTGCATATTACTTTTAGCCTCGTTGCAAATTCTACCATGGAACTTGCATAATATGTTGAAGATGTTAGAAAAATACCAAGGCTTTTCTCAATTATTGTTTTTCGAGAAATACTTCACTCAGATTGACGCAGAACTCACATCGGTACGATGAAAAAAAATCACTGCATTAGCCATGTTCTGAGAGAGGAATTAAATTAAAGTATAATAATGCATACATTTCTTTAAAGAGGAATTACTGCAGCCGCTGCAAGGCTGAGAACAAACCGAGATGCCCAAGACGGCCTATTTAGCCCAACCCATATAAATCGGCCCAATCTGCAATGTTTACTACCAGCCCAGGTTCAGCCCATCCAAGCCCACTTAACAAGGACCCGCCCATTCCAAGCTATAAACCCTAGCCCAGCAAAACCTCTTGTCCTATAGCAACCGCGAGGACACCAGCTCGCACGGCTCTCCCCAGCAACGCCGGCGATGGGTAAGCGTAAGCAGCGCGTTGGCGGCGGCGGCGATGGAGAAGCCGCCACGGAAGGCGACGCTGCCGCCGGCGCCGGTGCCGGAGGACACAGTCCTTCCACCGTATTCGTCTCCAACCTGCCCTACACTTACAAGTCTTCCGATGTAAGCGCGAGCACGTAACACTCCCGTCTGCAGAGCTAAGAGGTTAGGGTTTAGTGGTTTGGTTCTGGTTGTGATTTGCAGTTTGTATTGCTGTTCTGTAGCTTGAGACGGTGTTTAGCGAGGTCGGGCCGGTGAGGCGCTGCTTCATGGTCGCATCGAAAGGTAAGCTGACGATTGAGGAATGGAATTTGGTATTAGTGTTAACTAATATAGCTCATGGTAACCTCGAATTGGAGGAATTCTACTTATTTTTTTTTCCGTTGGTAGGATCGGAGACGAGCAGAGGATTTGGGTTCGTACAATTGTAAGTTTCAGAGCTTGCCTTTGTCGATATTTGGAGTATGTTTTTTTTTCTGCAATTTTGTGAAAGGTGGTTTTGCTTGTGGGTAATGTAACAGTCCACCGAACTAACTTTTAAATGCTAAGCATAAATTCATTGCTCTTCCAGTCTCTAATGGTTGAAAGTAATAAGTTCCTGACTGTATATCATCCACTGGATCGTATTTTTGTTTCCTTTTAATGTAAGTGGGACAACTGGTTAGTTTTTTAGCTTGGAAAGAGGAAAAAACATCCATTGAACCAAATCATATAAGTTTGGTCGATAGGTAGATCTCAATTCGTTGTTCACTCAAGTGCATCGTTTCTGCTGATAATTACCTGTGCATAAAACTGACCCTGACCCTGTTAGCATATTTGACTTAAATGTGTTACATTGATACCAGTGCAACTGTTCAAGATGCTGAGCGAGCTATTCAACAAAAGAATGGATTTACTGTTGCTGGTAGGAAAATCAGAGTTAAGCTAGCGATGCAACGTGCTCCATTAAAGGAACGTTTGCAAAAGAAAGAGAGCGGTAACTATCGATAATTTGTTACTTCTGAAATTCAATAGATTGAGGTTCTGATGGTCTGGCTGATTTTGCTTGTAAGCAGTGCAAGCTGAGGACTCCAATGCAAAAGATGAAGAAGACGATAGTTCTGCTTCTCTAAAACATAAGGAAACCTCTCATAAAACAGATAATACAGGTGTTATTTGAAAGTTGTTTAAAAGCTGCACTCTTTCCATTGTTCAGTTTTCCTAGTACTTAAAATTTTCTGATGCAAGATATTGTATTGAACTAGGACCACCACAGTTATTGACCAAGGATACTACGGTAGTGAAGGAAGCTAGCGCTAAGGCTATTGATAAAGACAAAAGTTCTGAAAAGCAAAGGTGTGGACTGGAACATCTCTATATTTACAAGACAATACCGGCATAACATGCCATATTTATGCCAATGTTTATTCCCTTTTTTTCCAGATCTTTCTTGTTCTTGAACTCGTTCATAATTTTTTGGTCAAGGATATTATGTTATAGTAGTGTTCCCCGTTCCAGTTTAATTTAACGTGACTGGTAATTTTAATGTTCTAATGATGAAGGATTGCAAAAACTGTCATATTTGGTGGTCTTCGAGACTTTTCTATGGCCAGTGAAGTTTTCCGTCAGGCTGGAGAGATTGGCACGGTAGTATCTGTAAATTATCCATTTCCAAGAGAGGAAATGGACCTCCATGGTATGCTCTTTTCATGTTCATGTTCTTTGCCAATTTTCTTGTCGTTATGTAGCGAGATAAGATAAGGGCTCCTAGGCCTAATCGAGGCACCCCTAGACGCGCCTTGCCAGCAGCTGCACCAGAGGGCCAGGGAGGACGTAGGAGACTGGGAATAGACTGGTTTACTTCTTGCTTAATCTCAAATGATAACAAGGGACCTCCTTATATAGAGGTGTAGAGCCTAAAGAATAGAGAAAAATCGACTAAAGATAGCAACTAACAGTCCTAATCCCGATTTAGTGCCAGCTGCCATATACTGCTGGTCCCACATTTATAACACTTGTTAACTTGAATGGCATTGTTTTGTTGATATGAAAGTTCAGATGATCATAATAGTGTTGAATCTGATTCTAAAGCTGCACACCCGCACCTTTCCAATTAGCGTCTCAGTGAACCAGACAATCGTGCCCCTTGTGCATCTGGCAATATGTTCTGATACAACTTGGCAATGTCAAATGGCCCATTCTTATGCTTATAAACTCACAACGAGTAAATTGTTGTTGTAGCATTTTTTCATGTAGTGCAACTAGCACGTAAGGTTGAGACAGTGTTAACCGTAGAATATGATTGTCATCCCCTCCAGGGCTTGCACGAGATGGGTGCACATCGGATGCAGCAGCAGTACTCTTTGCAAGTGTCAAATCAGCTTCGGATTCTGTTGTCTGCTTGCATCGTAAGGAGGTCAAAGGAGCAATTGTTTGGGCTCGTCAACTTGGTGGGGAGGTAAGCTGTCTCCTTGTGTTGTATTTATCTTGATATGCTGCTATTACGTCATTATCTAGTATGATTTTCTTGTTCCTTTCTGCGACTAAATAAAATTGAATTCCTTCTCTTTTACCACTGCACACTTCAGCATTCAGTTGTATTTGAATGCCATACATATGCCCTTACTCTAAGTCTTAAGATGTTATTTTCACCATAATTAAAAATGGGTTGGTGTGTGGTAATTAAAATGGGTTCAAACTTCAAATTCTTGTCTCAAATTCTCAATAACTTTCTTTTGCTATGCCTCCTGGGATGTCTTAACGCTCATACATGTGAGGTCTACTGGCTATAGTTTCAAATGAATTAGTTGCAGTTTGAGAATTCCTGTTAAGTACATATTTTAGTTATATATTAGCTAGCCCTTTATGTTGCTCAGTAAAATATTAGAGGTTATAGAGTTAGAATTAGTCAGGATCAGGAAGTTGATGCTGTCATTGCCTGTGCTGGGTTAACTCACAATGTTCTTGTAAACAACTAAATGCCGTTGTACGGCTACTATTATCGTATATTAACAGGAGCCGTCCCCTACTTGTCTCACCCCCATCCCCACCCCCACCACAAAAAGAAGAGTTTCTGATAGCTGAGTTGTTTTCAGGCCAAGCTGAAGCTTCTAGCGAGCTGCTTCCTGAAACCTGTTTACAAAATGGTTGAACTAAAGCTGAATTTCTGACCGTGAAGTAACCCTCCTTGAGTATAGCTAACTGAAAAAAAATCATGATTCCTCTCGCTTTTAATTTGTAAGATCCTCTCCGCATCATATTATTCTGTGAATGACCGGCGTGAGAGATTGGCTAGAACATTGATTGCATTTTGATATGATATTATAGTACAATGGCTACTTATGCAATCGTGCAAGTAAGACATGCCGTGGTATTTACGTAAAATCCAACTCTTGGTTGATGAGTATTTCCCCCATTTTGCACAAGAGATACAGTTGTTTATCTGTAGAACCACTGTCATTATATTTCTGTCTAATTATTTCCATCGTATCTTTTCTTCATTTACTTGCAAGTGTTTGAAACTTATTTTGTTGCTATTCAGGGTTCAAAGATCAGAAAATGGAGAGTGATAGTCAGGAATTTACCATTCAAGGTGCCTGGTCAAATGCGAAATTCACCTCTTCCAAACTTTCTTTTCTAGAGCAAATAAAAGAGAAACTATATGTGCATGTTTCATTCTCACAGATTACAGTAAAGGAGATCATGGACATGTTCAGTTCTGAAGGATTTGTCTGGGATGTGTCCATTCCACAAAAGTCTGATGATGGGTATGTTCTGCATTGAATCCTCTATTCTTTTAGTGTGTTAAGCAGCTTGCAATATATGATAGCTCTGTTGCATTTTTCTTTTACAGGAAATCAAAAGGCTTCGGTTTTGTATCTTTCACACACAAACAGGATGCAGAAAATGTACGGTCAGTACCTTATTCAGCAAGAGTTAAAATTATTCATTGGAAATCCTAATATGCCATGATTTTTCTCTGAACCAGGCTATAAAAAATGTTAATGGGAAAATTATTGCAAAGAGAACCGTAGCTGTTGATTGGGCTGTTCCGAAAAATGTATATGCCATTGCTGCAAAATCTGATGCCAAGGATTATGGTAAATATAAACTTTTATATCACTTAACTTCATTCTTCCCTTCTTTCAGACATCTGCTTCTCAATTACAAAAAAATAGTTTTCTCAACAGCTAATGCAAGATTTATACTTACCTGAATCTTTACGACATAGTAAACCGCTATATCGTAAAGCACGTGCCTTCGACAGTTGACTAAATACCATGCTGGCTCCTTGATTTAGTTTCTTAGGAAACATTGGTTTATTCCTTTGTCTGAAACTAAACCATGTTGGTTCCTTGATTGGTAACCAACTATTTGCTTTAGTAAATTGGGTGCCATCTCATAATATATTTTTTCCACTCTCAAGAAAAAAAAGAAACTAAAGCATGATGCCTCAATGCATTGATAGATAGAAAACAGCCACGTTATATACAAGCCTAAGACTAGGCAAAACCCGCACACACCCAATTGTCTAGACCAGATTCTGTTAGCAGGCAGCAGCCGGAGGCATGCTGCACCAGCCATTGCCCAGGATTGCGCCTTGGATTTGATTGTATCCAACATGCAGGCAATATCTAGTCGATAGCCATCTCATAATCTTGTCAATGCTTTGTGTTTTATGAGTTACTATTTTGGGAGCTGCACATCTCATGAATGAGCTATAATTTCAGAGTTGGCAGATGTATCTGACAAGGGCAGTGATGGGGAAACCTCTGAAGATAATCTTGTTGGAGGAGATGATAGCTATGATCTTGATCAGGAGACTTCCAGTCATCCTGCTGAGGATGATTTCAAAAGCGAAGTAGACATTTCTAGAAAAGTTCTTGAAAACTTGATCAAGTCATCGGAGAAGTCTGAACCATCTGGTGTTGAGGGTTCTGATATTGATACAGACACTGAAAAAGAAAATGACACATCAGAAAAGAAGAAACCCCATTCACCTTCAGATGTCAAGTTGGCAGAAGCTAAAGATGTAACAGAGGCAGAAAGCACTGTTCCTGCTTCCAAACCGAAGAAGGAAGATACTGGCCTAGATAGGACAATATTCATAAGCAACCTTCCGTTTGATATTACTAATGAGGAGGTAACAGAGCGGTTCTCAGTATTTGGGAAGGTTCAATCTTTCTTCCCAGTTCTGCATAAACTCACAAAGTATGTTTAACCATCTGACCAGAAACACCCATTTTGTCCATTTCTCCACCAGTTGTGTCAACCACAAAACATTTACTTGACCATCTGTGCAGGAGACCTAGAGGGACTGGTTTTCTGAAGTTTTCTAGAGTGGACGCAGCTGATGCAGCAGTTTCTGCTGCTAATGCTGCTCCTGGATTAGGAATTTTTATAAAAAGCAGAGCACTTAATGTTAAGAAAGCACTGGACAAGGAGTCAGCTCACAAAAAGGAACAGGAGAAGGCAAAGAATGAGGTTGAGGATCGACGCAACCTGTATTTGTCTAAGGTTACCTCTTTCATTTGCTCTTGATTTTGTACACCTCGTCCATTATTTTCTGTTCCTTAAAAGTTTAGTGTTGAAGCAGGAAGGTGAAATACTCGCTGGAACGCCAGCTGCGGAAGGTGTATCAGATGTTGACATGAATAAACGTAATTGGTAAGAGTTGTTCGTTAGCTCTTTTCTTATGTAGGCAGATTTTGTTCTGTTAATTAAAAAATCTACCTGTTATTTTCATGTTACTTGAGAACAAAGGACTTTGACTTGATGAATATTCTGAGCATTCATTCTTAGTCCCTTTTTCCTTAAGATAATGCTTTCGTCACTTTCATTTGTATGATTTTCACATCTCTAGATGCCTCCTCCATGCTTCCAAGGCAACTAATTTTCCTTTCTTGTATATACCAGAACCTCATTTTCTGTAGTTATAATGCCTCCGTTATTTACGAATCTTCCTAATCATAGCTCCTGGCATTATTTGGGTTGTGTTTGATCAGATCTTAATATTCAATTTTATAATTTGGGTCATACATTTTTATCAGTGATATGATAACATCTTGTTTATCTGTCTATTTTTGGATGTACTTTTGTTGTGTTCTTATTGTTGACTGAACGTCTAGTCTTCCCATTATTATTTTTAGTTTCTAAATTTTTTTCTAAAAGAATGCGAGAGCACTCTTCTCCCATATATTTTTCAGAGCTTGCTTTTAAACTGTCATATCTTATTATGCCCTCAATCATATGTAGGAAATCTTGTGAAAACTGCTTAAGAAATCACTGTGATTTCTTCTTGTAGGTTAGCTAAAAGGAAAGTGGAAATGCTTGTATCTCCAAAATTTCACGTGTCCAGAACAAGGCTTATCATTTACAATTTGCCAAAGACTATGACCATTAATGATGTAAAGAAGCTTTGCAGAGAAGCAGTCATTTCTCGTGCTACCAAGCAAAATCCTGTCATTCGAAAGGTTTGATTGGTTTTTCCTATTCAAGTTTCTCATTATAAATTTCTATATCTTTTACAAAGCTTATGCGTGTGCGTTTGCCTTGAGCAGGTAAATATCCTGAAAAATGAAAAGAAAGGTCAGGTACTGCACAGAAACATTCCCGTGGTGTAGCCTTTGTTGACTTTCAAGAACATGAGCATGCTCTTGTAGCTCTAAGGGTTCTAAACAACAACCCTGGTACTCTTTTACACATATGTCACTTTTAGTTAGATTGACTGGAGTCATGTTGTGCCAATTGCTCTGCCCTACTTCTTGATGTCTCTGTAGCATGTTTATCGCAGACAGAATCTTGCAGTGAGTAGATTTTGGCTTATGCTTCATCCTTAGATTGCACCTACACTATATTAGGTGGTGTACTGGTGGGTTGGGCATACAGCGCATTTGGATTGCATGTAAATACTTATGGAATGATATGCATCACTGTGTCTTTACCTTATCATATTTTCTTTTGATGGAAAATTTTGCCTTATCATATTGGTGGTGTATGTCAGTGCTGCTTATCTTTATTCTTCTTTAACAATTATGAGCCATTGTCCTTGCTGCATTTTCATACTGCTGTTTGATGCATTTTTTTAATTATTGTAACAGTATTGTTTTCTGCTGATCGTTTCACATTTTTATGAAACAATGCTTGGTGGTACCATTTAGTTCTGAGAATAAGAACATCAAGACAAACTGTTAGTATCTCTGATATTCTTTTTCTAACCAATATGTTGCCTATTGGCTTCTGCCTTTTTTGGGCCTATCTTCTTAGATGTTTGATGGTGAACACAACATGGTTTGGTCCCTGTTATCATTTATCATTGTTTTCGTCTTTGCAGAAACTTTTGGTGCAGAACGTCGTCCAATTGTGGAGTTCGCCCTTGAGGATGTTGAAAAAATGAGGCTCCAGAAGATTCGAAAGGAACGCAATGATAGGGCAAAAGAGGCTGCACAAGATCAGCGGAGGACTCTGGGAGATCAGTCTGCAACTGATGGCCCTCGTTCAAATAATGGGAGGCCTTTCAGAAAAGGGCACAAGCGAGAATCACATGATAGACCTTATAAATTATCCGATTCTGGCAATGGGTCTTCAGAGGATCTTTTAGTTGCTGGAAATCGTAGCACTGTGGAAGGTACAGTGGGAGACAAAAGGAAGTCTCAAAGGCCTGCAAAAAGAGCACGGCAGTCAAATAAAGGAACCGTTGTGTCTGATGGAGACCGAACAGATGCAGCACCAAATGCTGCTGCGAGGGTAAGTTCTATTGAGTCCTTTTTCAGTACTACATAAATTCCCCATTTTGATGCAGTGAAGTAATTAAATGCTCTTTCTGTTTCATTTGATGCAGCAGAGACCTTCCACGAAGCCTGATCAGGCAGATGCTCCGAGGAAAAGGAAAAACAGAAGAGATGGCCATTCGGAGCAAAAGAAAGGAAATGCTGCAAAAAGGGCAAAGAAAGAGCCGGCTGGGGAAGGAGGCGTGGATAAATCGCTGGTAGAGCAGTACCGTTCCAAGTTTTTGCAACACGGTGTGAACAAAACCAAGGATAGTTAAGTGGGAGCGTCATGGGGAGAGCAACATGGTGATCCGGACCAGCTTGTCCACAAACTTTCTGCCCTTTGTTTATGCCAAAATTTTGCTTGGTAGTGTTAGGACTTGTTTTCTCCCCCTTGTTTCGACGACAGCAACTGATGTTCATCATGCCATCTATTTATAATCATGAGTTGGCTTTCCACTACCTGCTAAAAAAAAGTTGACTTTCCGCTACTATGACCATTTCAATTGACACTCTTGCTTATATGAACAGCAATGCACTAGATTAGAAAGGTAGGAAGTGATTTTTTTTTAATTTAGAAAACGAGGTGTGTGCTGGTAACTAGTGCACATGAATCATCGGGCACTTAAGCACTTATTCTTTTTTTTTGTTACTGTAACAAGCAGCACTGACTCAGACAGAATAATGTGCTGCGTTGCCTGATAGCGTGTTATAGACGTGACGTGGTTTTTCCCGGGCATTTCTTTTCGCGTTAAGTGTTGCCATCAGCTGCATGTTTCTTGTGGGATTGGTGTTGTGCAGCATTAGATTTGGATGTTCCTGTAAAAGGTTCTTTGCCTGGCCTTCCGCCTAGGCTTCCATGTTTCTCTCACGTACGAGGTTTGTTAACTGATAGTATTTCCTCTGCGTGGAATCTAAGCAAGCCGCAGGTATGGAAAGGGTAATAATAATTGCTGATAAGACGAATAGCTATGTAGGTAATGTTACATACAGATGCAGTTTTCATTTGCCTAGCCTTTTTTCTTTTCGGAATTTTTGCTCGTCTTTTTGGCGTGGACAGCCTTGAGCTCTGGTGTTGGATCGATGACATCGATATGTTGTAGGCTTGTAGCTTGGTTAGCCTTGTGCCATATGGCAATTATGAAAGAAAATACTAATACCAGCTTATGATTTAAGTGTTGTTACGCATGCACTGTGACTGGTCAACTTTCAAGGAAGTTTGTACAATTTTAGAAAAAGTTTCTTTGTACTTTTGTAGTTTATGGATGCGTATGGTTGAATTTAGAGGATTGGATACAGGAAAGGAAGAATGCTGAGCTGTTGATCTTGTCTGGACATAATATTTGTGGACAGTTTCCTTTGGCTACTTGCTTCATGGGACCACGAACCTCTAGATAGCCAGTCTTATTCATTCACGGCTTCGTAAGCATAGCGTGGCAGTGCCAAATTCAACCTGGATGAGAATGACGTTTCGGGCCTTTCTTCCATCTCATCTCGTACAGCGTCCATCCTACGTGGAACGCTAAGCGGACAAGTGACGTGCAGATCGATAAGCGTCCGTGTCCAAAGTCCAAAGTTTACACTCGACCGAGACGGTAGTCTCAGCAAAGGTTAATTAGTGAGCACCGATCATTCAATACTACTGCTAGTTCACACTTCACAGTCGCATCGATCAACAACCGCCACAAATTTACTTCTTTTTCTCTCTTTTAGTTTGTTGTTGTTGCACGATCGATGCCTCCTCTCATACTCTAGATGAGCACATTCTTAGTCGCAAAGCTTCTTGGCTGTGCGTCTCAGAAGGAAGTTTCTGGCTGTGGCAAGCTCGGCAGGAGCGGCCATTTTCGGGTGCAGAAAGGTAAGCTTTTCTGAAACGAAGATGAAACGAGCTGGAGCTGATAACGACCCCTTGAATGGGACGCGAATACGCGCTTGAGTGTAAGGCTGCATGCGCGCTCAATGCGACGAGGATTTTCGAGATTACAAGGGGACAGGGCCATGTGTTGGTCGGCGGTGGAAGGGAGGTTACAGGTCGAACCGAACTTGCGAGACGCGGCTGGGATGGCCACATCAGGAAGTGACGCTCCCGTGTCAGCACTTAATCCTGGAACCAAGGACAAACGCGCCAGCATTTGATTTACTCGTACTATCATTTCGATTTACTATCAGGCTTATACGGTGATGAGTGTGCTCCATCGTTTTAAGCCTACGATACAGTACAGCGTGTGCATATAGATAGTAATCAAAGTGCTCGGTATCATGATCCGTATCGCAATTTTTTGCCGTTCTTGTATAGTTTTATCTAACTACTCGGGTCGTGATCCACAGAATCAGTATTACAAAAGAATGGATTAAATTTTGAAAATTCATTTCGAGTTAAGATCCTACAAAGATTCTTCTTCTTAATTGCAAAACTCCACAACTCTCCTACCTATCTCTATCAAATCATCCGCAATCGAATTACAATCTCTGCTAATCTTAAGGACTTACACCTCTGGTAAAAACAGACATTAGCGTCTTGGCCTCCTTGACAGCAGTATCCAAGTACAATCTGTTATCATGTACGCAATTTAGAGCGTGGACTTAGTCACTCTGTTTTGAAGTACTTGGTTGTGTTTGACATTGTATAAAATTCAAAGTTAAATTTTAACCGTTTATATTGTATTAATGAGTATTAAACATTGTGGAAGTGTATAATAACATAAATATTTATTAGGATAAATCTAACAATACCATTATAACATAATCCAACTAAATATTTAGTATATATAATTGGTCAAAGTTTGGTAAGTTTTAAGACCAAATATTTGGAAACAAAGGGATTACTATCTATTCCTACTAACACGAGTAGTCGAGTACGATTACCTAAGACCCTGACCATGACTACCTTGCTGCTCTAAGAACCCACCAAACATCGCAAAGAAGAAGACCACAACAAGATTACCAAACCTCAAATGCATTCAGTTTCGCAGCAGGGCAAGACAAAGAGGACGGAAACGCAGCCGCACGTTCGAAAGAAATCGTGCGAAATAGGTCTGGACAGCGTGCTAAACACGCACGGTATCCGGCGCCCCCGCCGCACCGTTTCCGCAAAAACCCCTCCCCCGCCTCCGAACGAGTCAAAACTTAAAAAACCCGCCCAACTCCCGCAACCGACAGGTGGGCCCCGTCCCCGCCCTACCCCACCCCCAGCGACACCACTCCGCGCCTTTATTAACCCCACACCAAAACCAAATCAACAGCCAACCACCACCTCAATCAACCTCGTCGTCAACCTCGCCACCTCCGCACCGTCGAAGAAAAAATCCCCCAAAAAACACCGCCGCCGAGTCGAATCCGAGCCCGGGATCGAGGGAGGGAGAGAGAGAGAGAGAGAGAGGAGGAGGAGGGGCATGGAGCTGTTCAACCGCGCGAAGGCGGTGCGGCTGAAGAGCCACCACGACAAGTTCCTATACGCTGACGAGGACGAGCTGCACGTCACGCAGGACCGGAACGGATCGTCCGCGAACGCGCGGTGGAGCGTCGAGCCGGTGCCCCACGCCCCTGGGGCGGTGCGGCTCAGGAGCAGGTACGGGCGCTACCTGGCCGCGTCCAGCGAGCCGTTCCTGCTCGGGATGACGGGACGCAAGGTGCTGCAGGCCGCGCCGGCGCCGGGTGGGAGGCCGGACTCGTCGGTGGAGTGGGAGCCCGTGCGGGAAGGGTTCCAGGCAAGGCTGAAGACGCGGAACGGCGGCAACTACCTCCGCGCCAACGGCGGCCTCCCGCCGTGGCGGAACTCGGTCACGCACGACGTGCCGCACCGCACTGCCACGCAGGACTGGGTGCTCTGGGACGTTGAGATCGTCCAGGTGCTCACGCCCGGGCCCGAGCACGCCGCGTCCGCGCCCGCGTCCGCTCTCGCGCCGGAGTCGCCGCCCGCGCCCGAGCTCAGGCCACCGCCGCCGCCGCACGCGGCGCACCACCGGCCCACCAAGTCATACACCGCGCAGCCGCCCCCGCCGCCGCCGGCGTACGAAGCGCCGCCGCTGCCGGGGTACGAAGCGCCGCCGCCTAATCCCAGACTCTCCAAGCTCGAGGTTTGTGGGCGGATCGCTCTATTCCTTTCCTTGCGTTTGATTGTGAACTGACCCACGTATTTAGGATTGGTCGTCTTGACTTCGGCATGCTCGTGCTCTGCTAGTCGAATTGCGTAGGCAAATTATTCGTTTCACAGCGCTGGTTCTCTAATTGGCAAATGCACTTAGGAATCGTTGGAATTGTTTGGTGGTTTTGAAATGTTAATCATGCTTCGGGGAAATAGGCTTTTCCAATGCATTGCGACTGTTTCCGGAAAGCTCTGTGGCTTTACAATGCTGGCATTGGTATTGTCAGTTGGTCCGGGTGGCATTGGTATTGTCAGTTGGTCCGGGTGCGAGCTTTGCTTTGCTTTGATTATTCCGTTTAACTATAGGCTTTCTACATTTTTTTGTGATAGGTAAGCGCTGGCCTTTATGTTTGTCGGATTGACAAAATTCCGTACTCTCATGTGTAACGTTCTTGAATTCTTACAAACCGTTGCTGCGATTGCAATCATCTGCATTGTGAAATCCATTGTAACACTCAACTCGATCATTCATCCAAACTGTTGTTGCGATTGCAAATAATCTGCATCACCAAATCCACTGTATTGCTTTGGGTTAGTGTTCTAAATGCTGTCAAATGCATCCCGAGAAATTTTCCTTTGTCAATTCTGTATTGGCTTAGACTATATAGCATTTCTCTATGTTATTGATTCTGTTCAGAATTTCTATATTTTACGTTGAAGACCTCGCATGTTGCATCTTTGGGTATTTCGACTTTCACGGTGGACGTGAAAAAGATTAACACTGGACTTTCTTGTATTGTCAGTCCTCCGATTCTTTCTCTGCCCCATTGCACAAGGTGGAGGGCCGGGCAATCCATTACCTCATTGCAGATGATAAGGGCAATGTAGATGGTGACATCGAGAGACACTCATTCACATTTAACGGCTCCAACTTGGAGGAGCTCACCCACATGTTACAAGAGGAGACAGGCCTTGATGACCTAATCATCTGCACACGCAGCCCTATCAATGGGAAGCTCACTCCTCTCCGTCTGCAGTTGCCACCAAACAATGCAGCAATGCATATTGTGCTCGTCCGTGAGTCCTCAAAAGGTGTGTTTTCCACTCGTTGTTTTCACCGTTTCCACTCCCTGCTTAGGCTAATTATACCTAAACTACTTATATGCCATGAAATTCTCCCGTCTGCTCTTGATTTGACATTGGGAATTTGGGATGGCTGTTATGATTTAGGTCTTGCAGAGCCACACTTGGGTATTAGTTAAAGCAGTATAGCATGTTCTATTGTTTTAGATGGAATCTAGATCCAATGACTCTAGATCACTTTAGCTTGTTGAATTGGTACTTTTGATTAAGCGGAGTTGATCTTTCTCTAGCTTATCGTTTCAACAATCATCTTTCCCAGAAACAATATCCGTACTACCTTGCATGGCCTAATGCTTTTTTCTGAGAAACATGGCCTTGATATCAGCCACTATTTTAACAAGCTAGGCATCAAATAGTGGATATACACATAACCAGATTTACGTGCGAAGGAATCTTTTTTCTGTAAGTCTAGGGTATCTTCGTAATGAAGTTGCATGAAAGTTCCGTTGCGTATTATATCCCCTCTATTTCTTTCTTTTGAACGGTGCGGATTTAGTTTCTATACTTAAGTCAATCTACTTCAGAATATAAATAATAGGCACGAGATGACATCAGCTGTTCATGAACTTTAGCTACACATCCATTATAGGCTTATAGCTCAACCTATAGAAGACCGGTGCCAATCATTCGTGCAGTCCTTCCATCTATCCACAGCATCTGTCCTGGGATATGCTTGAGATTAACTTTACTTTTTGGAGAAAAAAAGAGAGGAAAGGAAGGATATGTACCAGTACGTTCCTAATATTTTGCATAACGTCAATAGCATGCCATGGTTCAGCATTATCATACATAGTTCATGTTAGATGGGGTAGCGTCCAGTAGACCAGTACACACCCGCCTTTCAATCCACTGTACAGAAGATGCCAACACAGTATCTCCTAATGTTGTAGAACAACATAAAAGAAGGGATGCCGATAACTCGATGGTTAGGGTGTGACAGTACTAGACCATGTACACTCGATAATGTGTGGCCTTCTCGTGGAGTACGGCTTATTCCTAAGTTGAGGAAGGCGTCTCGTGGGGGGACTCGGCTAGTGATTTGAGCCGTTCGGAACTTCCCAAACCCGCTTCTAGGCCTCTCTTGATGAGATTTCTCATTTATAGAGTGAATTTTACATCCCCAAGAGAGGTTTATGTAGACAAGAGTCCTATGATAAAAGAACATGAGTGCCCTTGGAGGGTTGGAAAGAGAGGGGTAAAAAGAAAAGAGTGGTTCATAGCTTTATAGTAGACAAGGTGGGAGGAGACATGGTGCATGGCTCATGATGGATCAAACCCCTTGTCATGCACTTCTTCCATCTTTGACTTGTTTTAACCTTGTTGACTCATCTCTTGATTTGCCTTTTGGCTTAACTTTGTTGCCACAAAAGGGCCACATAGAAAATATTGTTATCCCAATAATGTCATTCGGTTAGCAACAAACATAATACATTGTCTAAAACAAAGTACTGACCATTCCTGCCCGTCAGGTCACGTGTTTGCCATGAACCATGAACAGTTAGTGCTAACGTTTTCTTTGTCTAGTATGGCACATTCTTGTACTGAATCTTACATCTGTACAATCTTTTTGGTTTTAATCAAACAAACTCACTCATACTGGAATATTTGAAGTAAACGAATGTGTTTTATACTTTTTGTATACCGACTTAGCTGTTCCAGTCAGGACATGAAAACTACTTCCTCCGTCCCAAAATGTAAGACATATTTTGTTTCGTTAAGATAAGGTTTTGATCAATAATTACTCTATTAATATGTGGTTTATGTGATACAAAGTTACAATCATAAGTAAGTACTTTTGGATATGAATCTATTGACATCAATTTTATATCATATGGATTACATACTAATGGAGTAATTGTTGGTCAAAATCTTGTCTTAACCAAACAAAATACGCCTTACATTTTGGGACGGAGGGAGTATCTCTTTGCATATTTACTTTTAACGTCTCTTTGGTTGAGAGTTATGTACAGTTGCTTGTTTAGGGTTTTCATATCACATTGTGATCTGGATCTTTAATTTTAACTTCATCTAATGATCTTTTCCATTGTGAATTTCAGTGGCAAAAACATTTCCCTGGCCATATGGTTCATAATCTTTTGGAGTGAAGGTGGTGACTTTTTGTTGAATGAAGCATTGTACATCTGGTCAGTACATTGTTCTTTCTATACCAGTTCTGCTGGCTATCAGAACTCAGAAGCAATTATTATTCTTGTGCTTCTAGGGATCCCATTCTTGTGTGTAAAAAGTATTAGCTTAAAGTAAAATCCGCGGACATCGATCGTGCAAAAAACTCGAGAGATAATTATAGACTATAGTTGAGAGTTGAGACTCTCAGATCTCTAATCCCTTGATTTGTTAAATCTTTGGAATGAATATCCTAGTACCGAAGACTCGGTAGACTCATTCCCATGTTGGATTCCTTCCGCCTGTATGTATTTCTTATATAAATTGTCTGACTTGACTTTTGAGATGGGGGATGTAGTAGATACGTATACATTAAGAAATGCTCCAGCGGGGAGATGCTGAGATACGTCATGGTTAGTTTGTATCATACTCCCAAGCATCTTGTTGAATGAATGGAGCAGCATTTCTGGCGATGAGAACTGATATCATTGACGAGACTATCGAGAGCTTAGTCAGAAATGGAACATGGGAACGAAAAATTCCTGTGAGAGTACCGCGTTCTAAATGAAGTCTTACTAGTTCTGAACCTTGCTCGGTTTAGATTATAGAATTTCGGAGGAATTATGGAGAATATTGGAGAACTGAAACACCTGCGAAATTCCGATGGAAATCCACTAAAATCCCTACGATGGATGCAACAGAAGCATCTCTTTTCTGAAGTGTCCCGGTACATGACATCGTTCTCTGCGACTGAGACGGATGACAGAATCCGTGTCGTCGTAAAGCGTGTGCCGTCGTCTCCTTTTCCTTTTGCCTCTGTCTTTCTCGCGTGGCATGAAAACTCGAAAGAATGTTGACGCAGTTCAAGAGCACGTCGACAAAGTTCTTGCCATGCCTGATACGGCAGTACTAGCCAATGCTGCAACGAAAACGCTCTCGTTAGCTGCATGCTGCCCTGGTGCGGGACTCCGAGCCGGTCAGTCAATACAACATTGCTCCAGTCCCAGTCAACGAAATCTGGCACGGAGCGCCATAAATTACCATTGATGAACGTGGTTGTCCTGTGAGCCGTGACTGGTAAGCACGCCAACCAACCCCCCATTTTTAAGCCTTTCCCGTTCCGGCCGTCTCCTCTTTTATTACCGCCGGACTAATGCTTCTCATTTCAAATGTTAGGAGTATGGTAACCATTCAAGTTTATGCTTTAACTAATAATTAATTAAATAATATAAAAGTTTATAAAAATTAAAATAAAAAATGTTTCATAAATCTAATATAATTGTATTTGTATATTTTTTATTATCACAATTTTGTAACTGTGAACAAAATACTGTATAAAAAATTTAAGACCAAATTCTAAATTTGAACAGTCAAAGATACGCCATATTTTAAAACAGAAGGAATAGTAACCAGTACTACGACGACTCCCCTTGCGATTCCCATTTCAATAATTAGTAGTAGTAATAAACAGCTAATCGTCCACTAATCTAATAATCAAACCTATTAACCACGTCGTCGAGTGATAATGACAGCTACATTCCCATTCCCCCTCTTGTCTTGTCTCATCCGGTGTCGTGACAATTACTACTACTAAAACCGTACCTTACATTGGCATTAGCGACTAAGCATAATTGCATTAACTAGAGCAGCAAGAAAGAGGAATGCAACCCACCAAACCTTGTGATATAGAGGGTTCGTGATCTTCACGGTAGGAACGATACCTAGCAACATCTAGATGGAAATTCAACCCCAATAACACACGTCAACGTGATAGCCTTTGGGAAACTTGGAACCAAATCAACCTTGCTCTTGATGAATGCCATGGATTTCACTCGGAAGCACACGCCAATCCTTACAAGATTCAAAGAAAATACAAGGTATAAAGGCGAATTCTCCAATCCAGAATGGTTAATTCTAGATTAAGGAGCAAAGCTCTACTTTCACCTAGTACATCAAGTCTAACACTAATTAGTAGGGGTGGTATGGTATTTATAGTCTAACTCTCCACCTAAGAGTTACATGGGTGTGGCCTGTTTTACTGCACGTAGTCAGGTTCGGACAATCCGGATTCTGCCCGGAGGGTCCGGGTGGCAGTTCGGGCCTTGCAGAGAAGATTGGGACCTTCATCCGGAGGGTCCGGGCCAGATCCGGACAGTCCGGGTGGCGTCTTTGGTGCACGTCCAGAGGATCCGAGGCAGCCATCCGGCTGGAGCTTGACTCGGCATGACTTAACTTGGCGCTTGACGTCTCCTCCTTGGTCCCTTTGCCCTCTACCTTGGACGGTCCTTCATACCTCAACATGCATAGTTGGTGCATTAGGTAGCATACCATTGATGTTCAAATCAAGTGGAAAAGCACCAAGAAGAAGATTCACCTCATGTTGGATTTTGGCTCGATGTGTCATCAGTCCAACAAACGGAGTTGGACTTGAGTATGACGTAGTGTCGTCCTTGGTGATGTCCGCATCATTTCGTAGCCTATCAGCTGCAGCATGGCACCTTACCCCCTCCGCCTAATCAGTCCCATGTTATGGTGCGCTCCCCACCACCAGACTAGAACGAGATGGGCGCGCACGGCACCAATACCATGTTTGCTGCCTGCCTGTTTCCCTGCTTCTGCCCGGTTGAGCTAGAGCTAAGAGCTGAGTTGACTCCTACCGCACTTTGGATTTTCTGTTGATTGTCCATATGAGAGGTATATCCACCCACTGCGCCTAAGTTCAATGCCAATAAAAGGAATCCATTTTTTATCAACTAAGTGAAAATATGGTTTTTTTTCATGCTCACTGAAAAGTTGGTCATGCATCTCACATTAGCTGTGGTAATCTAGTTTTTTAAATATAAAGTTTGAAACAAGATAATAGGATGAATTTTTTCATCAGAGATCAATGTTTTTTCAAGTAGGGACAAGTGATCTAACGGAATATTTCTTAAATTTTGCCCATTCAACGATTAGATGCTTCAAAGTCCGGAGATGCTCGTCTTAGTGTGAACTATCATCAGGGGATCTGGAGTCTTCTTATTATTACATATATCACATTTTCAGATATGTTACCCTTTAATGTGTATTAGGGAGCAAAGGAGCTAGAAATCACACTTGTTTGTGTAACCATAGTCTTCAAAACTAAACTCGGACCGTTGATTTCTTACAATACTAGTAAGGTACCCGTGCGTTGCAACAGGATAAAAGGAGAGATGTCTAAAGATATTGATAAAATAGTTGCTCTATTTTATGAACATATGCGTCAAAAGTGATGCGCACGTGGTTTTTCATAATAATCATCGGCGTCTTTCTATAACTTCCTTCTCTCTCTAGCGATCAGCTATGTTTTTTCCTTCCTCTCTTTATGATCCTCTCAGCTTTGCCTCTGACTTGTCATCTCTTCGCTCTGCTGTCATCCTGATTCAATCCTTATCGCTCTATTGTTATATGCGTGCCTTCTCCAACTTCAGTGGATCTCCACCACGTTTTGCATCGTCTCCAACTGTAACACTTTAGAATTAATTAAAAATGATGGAGTTATTAAAAATTGAGGTTGACCAAAAACCCGAGATGAAGGGATAAATTTGACTTTTTAAACCATGTATTGAATGGAAGATTCATGATCGTGTTGTGTTCATCTCATCGAATCCATCAAGATAGACTATAAGTTTGTTCAGATCTGAATGTAAACAAATTTGGGAGAATCCGATCAACATAGGTCATCGGATTTCACTTATCTTCTAATACAATTCAATTTCTGAAAAAAGTAAACAATGAAACCAACCCCAACCTTCGCTATCTCTACTCTCATCTCACCCTCCCTCCAAGTTGTAATCACCCTTTTTGGTGCCACCACTGTCGTGCCCTAATTTCCTTCCTTTCTCCTCCTCCTCCTCCTCCTCCTTCTTCCTCCTCCTCCTCCCCCCCCCATCCTTTCCTGCTTCTCTCTTCTCCTTCCCCCAACCGAGCTCCTTCCTCTCCTTAGCTAGTAGCTAGGATAGCTCCGCTAGGAGGGGAGGTGGCAACCGACGGCGGCGCACGACAGTTGCTTCTTCCTCTCTTCTTCTTCCTCTTTTCTTCTTCCTCCTCCTTCTCTTCCTTGCCTTTCCTTCTCTTTTCCTTTCCCCAACCGAGCTCCTCTTCCTCCCCTTGGCCGGCAGCTAGGGTAGCCTGGCTAGGAGAGGAGGCGGTAAGATGAAAGGAGAGAGAGCACGGGTGGGGGTGGGTTTTTTTTAATTGAGTTAGATTAGGAGTTAGTTAGAGAAGAGAGATTTGTGCGAGTTAGTTGAGAAAAAGCGGGACATTAGGAATTAGTTAGAGAAGAGAGATTTGTGTGAATTAGTTAACAAAAATTAGAACGGTAGGAGTTAGTTAGAGAAGAGATTAAAGAAGAGAGATTTGTGAGTTAATTGAGAAAAATGGAGGACGTTAGGTGTTAGTTAGATAAGGGATTAGAAAAGAGATATTTATGCGAGTTAGTTGAGAAAAATACGGGACGTTAGGAGTTAGTTAGAGAAGAGATTAGAAAAGATAGATTTATACGAGTTAGTTGAGAAAAAGGGAGACGTTAGGAGTTAGTTAGATAACACATGAATTTAAACAGCAATGACACATGAATTACTTATATGAAGTGATAAAAAATTAGCTAGCAATGACAATTATCATCTGTATGGAAGGATAAAATTATTAACATATGTGTCAACAATAAGCTACAGTGACCTTTAACCAGGGGCAGTCTCAGATCGTACCTTGGAGACGGTGTCGAGCTGCAGCTCTAGGAACTCACAGGTGACAGTTGTGAATGATTGTTGCTCGAGCCAAGCGTAGAATGGTGGTTGCATTGGTGGCTCCAAGACCTCATGGGCAGCAGTGGCAACTACGCGCTACTCGAGCTCCGCTCGGAGTGCGCCAAGCGCGGCGATCGCAGTGGTAACTCCATAAGCTCATGCATGACAGTTGCGGCTGCACGCTGCTCGAGGCTCGCGCGGAGCGTGGCGGCCGCTCCAGGAGCTCATGGACGGCAGTTGCGGCTTGATGCCACTCGAGCCCCGTGAGCAGTACGGCTAGCGCAGCGTCTGCAATGGCATGGAACCTAGCGACCTTGTCCCTGAGCTCAGCAAACGGGGCATGCATGCGGGCGGCAGTTGCCTTGACGCCCTTGACACGGGCTCTAAGGCCGACGAAGCCGATCCGTCGTAGTCGCAATTCATGAAAGGCGTGTAGGGAGCGAAACCCGTGACCTTGTCCCTGAGCTTGATGAGTGGGGCGTGCATATAGGCAGCAGTCGTCGACTCCCTTGAGGCGGGTGTTGAGGCCGATGAAGTCGATGTAGTCGTAGTTGATGAGGGGCGTGAAGGGCCGACGTAACTCAGTTTCTTTTTATCTGGTCACACCCTCCCCTCAAATAAACAAATAAACTAAGAGAATCATTATTCTTAATTTTTTTTGGTATCTCAACAAACAAACAAATCTATTGCTAAGGATAAGGATAAGGATAACAATTAAGGATAATGGTAAGGATTATGTTTGTTATTTTTTTATTTGAGAGAAGGGTGTGACACTACCATTGGAGGTGTGACACCACCATAACCACCAATTCTAATATATAATATAGTAATAGATACCGGTATTCCTAATAATTACAACAGACCTAATTGTATCGTAAACCATTCATGCACCCATCTCCGATTCTTTCCTTTCGAGCCGCCTCTTTCATCCTCTTCACTGCACTATGCTCACGTTCTCCTTCTCCACCTCCAACCTCCTATCAACCATCTCACCCGCCTCACCTGCATCCTCCACCGCTTTCGCCTCGCTGCCCGCCGACTCCTTGCCACCACCCTTCATCACCCCCCCTCTCCCCCTCAACCACCCCCCTCCGCTACAATATTTGAGTATACACAGTGATGTGCGCCTTGCAAAACACATAGCAGTTGAAATTTCCAGATAAGCTCGCCTTAATTCGGACTAAATGCCAAGAGGACCCCGAATCACATTCTCCCCTGGCCCCAGGGGCCATGTGATGACGTGAAAATGACCCGTAACACTCTGCAATCTGCAGTGTAGCAGTAGCAACCTGCAGTAACCTTCCCCCGGCATCTCCTCTCCTCGCTCGATCGAACAAACCTGGATCACAAGGCGCAGAGCCCAAATGCTCCCGCATCTCCACCTCCTCCTGCTCCTCGCCGCCGCAGCCGCGCTCCCGCCGCCGGCCACGTGCCACCACGGCCACCACGCCGCCCCTCCTCCTCCCCCGCGACATGGCAAGGGCGCCACCAGCGTGCTCACCACCGCGCTCGTCGCCGCTGCGTCGCTCCTCGTGCTGCTCCTGCTCTACCTCTGCGTCGCCATCGCCATCCGCCGGCTCCGCCCGCGCGGAGGCGGCGGCGGCCCGGAGGAGAGCCCATCGCAGACCCAGTCCTCCCGCGCCGCCGCGTTCCTCCGCCGCCACGGTCTGCACCACCACCGCCCGGCGTTTACGTACGAGCAGCTCCGCGCCGCCACCGCCGGGTTCGACTCCGGGCGCAAGCTCGGTGACGGAGGGTTTGGGACGGTTTACCTTGGGTACCTTCCGCCCGGCGGCCGCCCCGCCGCCGTCAAGCGCCTCCACGTCCCGCCCTCCCCGTCGTCGTCCTTCCCCTCCACCTCCGCGACCATCACCAAGTCGTTCTGCAACGAGGTGCTCATCCTCTCGGCGCTCCGCCACCCGCACCTCGTCCGCCTCCACGGCTTCTGCGCCGACCCCCGCGCCCTCCTCCTCGTCTACGACTTCGTCCCCAACGGCACCCTCTCCCACCATCTCCATCGCCGAGGTGGCATCGCCGCCGCCGCGCCGCCGCCACCGCTCCCGTGGCGGACCCGCCTCGCCATGGCGGCCCAGATCGCGTCGGCTCTCGAGTACCTCCACTTCGGCGTCAAGCCCCACGTCGTGCACCGCGACGTCACCTCGTCCAACATCTTCGTCGAGGCCGACATGCGCGCCCGCCTCGGCGACTTTGGCCTCTCGCGCCTCCTCGCGCCGCCCGACGCGTGCTCCACGGCGGATGGCCGGGAGCTCGTGTGCTGCACCGCGCCCCAGGGAACGCCGGGGTACCTCGATCCGGACTACCACCGCTCCTTCCAGCTCACCGAGAAGAGCGACGTGTACAGCTTCGGCGTCGTGGTGCTGGAGCTCGTTACGGGGCTGCGGCCAGTGGACGTGGGCAGGGAGCGGAGGGACGTGACGCTGGCAGACTGGGTGGTGTCCAAGATTCAGGTCGGCGAGCTCAGGGAGGTCATCGACCTGCCGGTGCTCGGCGAGTGCCCTGGCGTGATGCCAAGCGTTGAGGCGGTGGCGGAGCTGGCGTTCCGGTGCGTGGCACTGGACAAGGAGGACCGGCCCGATGCCCGGGAGGTGCTGGCCGAGCTGAGGAGGATCCAAGGGATGCTTCCTGAGTTGTCCGGCCACAAGGGTTCTTGATTTGGATTGCAGTGCAGGTAGGTGCCTGCATCAGAATTGAGCTAGCTCAATCTCTCGCGTTGTGGTTCCAATGCTGACCTCTTGGCTAAAGGATTGGCATTATGCTTACATTTGTCAAAGACAAGTGCCCTGTGGTGGATGACCAGATGGTACATTACATCTCCAGCTCGCGAGAAATGTTGCAATCCAAGGTTCATGGAGATTATACATATACTGAGCTCAGTTATAGGAGGATATCTGTGTTGGATCTGTGAGCTGAATAAGTATGAGCAGCTTGTGGTCACGGACCAACACAGGATTCTTTACTCTTTTCTTGTCAAAATGAACACTTGTAAGCTTTTAAGTCAAGGAACCAATGGTATAAACAGCCCATTGGGTTCTTGTCAGATCGCAATTAGTATTAATTTTTGTGGTCATGATGATTGTCCTTTCTGACAGTTGACTGCCTCGGGAAAATATTCAGTCCATTGTTTCTCTGCTCATTTTAACTTTCTAGGGATTACCCCTGTTCGTACACCTGCTCGTGGAGCTTATGTGTACCTCCTCGTGTTCACATTTTTCTCGTGGTTGCTTTCCAACAACCAAATTCTGGCAAGGAACATCTTGGGTGAACAACGACATCTAGGAGATAAGAGCTGTGTATTTTGTTCTGAACCTGAATGCATACCTCATGTTTTCTTCAGAGTGCATTGTTGCGCAGAATGTGTGTAGTTCTGTCTGAGATATATATGTTCTTAGGGATATAGATTGCAATTTTGAGTCTGTGGCTGGTTCCTGTATCAGTGACAAAAGGAACAGTGCCTTGAAATGTGCACTTAGGTCCTGTACAACGCAGGTGCTTAGACAAGTGCCTCAGGAAAAAAAATCCTTTTTTTGTGAGATCGGTTTGCACAGGTGCTTAGGAAGGGCGATGGAAGCAAAGTTTAGCTTCTGATGCTAGGCTGGTGTTTACAGGTGACACAGGTGACATGTGCTTCAACTGGTGCCTATCTCAGCAGCAAAATCAAAAGATCAAAAAGGCTGCTGCATTGGAGATAACAGGTGCCAGAGTAGGTGCTACACGAATATTAAAGCAACTTAAACACCCATATGAAACACTCTGCATTGCAAGTCACATATTTTTTAAGACGCAACGCTACTCTCTCTCTCTCTTTAAGCACCGGTCTATAAGCACCCTGTATTGTACATGGCCTTAGGTTGCTCCGTGGAGCATTTGGCGCTTGCGAAATGATAAGTGTTTTCTCTGGGTGTTCGTTGGAACGAATGGGAGCTATTTAGAGCAGGATGCTGGTTTCAATCCAACGATGGAAGATTTTGTACAAGGATATGGCGATATGCAGTTGCGCCAGATGGATCGTATTACTGCACTATTGGATAGGAAGCAGGAGCTGATCAGAATCGCCTGGAGGAGCTGAACTCGAAATGAAGTACTCATACTTGACTGAAGGAGCTGATCTAGGATTCGAGATAGAAGCCGCGGAAGACCTGATGGCGCGGCTTCGGTTGTTTATGTCTTCGGTGTTGTAATTTCGGTGTTCAGTTATTCCTGATGGCTCTGGAACATATGGAAAGAAAGGAACGGACGCGTCTTCCAGCACCAATACAGAGCTATAGCCGAAGTGGTCTCACAGACGATGGACAACATAAAATCCAGGTGGCTAGCCTTCCAGTCAGAGGGCGACGCGCATGACGGACCTCTTATGATTTTGTAATCCATGTTAATCTACCCTAGCTGAGGCGCTTGTGCATAATTTGGTTCTTTGTAAACTCTATTTCGGACTTTTGTAAACTCTATGTTTGTTCTTCTATAAGAAAGGCAGCGCTCCTGCCGTGTTCTTCAAAATTTCGGTGTTCAGTGCAAAGACGCTGATGAGGGTGTTGGGCTCTTCGTTGGGCTTTTTCACAAGCATAATGTAACCTGGAGAGGTGCCCTTTTAAGTTGGTAAACTGTGAAACAAAATACTTGGGGAGTCACTCGCTCAGCCTTGCAACCCCCGTGTGCTGTAACTGGAAACTGTGCTCTAGTTTCGTCGATGCAATGGAACCGGGACAATATTGCTCTTTTCTGAAGAAAACAAAATCTGATGCCGAGCCAGGATTTTATCGTAAGGGGGACTGAGAAGAAACATTGGTTTTCTACTTATGCAATTATAGTATAATAGGGTTGAAATATTGATAAAATTTTCCTAATTTTTTTCTCTTATATCACAAAATAACCGGGGCTCGTATCATTGTAACAGTAAAGCAACAAAATACAACTCATGATCTGAGCGATTGAATTTGAGTCACACTTTACTCTTCACAAAGTCACCCAGTGACTTGGTTTGAGGCATATACACTTCATTGACTCAATGGACGGCACGATTTGACGTGAACCTACACTTCATTGAGTTGACTTATTGCGCTGCGAAATCATAAAAATAACTTTTGATATACCCTTGAATGTATAGAATGGTTGTGCACGTTTTGGGAACTAACAAAACATTGTGCATCTATGTAATAGAAATTAAACTCAATTACATATAGGCTGAAGTGTAATAACCAAATGGTACATAAAATGAATTCATGGTCATGTGTCTCACGGATAAGCTTTACCCTAAACTGATAAGTACTCATATATGTTACTTAGTATATAGGCTAAGTTAACTCTAGCAAATACCTAGCAGATAGTCATTTTTCGCCCGACGTTAGTTCGGCGAAAGAAATGGCAGAGCTCCGCAACTGCTGCCTCCCCGCCCGATCCGCCTCGATCGCACCCCAGTCGACAGAGGCGCTCGATCCAGCGGCAAGTCGCGGTGGACGCGCAGAGCGTGTGACGATCGTCACGAGAGCCTCGATGCGCGGCGGGCGCCGGCGTGCAGTACGCACGCACGCACGCACGCAGCTGCCGGTGTACGTACAGCCAGCTTCTCGACGAGATACTCCCGGAGAAGAGGGATGGGATCTCGTACGTTGTGGTGCCTGCCGGTGCGCTCGGCGTGCGGTCGTGGCCACCGTGCTCGATCACCTAAGGCGCTGCTGCGGACGCCGCGCGCAAGGCGAGGCGCTCAGCGGTCGATGGAAATGGGCCATGGCGATCGACGCAGCGTCATTCCGGACAAGGCGAGCCGTGGCAAGCGATCACCACGCGCCCGCGCCACCGCGTTGTGCTGTGCAGGAGGGGTAGGTTGGGCGCGTCCACGGTCCAGCGCATGTGCAAAGCGTATGCATGGGATTAGGAGTTTAGGACGCGAGAGCCGAGAGCCCGAGAGGAGCTGAATGCAAGCAGCAGGAAAGGAACTACCCCCGGAGGGCCGCCCAGATATCGGGAACAGGAGCTGGTTTCAGATCTGTGTTATTGAATTGGCTTCGAACGATGAGGCCTATCCCTTGTGCCTCTCTCTTTTTCAACTAGTAAAGTACTCTTACGCCTATCTATTTATCCTCACAACTAATAAATCAACTTATTACCCCCACACTTTCTATCTCTCCTATCCCTTGAATTTCATGTATCTCTTGTGACCTTGCTTACCTAGCTTTTGAAAAAACACCTGCCACTGACTTACCTTTACTGAATAACATATAGGTAGCCAAGGCTTAGAAGTACAAGTGCTCACCCTAGCGGTCACCCTCAAACTTACTACTTGAGTGACGAAAGTCACTTAGCTTCTTTAATAGGGCTTGCCTCAGTTCCCTTATCCTTAGCGCAAAAGTCAAAAGAAAATAAAAAGGAGTGTGCATTTGCAACTCGATCACAGATTTTCAGAGGATTCCCCCGCTTAAGAATGAAGGGGCATAGACTAAGAAAGGGCTACATTCACTTGATAGAGGGTAAGAGATATTCTATACATAACGAGAGCATACGAGCGGAATACGATACTATAGAGCTTTCTGAAAGTTTGAGCTGAAATTCCAGGCTAATCGCGCCTTTACTGTTGGTTTTGCCCACGAGACGACACGAGATGGCGCCGTCGCGGAGCTGGAGAAGGAACGGGTTGCAGCACCGAGATGTCATCGCGTACACTGATGTGTAGATGCATGTCCGACACGTTTACAATGTCACGGAGCCAAGAGTAGCTGATTTCCTAGCGTGAGGGAGACCATCCTTTATGCTACGCTTATAGTGTAGCTTCTCTAAACAAAGGTTTGACCTAGCTATAGATAGATTAATTGCGCCATGTCAATACGGAACATTAATTCTTGTTTATGTTAGTGGCTACGTACATCCAATCCAATCACATTGATGGCGATTGTGTCGCTTTGTCATTTGAACAAGCTATTATTTGTAGTGATTAAAAAGAATGCAATTGGTTGGTTTACGGAACTTTTTATTCATATTATGATGTCAATTTTCAGGAAATGATCATCGATCCTCTACCATTACATGTGTAATGCTTATGATGTTAATATATGCATTGATTGATGATCATGTTTTACGAACTATAGATCAATAATCTTGACTCATGTTGGAGAACGTGATATTGTAGAGTCCATCTTAAAATATTGCACGGATTGTTATATTTAGAGTAAATTCTACTTTAAATTGGATATGTGTATTGTGACAATTTAAACCAGATTTTATTTTGTTATGATAATTTGAATAAGATTTAAGCACTAAAATTATAGTTTGAATCATATTTAACATTCGGTCCCATTCTGATAGGTTGGCTGCCCTACATGCCAGGCTAGCGTAGCTGTGAGTTGGCACTCATTTTGATGATGTGGACACCATGTAGGAGACGTCATTTTGACAAGGTGTCTGACGTGGCCTTTTTCACAATTAACCCCACCAAGTGCACCCTCTTGAAGCGTCGTCCAGCCCGCTCTCTCCTGATGTGGAGATGGGCAATTCCGGCACCTCTACCCCATAGGCAACTTCTTCACAGCAAATATTCAATAGTTCGGCTAAATGCTTAAGAGAGAGGAAAGAGAGGTGTGTGAGAGAGAAAGGGCTCATCTGTCGGGTGATGTGATATCCTCATCAGTGCCAAGTTCGACTTAACATGTTGGCCGGATGCATGTGGATCAAATGTTAAGTCTAGTTTAAACTAGAATTTTGTTGCATAAATCTGGTTCATAATGTTGTAAAAAGTTAGATCTAATCCAAGCTTTCACAAATACCTGGTTTAAAGCGATATTTACTTTCATATTTATAAGTCGTATCATTTGGGCTAATACAATATTAACGCGAAATTCTTAGGTCTTAGATCATCATGGTTTCTATATGAATAATGTTACATTAGTTTAGGGGTTGCTAAAGACCAATCCGTAATTCGGTAATTATTGTAGATGTAGCTTCTGAATTGATTATGAAGTATGCAGGAGTGCGAGAGCGACGATGATAGAATTTCTATATTTGCGCTAGTGTAATCTGACGTATCTCAAATGGTTTACATAAACGTGTTGGCTGTACATGTTAGTCATGTTGGATGAGGTGGTTGGCATTTTTCATTCACAAGATGTTGGAAAATTCCTGCAAACCCATACCCAATGATGTTCCACTTCCACATCTGACACCTGTGATCAGATCAGCCCGCTCGTCTGCCACGGTGGAGTCGGTGCCAAAGACAGCCGTCTAAAACGAAAGAAACTGCCGCCATGAGAAAACTAGAGAGAAAACTAGAGAGAACACGGGAACAACAGCGAAAGACACAGAGGGAAAGGAACAGGAATCGGATGCGTAAGCCCGGCAGCAAAGCAATCCTTTTTCCCCGGTTCGATTCCACCTCCTCTTGCGCGCTTTCGAGATGCTTCCCTTCCCTCCGTTCGGGTCCAACCGATCGATTAACCCACCTTTCCCTCGCACGCCACAGTCGAACCTCCCTACACCTCGAGACCTCGCGCCGTCTATAAGTACCACACATCCACCACCCAGAAACGCCATTACCTGCTCCATTAACCAACCAACTAACCAACCCGTGATTGCTTTCTCTCCTTCTGCTGCATCACCATCACACAGGTTCCTCACCTTTCTCGAAAGATGAGTGATCCCAAGTACGCGTACCCCTATCCTGCACAAGGTATTGTTTCTGCTGTGAGTGAATCGTTGAGAAGAAGAGGAGGAAGTGCACGTGTACTGACGGATTCGATTCTTGATTTCTTTTGGTTCAGGTTACTACCAAGGGCCATACCAGGGGCCTCCGGTGACGGCCCCGCCGCAGTACGCCGCGCCACCTCCGAGGAGGGAGCCCAGCTTCCTCGAAGGCTGGTACGTAACGGCTAATCTTGCTTCCTGTGCTCATAGTCAAAGCTTCGTAGCTTGGTTAGGAGATCGAGCAGCTAACTAACTAATAGCTGCGTATGACTATCTAGTGAAAAACTACTGACACTTTGTGCTTGTTTTTTATTTTATTTTCTTGTAGTTTGGCTGCGCTTTGCTGCTGCTGCCTGATCGACGAGTGCTGCTGCGACCCGTCGATCATATTCGTTAGCTAAAGGGATCCGGCTTGGCCGTGCATCAGTGCATGAACTGTACAGGAAATGGCGTGAAGGATACCAAGTTATAGCTACGCTATGATGTATTCGCTTACGGTGGTGCCTATGTATCTCGAATTAATCACAAGTGTTTGATGATTCGGTCTTTACTCGTCTCCCCGTCCTGTGTATTGCCACGCTAGTGAGTTAATTGTTGTCACTTATAACTGGATATATATGTTTGCAAGTGTGTGTGTCATTGGATTGTTTTGCTCGTACGTTAATTGTTTTTGTTGCTGTGCTATCCTGCGAATATATGCTTAGCAGTGGATTATTATTCTCCTGTGTGTTGTGATTGGGTGGATGAGGAACCTTTGAACATTTCCCAACAAAAAAAAACTTCGAACAGAGAGTGAGGGCAAAGCCACAAATTTGCAAGTGCGCTAAAGCAGATGATTCCAACGACAAAAAAGAAGCGTGTATGCGTTCGGAGGCCTCTAGAAAGGAAGAGAGTGAAAAAAAGAAGAGTGAATTGCCTGCCCTAGTCGTGTGACAGGAACAGGACGCTACATCACCGTGGGGTCTCGTAGTGGATAATCAAGACTCAAGAGTCAAAAAGGAATTGCAAAAGCAGTTATAAACTGTTGAAAAGCGATCTATGCTACCACACTGTCGTTCACTCGCCGGTGGGCAGCCATGGATCTCCAACTGCACAGCCATGATGAATACATGATGCATGTACGGTGTTTTATAGATCGTTCAATTGGTGGATTAAAATCAATAGAGTAGCTAACGCAAGCATGAAATGCATTTTTCTTGTTCGATAAAACTTCAAATTTAAGCCTTTTCTAAAAAATAAAATAAAACTTCAAGTTGATGAAAAAGGCCGTCTCGCGTAGCCAATAGTAACTTCCAGCCTGTAGTAATGGATTGATTTCATCTAGCGGACCAAACAAATAAAGTACCACGAAAGCATTGATAATAAATTGCAACACTACTTGCATCACCTCAATTAGTAAATCTCAACATCTACAATACACAGGCTGATGAAACAGATGAGACCGTAGATTTGAAGTTCCAAAAACAACAACAATGGGTCGCAGACGTAAATTCCTTTTGTACATTACAGCTACACACTGGCTATGCATGTTCCTCGGTATAAGACTGATCTACTTAGGAGACGTGAGTTTGCTAGGGTCGTTGGACGAGTCTCCGCTCACCAGTTCGTGGAACGCTTCCACTTTCACAGGCGGCATCCGCATGCCATATGAACTCCTGTGACGGGATCGAGGCATAAAGCAGATGGCAACATAAAAGCAGTGGAGAACTGATTGCTTCGATTGGAGATACTTACATCGATGGCGGCACTTGTTTGAACTGCCGCGCTAGTTGGGCATTCTGGTTTCCTGACATCTGCTGTGCCAATTGAGCATTCTGGTTTCCTGACATCTGCTGCGCCAATTGGGCATTCTGGTTTCCTGACATGGCCAGCTGCTGCTGCTGGTGCTGCTGTTGAAGTTGTTGTTGCTGTTGATGATGCTGTTGAAGTTGTTGTTGCTGCTGCTGCTGCAGCTGTTGTTGTTGCTGCTGCTGCTGCTGCTGCTGGAGTTGTTGTTGTTGCTGCTGCTGCTGCTGATGCTGTTGAAGCTGGTGTTGATGCTGCTGCTGCTGCTGAAGCTGGTGTTGCTGCTGCTGCTGCAATAGCTGCTGGTGCCTTAGCTGCTGCATCTGTTGTTGTCTAGTGAGAGATCCGTAAGGGCCATCAATTTGTGAATCCATAGTGTTCTCAAGCTTCACATTTACCATAGCCTGATTTTTGTCCGTCATTGTAAGAGGACCACGGGGGCTGGTCATTTGGTTGCGCCTAAGCCATTGTTGCTGCAGCAGCATCTGCTGCTGCTGTGGTGTCAGATTCTGTATGGGTGGAGGAAACTGCCTTGGAAGCTGTCAATATGCATATGTAACTACGTATTAGTGTTAATATCAAATGGAAGCAGCATGAGAAAATGATAAAACTAATATCCACTTCTATCAAGTGAATCGAGTGGCAGGCAGCTTAGCCGAAGGGCTTGTTTTGTGAGTAGAGATTATTCTAATCTAATCAAAACCATCCTTCTCAGGAAGGAAAACATATGCACTAGAATATAGAAATAGTAAAAGTACGCAAAGCTAATACATAACATACATATGGTTAACCAGCAGTAGTTGCCTACCTGTTGGGCATGAAGAAGATTATTTTGATTTTGTACTTGTGCATCTTGATGAATTGGGTGGTTAGCCACTCTATTCCCCGTCTTTGTGATCTCCATCAAGGGTCCAATGTTACTAAACATTAAATCAAAAATCACAATCATGACCTCAACAGCTTATTTGTTAAACAACATATGAATGAGAATATAGCTCTGCCATCATAATGAATCAATTCTATCAGTAGCTCAATTTAGCAAGACATACAATATATTTTTGAAAAAGAAAATGTCATTGCAATTGATCAGCACCTTTTACCCACATCCCCTGTTAAATACTTACTTAGTGCCTTGCATATTGGACAGAACTGAACCCTCTCCCAAGCTCAGACATTTATGTACGTTCAAACATATATTAGTCATTTAGTCGGTGACATGTTATAGTGGTATTTTCGTCAAATGTTATTAGAAAGCATCTACACTGTTCTATATGACCTTGTCCTAAAAAAAAGTTTCACTAAATGGAGTTGGTACAATCTAGCATCACTCAAAGCAGTATGAGAAGAACAAGATCTTTAGGAGCTCATAATATAGATAGTTATTGACCATAAAGATAGAACAGCATCAAGTACGAATACCTAGGAGTTACGATGGAAGGAGCTAGATCAAAGATATCATTTTTAGTCAAAAGTGTCTCAGAGTTACAGATCTGCGAACCATGCTATTAACAATAAATTGCATTAGTGAGGAATATAAGATAAAAGGTGACATAATCAAAATCTACTGCCAGGACAATACAAATAAGGAAACCCTTATACTGAGACTGGCACACACAAAGTGAACTTATAGAGATGTCCAGAGAAGTTATCTTAAAACATTCTCAGTGAAGCAATATGTCATGAGCCCCATGGATGACAATTGCGCCTCCAGCAAATCAGGGGTGAAGAGCAGGAAGGAGGCGGATAAGAACTAGGCAAGACGGGTAGGCAATCTACAAACTGAGGTGCATGTTCAGATACCACTGTCAGTGACACAGGGTAGAACAGTAATGAGCGAGTCTCTGTTCTGAATGTCAGTGAAAAGGTCTAAGCTGTAATGGCCGAATAAGATGTTTGGCCATGTGAGCCAATTTAAGTCAGTGTGTGTGGGAGAGCATAAAAATGTCTGGAACCCTATCGAACAGACATTAATAAAGATAACGACAAATTTGTCCTGGCATCCTTGCGTATATTACTCTTCCTTTTTCTTTTTCTCTTCTTACTCTCCAAGTGTGGTGGAACATAAGAGTACAGATCATGAGAAGCTTGCAGGAAAAAGTAAGTAATCAGTGACAACATGGATATACCTCTGGCCTGCAAATGCATTTGATTCCCATTCAATACTAGTAATATACCGATGCTTGTCATGTGTTAATTAGAGCAAATTTCTTTGGACATGTGGAAGAGGAAAACAGGGACCGTTCTTTTAAAGCTAGTTATTGTTCATATTGGACTAGTAAATCTATCAGCATGGTTTTCACAGCAGTAATATGATTTGAGATAGAAAAACACACATGGGTTTTTTAAGCAAGTCGAATCCATACAGTGCATTTTTTAACATCAAGAAATATTGACAAGAACACAAGGAATACAAACAGAACAGGAATGCATATCAAAAAGGGTTGACATACCTGTAGCCAACAGTCTGCAGGAACATCTTAAGGAGCTCAATGGATGAAAATTGCTTCCTGTAGCTGTCAGTTAGAAGCTTCAAGTTGCGGCCCAGCTTAGAGACGTGCTTAATTATTATTTCTGAAAGAACATCAACAGACACTGCAGTTCCACTGTCAAAGCCTGCATTTGCTAAGTAGCGAGCAACCAACTTCCGTGTGATAAGCAATGCTTGCTCTTGACTTAAAGATTTTCCTTCTACTCTGGATCCATCTTTCCCTCTATATTTGTTTCCTGTCTTGTAGTACTCAGGCATCACGCCAAACCTTTCAAGCATTGCAGTGTTATGACTAACAGGTGCCGGTAAATTATCAAGAACCCCATGAACTTCTATTTTGTTGGTCCTAGATATCCCACTTGCTCTAGGAATGGCACTTTCCGGAACACAGTCAACTGGAAATCTAATTTCTGGAATGAAAGCATCATCTGTTAAATTACTGAACTCCCCAGCATTCTTTGATTGTAGGGTAGGGCCATTTTCCAACATCATGCTGGGACTCTGATCATCCATAAACACAGCCCTCTTCCTTTTATGTGCACTGCAAACCTTAAGGTAGTCAGACATTCCCTCTGGTGTTCTCTTTGGTATTTCTTTGTCACCTGAGCGAAACTTGCCATGCCATGTCCTGAACTTGTCAGCATATTGTTTGTACCATGTCTCAGGTAACTCATCATATCGATTATGCCTTTGAGATAACATCGAATTCTCCCTGCTTGGACTAAATGCAGTTCTAGATTGCATCTGCAGCAAAAAAATAGTTATAACCATTAGGATATAGCAAATGAGTATGCTGCCATAGCATGTAGCTATGCAAAATAAAAATACTATATGGAACTACTGAAGCAAACTGAAAAATAAATATGCATGCCTGTCCAGCAATTGTGGAACACATTAAACAGTCAGAGATGAAGTTAGGTTAGCACCTTGAGATATGTGACTCCCTGAAGAAGTAACATTTAATTTGAGACCAATGAGCAGCATGTGCTACTCAACCAAGCAGACTATAGCAGGATAGGTAGGGTAAAAGTGAGCCAACATTTGATATATGTCCCATCAAGAACCTTATTTCATAGTATGCCAATAAAAATAGGTTATAACGTTTCCTACAACTATGTCTTTCGGGGGTTTTCAGGCAATGAACAAGTGTACGATCTAGATAAGCAACAACAACAACAATATCTCTATGAAAAGGTGCGCCATGTAGTGATAAACATGCCGCAAAACTGCAACAAGTGTACTTTACTAAGACAGTTAATGTAAGGGATTCGAAATCAAATAAGACAACACAGTACAAATATGTCATCTTTGGAGTAGCTCCCCTGTTTGCACAGAAAAAGCATATCACTCAAGAAATCAGGCAAGAAAAAGGGTTTTCTAGAAAGATACGCATACATCAGCAGATACTACCACAAACAAGCATTAAATGAGGAATACAACATACTTGATGTTGAGTGTTATCTTCCTGCTCTTCTTCCAATGAGAAATAAATATCATCTCCATGAAGCTGAAGATCTGGGATCAACAAAAATTAAAATCATAATCAATCATGGCAGATAAAAGAGGCAATGATGAATGAGCCTATTGCTCAACAAGAATGTATGGGAGGATGGTCAAATGCAAGTATGCAGCGACCAACCAGGGAGAGAATTATGAGGCAAGAAAGCCAAAGGCATAAGCTATGGATCTCTACTTGATTTTTTTTAGTGCATCTTGGTTGATACGTCATAATATATTATGAATATGATTAATTTGTTAGACATGGCTGTAAGAAAAGTGCAATGATATCTTACAGACCACAATAGCATGTTGCTTCATGTGGACCTCTTAATTTTAGCAGTATTATGAAGTAAAGTACTTAAAGTTTAGAATTATTGAAGGAGAAAAGACATTCAAATTTTATTGGAGTGAAATCAATTATAGTGGACAAATCCAAAGTATTTAATTTTTAAAATTTTGCCAAGTCAAACATGAAACATCAGTTATCTGCATCAGATTCAAGCACCTCCCTTGGTTTCCAACTAACATTTCGCCCATTAAGTTAATTGGTCATTAAGGTGAGATTATTCAGTCTGCTGAGAAACAAAAACTAGAACCTAGTTAAAATCCCAGCTGCTTGCTTCAACAACAGTATGCTTCCATCTACCTCACAAACCTCCATGGGTCATGTTTTTTGTTCTATTCAAAATTGATTTTTAGTTCTACCAATCTGATGCAACTCGAAAATACAAGCATCCACAAAAATATATCTCCTATATATATTAAAAAGATTCAAATTGCTCTCGCATATGACTCTTTTCAGATTACAACCTAAGCCCAGATCAATCACAAGTATTCCCAGTTTCCTACTACTCTCCTCCAGTTCCAAACTTTGAAGCAATCATTTCTTATAAAGCCCTAGTATAAAATCCCAATCTTGGACTAGCATGTTTTGTGACTTTTGCCTGCATCTGCCACTATCCTTAGAAGTAAAGCTTAACCACAAGAAGAAGAAAAGGCAGAATCTGGAGGGCTAAACGCGCTGCAAGCACCCCCAACCCAAACACATTGGCAACAAATAAATTTACAGCAAAAAGACTTACGCTTCACTAAATCCTGTTTTAATCAAAGGTGGCTTTGCAAGTGAGAACCTAACATGGACAAATTCTGTGGATTTTACATTTGAAACTGATTTCAATCTTCACTTAAATTCCAAACTAGCAGTAAGTAATAATACCTCCTCCAAAAACCAAAGCACGTAACAGATGCTAAATTTCACAACACAGTACCATTTCAAACCCAAAAAAACCACTACAGCACCCTATCAAATCCTACCCACCATGGAACAGTGGCTGCTCACCATTAGTACTTCAATCCTTGGTAACTAATCAGTTAGAGAAGTCGGCGGCACCCGTTGTGCAACAAAAACATATCGGTAGACACTGAATACCGCACCACACCCCACTACAGAGTATACCGCCGCTGAACGCACACACCAATCATCCCGAGGGCCACGGAACCTAGAATACCATGTAACGAAGTCGTACATCAACCTCACCTACCGATTTCTGGCTCAAATTCTTCAAACCCCTGCGGTTCATTCCAGCAGCGAATCCCTAAAATCTCAGCAGCCACGTGGCGCGAGTAGTGGAGAAGGAGGAGTAGTCACTCACAGCCAGCGTTGAGGGAGTGGGGGCCGGCGTGGGAGGACCCACCGCGGGGGATGAGCGCGGCGGAGGCCTTGTCGAAGAGGAGCGCGCGGACGCGAAGCTGGAGAAGGAGGAGCGCGCGCGTGGGCGAGGTCGAGGACGAGGAAGGGGAGAGGAACGCATCCCAGGTGGACGGGGACGCGAGGTGCTGCGAGAGGGCGGCGTGCGCGCCGTCGCCGAGCCACGCCCGCCACGCGCCGCACGCCTCCAGCCGCCGCGCAAGCTCGTAGCCGCGCCCGTCCTCGCCCAGAAGCTGCGACGGCCGCCGCCATCCGCGCGAGGGCCGGCGCCGGGATCTCGTCGGTCGCCGCGGTGGGGTCTCCTCCGGCTCGAGAGCGCGGCCGGAGAGGGGAACGAAGGGATCGGAGAGGAAGGCGCGTGTCGTTGGGAATGGGATGGCCTGCGGAAATGTGGCCCATTTGGGGCTGCTGTGTCGAGGCCCGGAAGAACAGAACTCGTGGCTGACCGATGCTTGGGCTGAAATGATCAGGCTGAGTCGTTTGGACTCTGAGCCGAGACCCACCCTCAGCCTTTGAACTTCTCGCAATGCCTAAACTTTGTTGTGTGTTGACCTCTAAAGTAGATCTAAAAATGAATCAAAAACTCTCATTTCTTTTCCCTACCACATCTATGTTACAGTTGGATCATAAGCTTAAAGGTTAAAAGGCAACCTCTAAGTTTAGAAACTGCTTCCAGTATCGAAACTGAGACTGAATCTAAGGCCTCCTCTTCCTAATCCCTCTACTTAGAAATAGATGATATTCTAGAACGCGTGCAAAATCTCAAATTAGGTTTTATCAAAACAAGTTTTTCAATTTATCCGCCCCATGTAGTACGGTTGCGTGGGCGCATTTGGTCCTTCGCGGGCAAGCACCCTAAACAACACAACAAATTAGCCTGTCGTGTCGGCCGCCTGTCTGATCACTGACCTTGCTTAATTCCAAGAGAGAAGAAATCGATCACTGAACTAAGTCGAGAATGGCACGGCGAGGCCGGTCACAGGCTCGATCACCTGCACGTAGTTGCAAAGATCAAAGAACAGATATTTGATCTGTTAACAGAGAACAAAGAAATCGATTGGTTGATGGAGGCGGCGTCGGGGACATGGGGCGAGCTCAGCTCCGGCTTGGTGCTGAGCCTGATCGCGGTGCTGTGGACGGTGGCTTGCCAGAACGTGCAGCACCTGCAGCTGCAGCAGTTCTTCGGGCGGCACCTGAGCTGGCACGCCTGCCGGCTGACCGCCATGGTCGACCCCTACCTCTTCGTCACCATCGCCGAGTACGAGGGCGGGAGGATGAGGCGCGCCGAGGCCTACGAGTTCAGGGCCTACCTCGCCGCGGCGTGCTCCCGCGACGTGCGCCACCTTCGAGGGCGCCAAGGACGGCGACAGGCTCGTGCTCAGCATGGTGGACGGTGAGGAGGTGGCGGACGCGCTGCCCCAGGGCGCCACGGTCTGGTGGTGGGCATAATCCAGGCCGCCGCCGCGGACCCACGACGCGCCGCGGTGGGGCGGCGGCGAGCAGGAGAACCAGCGGTTCTACCAGCTCTTCCTCCTCGAGCGCCACCGCGAGCTCGTCCTCGGCACCTACCTCTCGCGCGTCCGCCGGCAGGGCCGCGCCGTCATGGTCCAGAACCGGCAGCGGAAGCCCTTCACCAACATCTCCACCCACCAGTTCAGCGACGGCGGGTTCACGAGGTCGGCGTGGAGCCACGTCGTGTTCGTGCACCCCAAGACGTTCGGCACGCTCGCCATGGACCCGGCGGGGTAGAAGGAGATCATGGACGACCTCGACATGTTCAAGAGAGGCAAGGAGTACTACGCGTGCGTCGGCAAGGCGTGGAAGTGCGGGTACCTCCTCCATGGCCAGCCACCTCGACTACGACATCTACGACATCGAGCTCACGTCGGTGCACGCCTTGTTTTCATAAGGGGATCACTGATTAGGTCTAAACTGTTTTAGCACCGGCCATTGTTTTCAAGATTCAACTAACAAAGCATTGTCACTAAATTTAAACCGTGTTGCTGATGGTTAATCTTAAAGCAACAAAGGTAGGTCTTATTCCCTATAAGAACATTACACTATGAGGTTCACCGCTATCACTGAAAACATTTCACAGGGATAATAGGGGCACACACCTCACAACGTATGTCACATATAGCATTCAGGATCACTAATCGAGTTTCTGAGCATGGCAAAACAAAAAGTAAAATCATCAATGATGCAATTCTAGCGAGAGATTCAGTCAAGGAATTTCTTGGATACAGAACTCACCCATGTGAGGCAACAATCGGTAGATTGCCTTCTGCAACCTGCAGATCTGGCCTTCATTAGCTCATTAACCAAATACAGTACTATCCCTTATATAAAATTGTTCTTGACAAGGAACAAATCGTACACCCAGTGTCACCAGTCCTTCAATTTGCTGCATAACACTGTTACCCATGTCCCATCTTCCATGGCCATTCGAGTTACTGGGGGAATTGACTGCAAAATGCAATTAAGAAGCATTGAAAAGGCATGTAAGATATCTGTTAAGTTGTTTTCTACGATTTGTAGTGAGTAATAGCTACGATGGACAGCTCGGACTGTCAGGCAGACTTTGCAACAAAGATGTACATTTTTTTCTACAACACGGTGCACTCATTTACGTCTGAAATTATTAAGGTCCATTTTCTCTCAGACATCTTTATGAAAATTACACGTAGCATAATGATTAGTAGTATGAAGTAGTAAAATGTACATTATGTATTACAAAATACACATGATTACTGTTACTACTATTATTTGCCTAGGAATTAGAACGTGGAACTCATGACACCAGAGCATTCGAGCACATAAAAACCCAATAATCATTGTACATTTTACTCCTGTAAAACAACAGGGACGCCCATTTGCTACTAGATTCTATTGACGAGCAAAAACACCTCTGTTTTCCAGAAACCCCTAATTCCCAGGCAACAAAAGAGACGGCAGCATAAAATTAAACCGAACCAGCTAGGAGCTCACCCTTACAGAGGCATATGCACATCATCCAACGTGTTGTTAGGCATGATGATCGCATCCTCCAATTCCTCCATCGTGAACGTGCACCGTACTCGTGTCCAAAGTACGGAAGAGAGCGAATAAGGTTTTTAGGAAGCGCCTTCGCGACTCTCGTTGCTGTTCGGTCTGCTGCACTGCGTCAACCTCTTCTCGGCATCGACTTCCTCCCTGCATCAAGTCGCGCTGCATCGACCCCTTCGCTGCGGTAAGTTTCGTTGCAACGCTTCTTCACATCTCCGGTAATACTCAGCTTCCATAGATGGAATTGATGACGATGTTGCTTGCTGTGCTGGTGTTATTTTGTGATCTAGATATTTGCTGTGATGTAGTTCCTATACTATTGACGATGTCTAGATTTAATTCGCTGTTTCTGGTTATGTTAAGTGTTCAGATTAGTTTCATTATATTGCCTAATTATCCAACATTTCAAAAACTTTATAGGCATTTAATGAACATGATGAAAGTCTCTGGTTTTGCCGATGCTATTAAACCTGAAATTTTCACGGGAGCGAACTTTAAGAGGTGGCAGACGAGGGTAACACTCTGGCTCACGGCTATGAATGTGTTCTGGGTTTCCGAAGGAAAATCAGACAAATTCGCATTAACCGAGAAGGTGAAAGAGTTTTCCGATGCCACCACTGTGTTCATAGGTTGTGTTCTCAGTGTACTCTCTGACCGTTTCTTCGATGTGTACATGCACATGAAGAACACGAAGGAGCTATGGGATGCACTTGAGAGCAAATTTGCTGTCTCTGATGCTGGCAGTGAGCTTTATTCCATTGAGCAGTACCACAAGTATAGAATGGTCGAAAACCGTTCTATGGTAGAGCAGGCTCATGAAATACAGTTCATGGTGAAGAAACTCGAACACCTTAAGTGTCAATTACCTGACAAGTTTGTGGCTGGGGGCATAATTGCCAAGTTACCTCCCTCGTGGAGAAACTTTGCCACATCTCTGAAACACAAGAGGCAAAATATTTTTATAGAGGATCTAATTGCGTCCCTTGATGTGGAAGAGAAAGCTCGGGCGAAGGATATGCACTTAAAAGGTGGCGAGGGTCATTCCAATACCAACATGGTACATAAGCCTGGACATGGTAAGTTCAGGGGAAAGGGCAAGGCCGTTCAGACGACCAACTTCAAGAAGAAGAAAAAAAAAGAAAAGACCAAATGGTGCTTGCTTCGTGTGCGGTGAGGACACCCATTGGGCAAAGACATGTCCTCAACGTAAAAGCAAGAAACCACAGCAAGGACAACCCAAGACTGTCAATGTGACCATATGCGAGGAGAGCAATGCAGAACCATCAAGGTATGGTAAATCCTCTACTATTCTTTTGGTTTGTCACCCCACTGATTGGTGGTTTGACAGCGGCGCTAATGTTCACGTGTGTGCTGATGTTTCCATGTTTTCTCCTTATCAGACCAACCGAGCTTCTTCCGCACTGATGGGGAACGGGTCGCATGCGCGTGTTCTTGGTGCTGGCACGGTAGATCTGAAACTTACTTCGGGAAAGATCGTGTAGCTGAAGAATGTGTAGCATGTCTCCTCAATAAGCAAGAACCTCGTTAGTGTCTCCCTTCTATGTAGAGATGGGTATAAGTTGGCGTTTGAGTCGAATAAAGTTGTTGCATCTAAGTTTGGACAATTTATTGGAAAAGGCTATGACTGCGGAGGCCTGTTCCGCCTTTCTCTTTCAGATTCCTGTAATAAGACTGTGAACCAAATTTATGATCCAGTTAATGTTAGTGAAGCTTATGTTTGGCATTCACGTTTATGTTTACTCGAACCGCCGGCGGAGGCCAATCAGATGCCGCGGAGCGAGACACGTGGCGGCCGGGTCGGTGTAGGCCCCGCCCCGGCTGTCAAGTGAATCCGGCGGTCAGCCTAAACGCTCGGGGGCCTTCCTCGGGCGTCGCGTCCGCGCGAGTAACCAGAAAGGGCCTTGGGCTCCCGAGAGTCTAAGGCTCAGGAATCAAGGGAGCGCTCGGGGCCCCTTACCCGAGCGCTCGGCGTCCCGAGAGGTGTGGGGCCCAGGGGAGTGCTCGGGGCGACCCCCGAGCGTTCCTCCTGGGGCTCCCCCCGTAAGGGGCCCCGAGCGGCCCTCCAACGAGTGCTCCCCGAGCGCTCGAGGTCGCCCGGGGGCAGCCTGAGACAGCTGGCGCCCCTCCCAGTTGAAGGAGCTGCTCGGGGCCGGAGTGCTCGGGGGTTGACGTGTCCCCCCGTGGGGCCCTCCTCTGGGCACGTCATCGAGCGGTTAGCTTCTCCGGCAAGCCTCAGCCCTGGCAGGGGCATTTAATGCCCGTCATTTCGACAAGAAAATCTAAGCCCTGTGAGGGCATGATGACGGTCAGGCCGGGCCCCACCCGCTCAGGCGAAAGCCCCGTTGGCTATCGCCCATGCCGAGAGGTGGGCCCGGCTGGCAGGTTTGTTGACCGACCGGGCGCGCCGCACCGCACGCCCCTGTCGCTATCAACCTTTTTGCCCCATGGGTCGCGTCACCGCGCGCTCCGGTGCGCGGGTTTGGTCGCTGACACTCGGGGCCCAGGAGCGGGTGTCTCACCAAACCTGTCAAAAGAAGCCCGGTAAGTCTCCGTTCACGGGACCCGCCGGGCATAAAGATGTCAGAGTCCCTGTTCCGAGGTGAAACGGGGAGTCGTCCGACCCGGAAGTCCACGCCGCGCATTAAATGTAAGGCGTGGGCAGCCCTGTAGCGGCCACGTCGTCAGCAGTACCCTTGGGCCGCTGTGGTAAACCCCCGGGTATATAAGGGGAGAGCCGAGGCCATGCAAAGGGTTAGACAATTCTAGGTTGGAGAATTCTTGGCTGAACGATTCTAGGGTTAGATCTGCTGGAGAAGAACTCCCCTTGTAAGGAAAAAGCCTCTGTAATCTTTCAAAGATCAATACACACACACAAAAGCAGGACGTAGGGTTTTACACCTCCAAGGTGGCCTGAACCTGGGTAAATCTTTGCGTCTCCTGCATCAGATCCTCCTCTCCAAAAATCATCACCGGCTCACAAGAAGACTCCTACTACGCCCCCGGCCGAATCCCAAAGGGGGTCCAATCGGACCACTGCTAGAGGGGTCTCTACGCCGACAGACATAATTCCAAAACTTTCCATTGTCAAAGGTTCAAAGTGCCAAGCTTGTGTGCAAGCTAAATGACCTCGCAAGCCCCATAAGGCTGTGGAGGAAAGAAATTTGGCACCATTAGAACTCATTCATTCAGATCTTTATGAAATGAATGGTGTGTTGATAAAAGGGGAAATGAAATATTTCATGCTTTTGATCGATGATGCTACTAGATACTGCTATGTGTACTTACTGAAAACCAAAGATGAAGCTCTTGATCACTTTAAAATCTATAAGGCTGAAGTTGAAAATCAACTAGAGAGAAAGATTAAAAGACTTAGGTCAGATCGTGGTGGAGAATACTTTTCTAATGAGTTCAATGTATTCTGTGAGGAACATGGTATAATCCATGAGAGGATGCCTCCCTATTCACCCCAATCGAATGGAGTTGCCCAGAGGAAGAACCGCACTCTAACTAATTTGGTTAACGCCATGCTAGACACTGCAGGTTTCACTACCAGAATCTGCAACTGTCCCGAGTGTAAAATTGTTTCCCGAGTGTAAATCGTCGGGCACTCGGTAAGGTCCCGAGTGTTGGCATATACACTCGGGAATTCTATAAACACTCGGCGAAATAAGAAGTTCCCGAGTGGACACTCGGGAGAGTTTTTCCCTCTCGGTAAAGTTGAGGCGCGTGACGGAACCCCAAACGGACGGTGAAATTCGGGTTTAGGGTTTATTTCCCAATCTCTCGCGCCAATCTCTCCCAATCTCCCAATCTCTCGCGCCAATCTCTCACGCCGCACTGCACTCCACGCTCCCAATCGCCGCCGCCGCCGCACTCCACGCGCCCAATCGCCGCCGCTGTCGCCCGCAATGCCTCCCGCTTACCCCGCCGCCGTCTCCCGCCTTGGCTGCCTCTGACCCGGTCGCCGTGTCCCAATCGCCGCCGCCGCACTCAACGCTCCCAATCGCCGCCGCCGTCGCCCGCAATGCCTCCCGCTTGCCCCGCCGCCGTCTCCCGCCTTGCCTGCCCCTGACCCGGCCGCCGTGTCCCCTCTCGCGTCCACCTCACCCCGACACCGACGGCAGCCGACGCCACCGCCTCGTCTGCCCCAGATCCCGCCTCGTCTGCCCCAGATCTCCTCGCCTCGCGGCCTCCCCCTTACGCCGCCACCGTGGCCCGCATCGTGTCTCAAAAGGTGACGCCGCCGCCGCCGAAGCTCGGCGGCAGCCTTCTTGGGGTTCCCCGTTGGTGGTTGCTCCACGCCTCCGCCGTCTTCTTGGCCGATCTGCGCCGCCTAAGCCTTCACGCTGTTCCCATCGGTGGCTGCTCCGCGCCCCTGCTGCCCGCTTCGTCGATCTGCGCTGCTTGAGGCTCAACACCGGCTGCCCCGTTGCGGCTGACCAGGCAAGCATTGTTCTGAACCGTGTGATTATGTGACTGTGATACAAATCATCTAATGTGATTATGTGACTGTGATTGTCTGTTTGTTTCTTGGTTGTCTCTTACTCTTCTGGAACATGAACATGAAGAGAAGCGAAATGAGTATTAACGACGTCCTAAGTCAATACTTCATCCAGAGAGGGCACTGGCCAATGGAACGTGCGACTAAGCTTTACTTAGCTATTACTTTTTTGGACTAATACACCTTGTCGCCATGCCTCTTGTCTGGATGGAAAGCAAAGCTTTGAAGCTTTCCTCCCATATGTTATTGGTGAAATGTCAAGTGTCACTTTGTCCTAATTGTCCTCTTGTATTGAATATACTAGTATGTTATCCGTAGTAATTATCGGTATACTATTTTTATTGTTCTCCTATAGTATAATAATACAATATAATTTGTTGAACAAATGTGTTGGCATTTACCATATAGTACATGCATGGTACTAGTTGCATGCAGTATCCGTTCCTTTCTTTGTTTGGTTAAGTGACAAAATATAGGATTCCATCTAGAGCAGTGAAAGCATTCTAAATTTTGAACCTTAACTCAACAACTGAAATATAACGACACTCATATGGGTACACCTAAATCCGACTTATTACCTTTCGTAAAACTCTTAATCCGCGCTAATGAAAACCTAGCATGCGCTTTTATTCCGATAGAAGTAATTTTAGCAAAAACTTATTTAAAATTATACTGCTCACCATCAATACTTAACTTTTTTCCTAGACTTATTTTTCCTATAATATCTATATAATATTTTTGCATATTATATAGATATGTACAAGTTGAGCAATCTTTGTTAAGCAAGTAGTTAAATGGAACAATAACGGCATGAACAATGTAATGGTTCATAGCTCTCCATGCAAAACTATAATTTTACTGTATTAATTCCTAGACTTCTCTCGTCTACTTGTCCTAATTCGCTGTTGTTTATCTTTCGATATAATATGTTGGCAAATGTTCCACCTCTCGTCGTTGCTATTTTGCAGTTGTGGTTTTTTTTTATTTGTGCAATGTCATGCCTACAGATGCTTGCTTACACCCATGCCTAAACAATGTAATATGATTTTAGGTAACAATATGAGTTGATTTGTTGATTACTTCATCATATTTTGCATAATAGGATGGATGAGGATCGTAGTTGGATGTATACTGGCCGTGTTAGCCAAGGTGAGATTACCAACGAATGGATTGATAAGACCACTGATTTTTTGGATCGAGCATTTGCTAGGGCTAGGGGACCTCGTGGTGTGTTATGTCCTTGCGGGAGTTGCAAAAACACAAGACCACAAACCAGGGAAAGAATGATCGAACACTTGTGCAGGCATGGATTTAGACCAGGTTATACCTTATGGGTCTACCATGGTGAGTCAGAACGTAGCAGATCGGAGATGCTACGACAGCGCACCGACGATGGTGACCCCTTTGCAACTAGGATTGGAGACATGGTAGAGGATGTGCATGATGCATCCGTGCCACCTTTAGAGGAAGAACCAGAGCTACCACAAAGGCCTTTTATGATATGCTGGCTACTGCAAACCAACCACTTCACGACCATACACATGTGTCCCAGCTAGATGCCGTCGCACGTCTACTTGCAGTCAAGTCCCAGTTCAGCATTAGCATTGCTTGCTTTGATGCGTTCTTGACTGTTATTGGTACCCTTCTGCCACAAGGTCACCGGCTGCCTCCTAATCTGTATGAGGGCAAGAAAGTGCTTGGTGCACTTAAGATGCCATATGAGCAGATACATGTATGTCCAAATCATTACATGCTGTTCAGGAAAGAACATGCAAACAAACAATACTGCGATAAGTGTAAATCATCTAGATATGTTGAGGTAGACTCCGGTGATGGTCAGAAGAGGCAACTCAAGGTTCCTAGAAAAATTCTTCGGCATCTTCCATTTATACCAAGGATCCAACGGCTATACATGTCAGAGGGGTCTGCCAAACAAATGACATGGCACAAGCATGGACGTCGTTACCATGCCGACAAGATGGTGCACCCATCAGATGGTGAAGCTGGAAACAATTTGATCGAGACTTCCATTATTTGCTCAAGAGGCTCGGAATGTCCGAATTGCAATAGCTACAGATGGGTTCAATCCATTTGGTATGGGGGCTGCCTCATATAGTTGTTGGCCAGTGTTTGTTATTCCCTTGAAACCTCCCACCTGGTGTTTGCATGCAAAGACAGATATATTCCTGTCATTGATAGTCCCTGGCCCTGAATACCCGGGAAGAATATGAGCGTGTTCATGGATCCACTAGTGGATGATTTGTTGGATGCTTCGGATAAGGCATAGTAACATATGATCGGGCATTGAAGCAGAACTTCACCATGCGGATTTCGTACCACACATCCTTGCATGACCTGCCAGCATATGGCATATTTTGTGGGTGGTGTGTACATGGGAAGATGCCATGCCCAATCTGTAGGGAGGCGTTGCGCTGCATATGGCTAAAGCATGGTGGCAAGTTCTCGTTTTTTGACCTTCATCGACAATTCCTTCACCTGACCATGAATTCAGAAGAGACAAGAACGGCTTTAGGGCTAATATTGCTATCGATGATGGACCACCGCAACAGCTGACAGGTGAGGAGGTCCGTGCACAGCTAGATGCTCTAAAGCCTCTTGTTGGTGGAGATGGGTTTGAGGATTACGGTAAAGAGCACAACTGGACTCACATTCCAAGCTTGTGGCGACTGCCTTACTTCCATAAGCTCCTCCTTCCTCATAACATCGATGTAATGCACAATGAGAAGAATGTCGCAGAGGCCATTTTAGCACAATCTTTGACATTCCTGACAAGACTAAGGACAATGTTAAAGCTAGACTTGATCAAGAGATGTTGTGCAATCGACCATCTCTCAACATGATCCCACAAGACCCCTAGTAATAAATGGGAGAGGCCAAGAGCTAGTTTTTTGCCTTGTTAGAGGATCAAAAGAAGGAATATTGGAATGGTTTCAGGACCTGAAGTTTCCTGATGGGTATGCAGCAAATCTTAGGAGGGGTGTGAATATTGCAACTATGCGTATCAATGGCCTTAAGAGTCATGATTATCACATATTCATAGAGCGCCTTTTGCCAGTAATGATCCGAGGTTATGTCCCCGAGAGTATTTGGCGAGTCATGGCGGAGTTGAGCTCTTCTATCGTCAGCTTTGTGCCAAAGAAATAGATCCTGCAGTGATGTTAGATATGGAGCGTCAGACACCTGTGTTGGTCTGCAAGTGGAGAAGATATTTCCACCGGCATTCTTTAATCCAATGCAGCATTTGATATGCATCTCCATATGAAGCAAGGATGGGGGGGCCAGTGCAATTCCGGTGGATGTTTCCAATTGAGAGGGAACAAAAGGAACTTCGATGCAAAAGTAAAAAATAAATCCCATATTGAAGCTTCTATATCAGAGGCTTACATCTTGGAGGAAGTATCAAACTTCACAACAATATACTATAGTGACAATATTCCAACGGTGCACAATCACCGACCTCCCGATACAACACTGTCATTTCTGAAAAAGATTGTCATCTAGCCTCTTCACTGAAAAAGGTGACACCTCTAGTCGGGGAATTAGCAAGGTTTTACGACATGAAGAGTGGTTGACTGCCATGTTGTATGTGTTGACCAACCTTGATGAAGTGGAAAAGTACATAAGGTAGGCAACCACTAATTTAATTTTCAGAAATCATTCCTTACTTCCATCATAAACTAACTTTCCTGCCTGTATAGTGAATTTGTTAGTCTGGAGTGGAAGCGACGACAAGCGCCAACGACAAACAAATTAAGAACCTTCTTAGGAATGGTAGTGCTCGTGGCAAGCGAAATTCATATCTGGTTCCATCAAAAGTAATTTTCTAATGACTACACATTATTTCACGTTACATTCCCTTAAGTGAGACTATTCATCGACCCTATCCTATTGAACATGTAGGCAGCGTCGACCCATCTATGAGCAGCGAATTGAGGCAAGTTGCTAAAGGATGTCACACTCGGGTGATGTCCTATAGTACATATGATGTCAATGGGTATCGTTTCCGAACAGAAACACATGAGAGGGAACGACCTAATGCTACAACAGTAAATAGTGGATTGGTTGACTGTAGGGCAAGATGGTGTTGAGTACTATGGAATAGTGAAGATATTATTGAGTTATCTTTCATGGCAGCAAACCTCTCAAACTTGTTTTATTTAAATGTCATTGGTTCCATCCAATCACCGGAGTGAGACGTGACCCTTCGATTGGGTTGGTCGAAGTTCAAATATCAACGGTCTTACCTGGAAATGAACCTTTTATTGTGGCTCAACAAGCCACACAAGTGTACTATGTCCATACCCGTGCAAGACCATGAGTAGACTAGTGGATTGGTGGGTAGTATATAAGGTACATCCCCATGGTAAATTACCTACCCCAAGTGATGATGATTACAACTTGGATGCAAACACATGTGGTGAAGAGTTCTTCCAAGAAGATGGGCTCCTAGGAAATCTTGAAATTGTTATTGGGCAAGTGGATGACCAATTAACTGAGGATCAAATGAAACTGAGGAGATTGCCAATGCAAAGGACTTGGAAGTACTTAATCGTTTAGATATTGAGAGTGATGATGATAATGAAATTCCAATCAACCTTGAGGATGATGTAGTTGACTCTTATGACAGTGATGATGATGATGACGACATTGTCCCTGAAGAGGATCCTATTTATGATGAATACTTCTAAGCAATTTTTCTTGTATGTATTTCATGTATTGCACTTTATAATTTTAGCTATTTATTTCAATCTATTGCTTTTATTTTATTGATTCTTTGAACTATATTAATGTCTTTACTTATTTTCAATGCAGGAATTGAATAATGAGAGGAGTATCAAGCCATGGGAGACCTCTTTTTGGTAGAGGGGCAGCCACAACTTCGGCTAGGGGACGGCATCAGCTACCACGGGGTCTCTTTCAGCTTCCACTAGGGCTGATTCAGCTTCCACGGGGGCCGCAACAGCTGGTAGACCCCCTAGAGGAGGCCGAGGAGGAAGGGGTACAAGAAGAATTGGAGGAAGGGAAGAAGAAGTGGCTCAGCCTCTACTGATTCAGCACAAGAAGCCCCGCTTCCAGAGGAGGCAGGGGTTGATGTAGAGGGTGATGAAGGACCTCTGTGGATGCGTGGACCTGCTAACCTGCCACCGCGACCAAGACAAGAAGAGGACAAGCCTATCCTCGTTCCTGTTGGTGACATGTAAGTAATTGTGTCCATGTCTCAGTAATTTAGCGAAGTTTCAATACCTTAAAATTATAAAGAAGACACTTTGCTGTGTGCAGGCAATGGCGAGAGCAAGGAGGGGCCGAGTCTTCTAGACTTCCGAATGGCATCCTTGGAGTGTTAGTTCGAATGCATTTCCCAGGTTTAGTTACTTTCAAAGGAAAGGAGGAGCCCCCGTGGACATGGGAGCACTATCAGGCCAAGGAGGATGCCCCTGATGAAAATGGAATACAGTATGCAAACTGTTTAGAGCAGGTGGAGGAAAGTTTCTGGGTAAGTTTTTTTTCCCTACACGTGTCTACTTCTTTGTTCACTATGAATCTAATAATTAATTGGCTGCAACTATATGCATGAGTGTAGGACTGGTTTAGATGGGAAGAGGGAGAAGAGGAACACGCTAGAGAAGTGGTTCGTAAAGTTGTCAAAAGTTGATCCCACAAATGTATTATGAGGCACGCATCCCAGGCTGTGACGTTTTATACAACACAAGTGCTTAAAAAGAGACATCAAGAGGGCCGAGGCTTGCCAAACAAGGCTAAGCATTGATGCTTATATGGAGGTAATCAGCAACATCCCCTTAATTAGTTGTTAGAAGTATGATATGTACATCATTTTATCTAATTTGTTTGATATGATTCAATGCATCTATTTTTAAATAAGGCAATACCTTGGTGGGCTGCGACACATGAAGATGCATGGCGTCAGATTGTAGAAACGAGGTGGTGCAATGAGGAATATCAACAAAAAGGTCGTGAAGCTAGGCAACGTAGATTGTTGATGAGGGGGTCATCGCACCGTCAAGGCAGCTCCTCGATGGCTCGCTATAAAAAGCACATGGTATTTAGTTTGTTGTGTTCTTGTATTTTGTGGATGAGGAGGACATCACACTTGATTATTTAATTTCTTTTGTGTTTATTGCAGGAGAATAAAGAGCAAAGGCCTGTGTCTGATGTAGAGGCATTTGTAGCAGCTAGGAGGGGTAATAGTGATGGTGTTTTGTGCAACCGACGAGCAATGAAGAACTTGGTAAGAGTTATAAAGTTTTAATCAATTCTAGTCTTGTTGTGGTGGTGTGTTGTATGGTGACAACAATTTCCCTTTAGGATTCCTATTCTGATGCTGCTAAGGCTATCCATGGCCAAGACTTTGATGTAATGCATGAAACCTATCGACCCCGTTGCGGTGTACAAGGCTGGCCGTGGCAAGAAACATGGCCGCTACATGATGGCCGATGGCTACATTAACTCGCAGGCAACTCAATCCGCTGTTCGTGCATCAAGTAGTGGATCATCTGCTGAAGTACCCCCTCAGAGACGCCCAAGGACTTCAAATGACTTGATTCTCGAACTACATGCTAAGTTGGAGGAGGAAACGGCGGCAAGGAAGAGGATGGAAGCAATTGTCATGGTAAGTTGCTGCCCACAACAACAAACACTTTAAATTTCTGTCATATATCTACCTTAGTTGTTATCTTAATGTACTACTTTCTTTTGAATGCAATTTGTAGTCTATTCAAGCTACTATGAATCCCACAACACCAAACAGGGCTGCAGTCACTCCACTGTCTACTGCGGTTAGTTCTCTTTGTTTTTTTTTACATTATCATTTTTCAATAGGACAATTCACTTGCTAGTAAATTGGTTGCTAATTACAACTCTAGGGCTCGGCTGGATCTAATACGCCCCATACTGCGAGTGATGGTCATGGTGGAGATGGCTCATCGAGCCCACCGAATCCTCACATCACAAGTCCAACGCCATGACCATGTGAGTATAGAGTTCTCATTTTTGAAGAAATATGGAAAGCACTTTTTTTAAGGCACATTGCAAGTTTGAATACTAACCATAGCCCAAAGAGATCCAACTCAACAATATATTGATTTGGTTCCATATTTATCTTATTTTATTTGTTGAGGAATAAGTCAATTAGCTGTATTAGCTGTTCAAACTTTATGAAGTTCGATGGTATCATACTGGATCTTGAAAATGCAAATTCGCCAAAAATTCAATATCATATTGCTCGAGAACAAAGATTCCTGGAAACTTACGTTGAAACTGCGAATTAGTAGGAGATCCAACAGAGAACAAAGATTCCATAGCATCTATTGCTCGAGCACAAAGTTTCTGAACTTCAGCACCACAAACAAGCCGACTGACAATTCCACGACCCATACTTCCAACCCCAGCTATAGGTCCAACCTCAGCCTCCAGTTTCTTCATCGCTGTGTCAAACAAACTCATGCAAGACCAAGTACTTCTCTGTGGAGAAGAGAACCTTATGACTCAAAAAAATCCGATAACACAACACATCCAACCGCCGAGCGTCTTTAGCTATCACTAGATGCTTCTTCCGGGACCTGACCAAGGGCATCAATCAGTCATTTTATTGCTCAGCAAGCTAGTTTACCAAAAGACCCCTACTAATTATGGTTCAAACATCAAAAAGAGGAAATAGAGCAATGCCGATGGAAATCAACCAGGACTCTTTGAAAGGAGCTACCTTTGTAAAATGAACCAGTAAACTTGATGTATACAATAAAGGGTTGTACTGGATTGCTAAAAAGTCAATAATTCAACATTATACTAGGTAGAAATGAGCACATAGACCCACCAGTATGACAGCTCATAGTATAAAGTTTAAAAGGAACAGCGCAGGTCATTTCAAAAGATACCAATGTGAAATATCCATTATATGTTTTGGAATAATGATGATGAGAGAACAATGATCTTGTCCGAAGAATTCCTAAACATAAATTGTAAGGTAAGCAGTGGCACTTCTTGTTTTGAAACAGTTTGGTTATTTCAGTATCGAAGTTCCAGAAAATAAAAGTGACTGGAAACCAGATGAAAATGCAAACTATGAAAGCCAACTTAGCAAAGTCTAACAACAATCAAATTAAGATGTCTCTAATTGTTATCAATGCAAGCAATGCGGGAAGAAACAAACTAAGATAATGAAACAATAAGCCTGGAAGCACAGAATAACAGCGAAGTTACACAGAAAATCCAAGTTACTTCTTTTAGTTGAGAACACAAAATCTGCGTAAATAAGATGTCCCAGAAAAAGTACCCAAGCAAATCATTCTGTTTCCAACAGCGAGTGCAGTAATAACCGCCATCAAGTTTCTTGCATTGGCCACTCTGCAGAATGCCGGTTCTTCCATCCTTGAGGGCACATTCAAGATGGCATGAAAAACCACAAGAATCTTTAGTCAATTTTGTGAAACATGTTACTATCCATTTGATAAATACTTTAGTCAATTTTGTGCAACAGTAGATTTTACATGCATAATCAGGTATGCTTACAAATCCACAAGGCCAAGAAGCAGATACCAAACAAACTTTGTACACATCCATATGAACAATAACGTGTCCACAATGTTCAAGTCCAGAATGCAAAATTTAAACTTCATTAGATTTCATGAAGTCAATGAAGAGTGGTGGTTTTGGGGACATCATTCCTGACATAATTTTAGAAAATAGCAGGACAAAAAAGGTATGGTGCTTTAGGTTGCCACAGATAACATGCAAGAAAATAGTCAACATAAGGCCTTCAAATCTTTACATACTCCATGTAAAGAAAATCTTTACATATGATAAGTAATTTTTTCACGATTGGACTGTACTAGACAGAATTGAGGAGTTAGTTTGTGCATTGCATTGAAAGTGCAGTCATGCACAGGAATACCAACCAAAAGCTGCCTGTGCTCTCAACACCAAACTTCTCTGTATCTGATTTCTGAATCCTTGCTTGGAGCTGGTATCAGTGGTCCATTGGTAACTAGTCCATGACAAGAAGTGTGGTTTATGTGGTACTATTTGTATGCCATGGTTGAATTTGTGTTTGATTACCACATTTGCTGTATTTTTCCAGGAATTGCTGGCACTTGGTGATTGTATTGGCTTCTACATGCATGCAGGTAGTTGGTGAAGATTCAAATAATCTGCCTTTCCAGCTCAAGATCCTAGCAAATGGACTAATTGTGGACTTGTATGAATTGTAGACTTTTAGATTTATTGTTGTGGCCTTGTGTAGTGGACTTGTATGAATTGTAGACTTTTAGATTTATTATTGTGGCCTTGTGTATTTGTGTTAGATGCTTGTATGAATTGTAGACTTGTTTATGAACTGTGGATTAAGTGCATTGTTATGTGAATCTGTGCTGGAGGTGTGATTGAGTGTTTTGCTATATATATTTACTGCCTGTATATTGTGTGTGATTTTTAAATAACAAATTCTTCTACGTTTTCCCGACAGCCCACTTTCCCGAGTGTCAACACTCGGGAAAAATGTGGCCGCGTGGACAGTGCACAGCGGCTGAACGTGGCGTCTCAAAATACAGCCACCTGATACCAATTTCCCGAGTGCCAACACTCGGGAAACTACATACACGTGTCACCAACGAAAATGGCACACGTGGAAGGTTCAAATATGGACGCGTGTCTTACATTTCCCGAGTGTTTTTAGCACTCGGGAAACAACGTTACCGTTATTTTCGACCGTTAGCGAATTTATTTCCCGTGTGGCGTCGTTTCCCGAGTGTATTGTCGGACACTCGGTGAAATGTATCTTTCCCGAGTGCGAACACTCGGGAAAACACTCTTTCCCGACCATAAATATCCCGACAGCTGATTCCCGAGTGTGACTCTCGGGAAAATATTTTCCGAGTGTATTTTGGTCTTTCCCGAGTGTTTTTGGCACTCGGGAAAGTTACAGATTCTGGTAGTGTTTATCCAAGGCATGGTAGGGGGAGGCTATATTGACATCATGTCATGTCCTTAACAGAGTTCCTGCAAAGAATAAAGATAACCTCATTTGAACAATGGGAGAAGGAAAGGCTATCACTTTCTTACTTGCGCACTTGGGGTTGTTTGGCGAAAGTCAATGTGCCAATAACAAAGAAGCGCAAGCTTAGACCTAAAACAGTGAACTGTGTCTTTCTAGGCTATGCTCCTCAGAGCGTTGGTTATAGATTCTTAATAGTGAAATCTGAAGTACCTGACATGCATGTCGGTACAATCATAGAGTCCAGAGATGCTACATTCTTTGTGGATATTTTTCCTATGAAAGATATGCCTAGCAGTTCTAGTCAAGAATCTGCTAAAATTCCTGAACCTGCCATACCAATTGAATATACTGAACAAACACCTGAGCAATATCCTGAGGAGGATGACAGTGTTGTTCCTAGATGGAGCACGAGACAAAGGATTAAAAAATCTTTTGGTGATGACTTCACTGTGTACCTTGTGGATGATACTCCCAAAACTATTTCAGAGGCATATGCATCTCCTGATGCAGAGTACTGGAAAGATGCAGTCCGTAGTGAAATGGATTCCATTATTGCTAACGAAACTAGGGAGATCACTGAGCGTCCCTATGGGTGCAAACCAGTTGGATGCAAGTGGATGTTTAAGAAAAAGCTTAAGCCTGATGATACCATTGAAAAGTACAAGGCACGGCTTGTGGCCAAAGGATATACCTAAAAGGAAGGTGATAATTTTTTTGGTACTTATTCACCTGTTGCTAGATTGACCATAATTCGGGTATTACTGTCTTTGGCTGCCTCACATAGTCTTATCGTTCATCAAATGGACATAAATACAGCTTTTCTTAATGGAGAGCTGGATGAGAAAATTTACATGGAATAGCTGTAACATCCCCAATTCCAGTCCCGATTGATTGTGCATCATGCATGCATTCATGGCATAAAAAATGAGGGAAATTTGAAATTTTCAAATCACCGAGGAAAAAATCAACCCTAATTCGCATATGAGGGTTTAGGAGGAATTCCAAACTTTGGGTTAAATTGTCTTGAACCAAAAGTGCTTCGAGATTACATCCTAAATGGTGCCTTAGTTGCTTATAAGGGTGGTGGGCAACCTCTTGGGTAATCCAAATTAGCTTTGGAATTGATTCAAAAATGATTCAAATGAATTCTGGAATTATTGGAGTTCGAGAAACTTTGAAATAGGAAACAAATTCGAAAGGAGACAAGAGGCTAATGTTGAATTGGAGGAAGACTTGAATTTAAGACTATTCGAATTTGAACTTGATTGAGATTGCCAAACCAGAATTCAAAAGAAAGAGGGAAGAAACAAAAAATAAAAAGAAAACCCTAATCTATCTCACCCCCCCTTCTCCTTCCTCTCTCCCTCACCCCGCTCCTCTGCCACCCCCGCTGCCACGTGGCAAGCTCCCCCTGCCACCCGCGCCACCTCGCGCTGCCCTCCTCCCTCCCCTTAAAAAAAACCCTCTCCCCTCTCGGCCGCTCCGCTTCTCCCCCCCCCAATTTCTTGCCGCCCCGGTGCCGCTCCCCTCTCACCGCATCGCCCCGGTCGTCCGAGCCCCACCGGCCTTCCCCCGTCGCTGCCTCGGTCGTGCCCCGCCTCCGTCTACCCCGCCCATCCCCCATTCCGATGCCAGCTATCCCGAGCTCCTCCCTCCGGTCGCCGCCGCCTCGGTCTACACCGTCCCGGAGCTCCGCCACCGCTGCAACGCCGCCGGGCCTCTCTCTCGTCGCCCCGCCACCGGAGCCACCCCCACCTCGCCTCGGCTTCGTCGTCGCCGCCGCTCTCCGTCGCTTCAGTCCCCGTCGCCGCCACCTCCTCTCCCTCGCCCCGGCGCCCGAGCTACCCCACCTCCATCCGCCGCCTAACCCGAGTGCCGTCACCACCGTGCCTCGTCGCCGTCGGCCCCGTCTTCCCTTCGCCGGAGCCTCGCCACCATGCCGCCATCGCCTCGGCTGCGCCCCGCCGTCGACCCAAGCCCGCCGCCTTCGCCGACGAGCCCCACCGCCGGTAAGCCCGCCGCCGTACCCCCTCGCCGCCGGTGGCTTGTGCCGGGTCAACCACCGGTCGGGCTGCCACCGAGCCAACGGTCTCGACCGGGACGCGGTTAGGGCTAAGCCCCATTAAGTAGTATTAGGGCATATTAATGGTGCATATTAATGCTAAGTATAATCAATGCGGCAATTAAATCCGATGATTGCTATTTATTGCTAACAAGTGTATTTATGTCTAATCCGATGGCTTAATTACTCTCATTAACAGCTAATCGGTGCAATTAATTGAGTCAATTAAACATGTTCCTATGACAGCTGGGTCCCCACCCGAGAGAATTAAAGAAAATGATTAAAAGAAAAAGGGGTAATATGACAAGTGGGCCCCACTTGTCATAGGCTTGGTCAATGTTGACCCCAATTGACCAAGGGGGCCCACTGTCAGCCTCTAGGGCTAGCTGTCACCTGAGTAAGAAAAGTATTTTCCATTTATTTTTGCTGAGAAAAATACAACAAAGGGGATTAAACCTTATAAAATTTATAGAAAATTCATACTTTATCAGAAAAATGCAAATAATATATCAAAATGGTCAGAAAATGAGAGCTATTCAAATACATCATTTTCATCCATGTTTGCATGCTAGGAAAAGTGAAATTGACTAAAAACTCCATTTAGGGTTTCCCCGAACCCCCAGAAATCTTCGGATCGCGATATCTTGCGCGTCCGGACTCCGATTAACTTGATTCCAGTTGCGTTAGTCTTCATGTTGAATCCTCTAGCTCATGGCATACATTGCATCTCATGCTGAAGTTCATCATTGTGGTGTTCACACTACGCTTGTTTTTGGTGTTTTCGTTCGTCCGATAGGACCGGAGGATCTCGACGAGTATAACCTTGAGCAGGATCAGGACCTAGTAGCGGAACCACAAGGCAAGCAGCCCCCTTTGATCATCTTGCGGATATCCTACTATTTGTAATTTATTAATTGTTTTCAAAACCGTATTGCATGCGATCCACTGATATTTTATGTTAAGGTTAGCCCTATCCCCTGCATGAAAACTTACTTTGTCGCTTAATCAACCCCACCAACCCTCCCAACCTACTTAGAGTGGCTTAATTATTGTGTTAATATTGCTTATATAGCTAATGATGCTTAGCCATGCTTAGCTGTGTAAAAGTCATAATTCCTGGGATGGCAGACAAGCACAATACTCTGGATGGGTTAGAGGATAAGTGGGCAATCACCGGGAAGTGCTTAATAAATCTGACTCCTAACAATCGGGCATGGACGAGAGGCCATGCTCGGAGCATGGTGGGTTGTCTCGTTCATCCCACAAGGACCGGTTTCCGGCGTACATTGACCCAAGATTTTGCGTACTACTACACGGGTGTATATGGGCCACCCCCGACCGAATAATTTGTCTAGACTTAGGTGATGAGCCGCATAGTTTGCCGTTTTTGTGAATTGGGTGCGTGGAAAATAAGGAGGTGGTGTGATGCAACAATATAGGAGTGAGGGTTACACACGGTCCGGGACCGGGGATGTATCACCTGCCACAACTAGTGGGACCGCACCGAAGTATCGGCCGAACTGTCGTTCGCGGATTAGCCCATTAGGGCGGCTCATACCTAAGTCAAAAACATTGTAAAGGTCGTGTTCAACCACCCTCTGCTAGCACACCTCGTGAAAGTGTGTACTCGGTAGCACTAAGAGTCGGTTGATACGTGTAGGTAAAGATATACACCCCTGCAAGGTTTAAACTATTCGAATAGCCATGTCCGCGGTTATGGACAGCTTGGTGATTACCTGCGTCGAATTAGACAAGTACAACCTTAATCTAAAACTTGCCAACTCTAAGGATGAGGGTTAGTGATTGCTTCCTCCCTGGTGGTCGAGGAAGAATCGAGGGTTTCATGTGTTCGATGGTCTGCTTAGAGTTCATTATGCAGTTTCAGCTCCTCTCCTTCACAAAGTATTCCAGTAGACGGATTTCAATCTAATTACAGGTATTGTGAAAGATTAAATTAGCTTTCTGCAAAATAGTCCACAAATAGCCCCTTCTTGATACCTGATGCATCTAATACTACTTTCCCCTTGTAAGTCTTGCGGAGTACATTTTTGTACTCACCTTGCATTCGTTGATAATTTGTGTGTAGAGGAAACCACTCCTGCAACGGATGGTTTCTACGTTGAAATCGACTCCGGCATCGACTAGTCGCTGGTGATCCCGGGCAGTGGTCCTGCCCTGGGTTCGGTAGTTTGGTTTGTGCTGCCGCCGCTTTCGGCCCTACCTTTAGGCTTCTCAGCCAACTTAACCTTCCGCTGTGTAAATAACTTTTGTTGTGTATATGTTGTTAAGTTTTCGAACAACTAGTATTATTGTAGTCTCAGTCGTAGAGTCTCTGTTGTGATACTGGTTTGTTCTCCCCTGTATTGTGTACAATGCGTGTATGTTTGAAGTGCATGATGCAGGTAGGATTTCAGAGTCTTTAACATAGAGTTATTAAGTTTAATCACTCCTGTGAAGTGACTCTCCACTAAGAGGTTGGGAACTATATCACCCTACTCCAGCCGCGCATTAAATTGCCGGGACGAGGTCGGGGTTGATGTTCCGGCTCAGTGGGAAAGAGTGAGGAGACCATATCACCCTACTGCTATGTGCATTAATTTGTCGGAGTAAGCTTTGGGGTTGACGTCTCGGGCTATTCGAAGCCATATCACTCCACTCCTCTCGGATTTGACACCCGTGAGTTGAGGTCGGGGTTGACGTTTCGACTTAGCGAGTGATTCCTCTTAAGACTCTCTGTTACGGAATCTGGGGTCCAACAACAGCCTGATGGATTTGTAATAAAAGATCAAGAGAGCATGGTGTGTAAGTTGCAGAAGTATTTGTATGATCTAAAACAAGCACCTAAGCAATGGCATGAGAAGTTTGACGCAACCCTACTATCTGAAGGCTTCACAGTCAGTAAAGCAGATAGATGTGTATACTATCGCTATAGTGGGGGTGAAGGAGTAATGTTGTGTCTGTATGTGGATGACATACTGATCTTTGGGATAAGTCTTAACAAAATAAATGAGATTAAGTCTTTTCTGTCTCGAAGTTTTGACATGAAAGATCTGGGAGAAGCTGTTGTAATTATAAACATCAAGCTGATCAAGAGTGAGAATGAGATCGCACTTTCACAATCTCATTATGTGGAGAAAATGCTGAACCGTTTTGGCTACTTGGAGAGCAAACCTGCTCCAACACCTTATGACCCTAGTACAATGCTTCGAAAGAATCAGGGACTAGGAAAAGATCAGCTGAGATATTCTCAGATCATTGGGTCACTCATGTACCTAGCTAGTGCTACTCGGCCTGACATCTCCTTTACTGTAAGCAAACTGAGCAGGTTTTCCTCAAATCCGGGAGATGATCATTGACGTGTTCTTGAACGAGTCATGCGCTACTTGAAAGGTACAATGACTGATGAGATTAAGGCTACGAGTGGATATGTGTTCACTCTTGCCGGTGCTGTTATCTCATGGAGGTCTTGCAAGCAGACCATATTGATGAGGTCAACCATGAAAGCAGAACTTATAGCATTAGATACAGCCACCGTTGAGGCTGAGTGGCTGCGTGAACTATTGATGGATTTGCCAGTTGGAGATAAGCCTATTCCGGTTATTCTCATGAACTATGACAATCAAACAGTTCTCGCTAAAGTGAACAGTGTAAAGGATAACATAAAATCCTCGAGACACGTGAAAAGGAGATTGAAGCCTGTCAGAAAACTGAGAAACTCCGGAGTGATAGCCCTGGATTACATTCTAACGGCTAAGAATCTGGTAGATCCATTCACAAAGGGTTTATCACGGAATGTGATAGACAATACATCGAAGGAGATGGGAATGAGACCCATATGAGTTATACCACAGTGGCAACCCAACCTATATGATCGGAGATCCCGTGAAGTAGGACCTAGGAAAACAGACTATTTGGTTAACTGAAAGAGTACAATTTTTAACCCACTCTAGTGAAGATGCCGTACTCTCATGACTGTAAGGCAGGATGACTTTGTCTTAATGTGTTCTGTGGCTCTAACCAGCAAAGATGCCGTCCTACAGGGTATTCTTGAAAGAACACACCTAAGTGAGTTAGACTGTTAAACGTCGCAGTCTGTGAGACTTGTGTACTCTCTAAGAAGCTCATGAAGAGACCAAGAAGTATGACGTATAAGCTCCACCCGAGGGGAAGTCTTTTAGCGGCCTAGTACTGGTCAAGACTTAAGTAAAGCTTACTCACACAAAACTGCCAATTCAAGGCTTAATCCATTGCGAGTTGCGAATAAGTGTAGCTTGAAACTCTAGGTGGAAGTTCAACCTTGACAGGTCTCCACTGGAAAGACTAGTATATAAACAGTGCGTTGGAACAGCAGAGAAAATTCGTGTGCCTCTGGGATCTAGTGGGGGAATGTTAGAATTAATGGGCTAGGCCCAAACTTGTTCTGCATTTAATTCTAGATAAATCCCAAAGGCCCACTCATGCATGGCAAGGGCTAGTGGCTTTAGTCTCATATTACTAGTTGAAGTGGAGGGAGACCACCTTATAAGGGTTGGTGCTCCACACCTCTCCAAAGCAATGTGAGGTGAGAAAGGGAAATACCACACGCGCGCGCTCGCTCGCCGAGCCGGGCCGGGCGTGGCGTGCTGAAGGGCGCGCGCACACGACATGCACGTGAATGATCCGGCGAATTTGGGCTCCCCGATGGGCCCTGTCGCAGCTCTCTTTTGCCATTTGTTTTGCCATACGATTTTGGATAAGGATCCAAACCGAGGTCTTCTCCATCCCGTTCCTTGGCGTGCACCGAGCGACGGGAGAGCAGGTCTCCAGAACTCTCCGCTTTTGAGATCCTGTACGGGAGAGAGCGAATAAGATTTTTGGGAAGCGCCTTCGTGACTGCTCGTTGTTGTTCGGTCTGCTGCACTGCGTCAACCTCTTCTCGGCATCGACTTCCTCCCTGCATCAAGTCGCGCTACATCGACCCCTTCGCTGCGGCAAGTTTCGCTGCAACGCTTCTTCACATCTCTGGTAATACTCAGCTATCGTAGATGGAATTGATGACGATGTTGCTTGCTGTGCTGGTGTTATTCTATGATCTAGATATTTGCAGTGATGTAATTCCTATACTATTGACGATGTCTA